>CM053617.1:49119221-49150526 GCA_028646535.1 Procyon lotor
TGTTCAGGAGTCTGAGATGGGTCCCAATGGGTTAAGAATCAAAGGCTCCGCAGGCTGTGGTCCAGGGAGAATCCATTTCCCCTGGCTTGGAGAAGACACCCACATTCCCCAGGTCCCCACCCCCGATCCTTTTGGCCTCTACTTCCATCCTCACTTCTCTGCCTCTGACCCTCCCACCACCCTGTTCTAGGGACACAGATCACATGGGTAGTCCTGGCTAATCCAGGACAGTCTCCCCATCTCAAGATTTTTAGCCCAATCACACTGGCAGAGTCTCTTTTGCAGGTAACACACTCACAGGTTCCAGAGACCAGGAGGTGGCCCATTACTCTGTCTACTGCAGCGGGGGTCTTTGGTAGAGCAGCTAGCCGCTCCCCGTGTCTTCTGCACCTCTGCCCCATAGCTCCTAGAGGGTGACCGGGCAGAGACAGAAAACAGGACATCACGACCCTGCTCCAACTTTTGGATGCCTCTGGCGGCAGACTCACCCACGGCTACCACTGTGGGATGCGCACCAGCCCCTCCCCCTCCTGCCTCCGGAATTTGTGCTGCCGCCCACGCCAGTGCTGGCGAGGCCCCTCAGGCTTGGAGGAGTTAAGAGTGTCATGAAAAGCAGCATGCAAAGGGGGCCTCCGGGGGCGTGGGTACCCGATTTGCGTAGGAGGGCACGCGTGTGTGGTGCTCCGGTGGGTACTGCCCTCTACCGGCAGCTGCGGGAACACCCAGAGAGTAGGGCTGGGAGGAGGCTGGGGCCATCAGGGAGATGTGCTTGGTGTGGTCAGGCTGTGTTATCAGAAGTCTTTACCCAAGAAGGATATAGCGCCACTCTCTCCTGCGTCATCCAAACTATGTCGGAGGTTGTATATTGTGGCAAAAACAGATAATGCTCACCAAATAGTCTGTGGGCTTCCCTACAATTCCCAGCCCATGCTCCAGGTAGGTTGGGGCCATGTGGTTGAGTTCCCGCACGGAACCCCTCACCTCTTACCACTGTTCCCGCTCTTTTTCTTTCTGTCTCTTGGACCCTGGACACCAGTGTAACAGGTGTCTTTGGGCCCCACCCATCCTGGCCAGTACTCACCTGTACATCCCGAAGACGGCTCACAGCACACCTGAGACATTTGGCCCCAGGCAAGCTGGAGGTGCCTCAGTGTCCCAACAAATGACAGTTGGAAATTGGTAATAAACAGTCCACTTTCCTCCCTCCGGTTGGGATGACTCCTGCGTCCAGCTCCCAGAGTTGCACACTCCAGTGGATGGCTGGCTCCCCACCTTTTGCTGGCTTTCTTCCCTTTCCTGTATTACTTCCCCTGTTTCTGTGTTTCCTGGGGGCAACTTCCACGTAGACTACTTGCACTCACTTCCTTGTCTCAGGTTCTGGGGAATACAACGTGTCTGGATGGTGGCATCCCAAGACGGGGGAGTCTCCGTCCCTTGGTCCCTCAGGGGACCAGGGGAGCCTCCCTCCTCCCCTCCTGCCCTCCCTTCCCTGATTACCCACCCCAGACTTGGCCTGAGTAAGAAATCTTTGTTGTGTTAAGGCACTGGTGTTTTGGTTTGATGTTGACTGCATTTCGTTTTTACATCCCAGTCTGACCTAAAGGTGGGTTGCTCTGTGCACTGCATTTTAAGCAGGACACTGACAAACGAGAACAGCCAGAGTTCTAGATACTTCTCACCTGCTATTTCTGCTCATCTCCACCCTAATCCAGGTTCCACTAGCTCTTGCCTCCTGCTGCAGTGCACTCTGACCCCTATCAGGCTGCTCCCAGGCTATAGATGGTGTGACCTTTTAAGAGTGGACATCTGATTATATGACCACATTCTTAACTCCTTTCAGTGGTTGAAGTGAAAAAGTCCTTAACAGGCTCGGTAGGCCCCGGTGAGAGCCAGCTAATCGGGCCACTCTGCTTCCAATATCTATTGTCTGGCTCAGGTGCCCGCGTGCAGTTCCTCCAATGGGATAACCTCCCCCTCGTCTCAGAACCTTGCATGTGCTGTACCCCTTCCTGTACCCTTACGACCTCAGCTTGATGGTCCATCTGTAGAGAAGTTCCTGAACCTTTAGCTTGGACAGTTCTGCTGACACAGGCTTTCATAGCCCCCTGGATGTACTTCCCATTCCAGCACTGATCTGATGACAATTTCAATTCCTTGTTTTTTTGTGGGGGTGTGTTTATTTAATATCTGCGGCTCCCACTGGACCATAAATGTCAAGGGCCCACCCCTATTTTGTTCACTGCTGGGCTCCCAGTGCTTGGCCCAGTGAGCTGGTTTAGTAGATGCTCAGTTAATAAGTGCTGAATGAATAAATACATGAATAAGCGAGTAAGGGGAAAAAGCGAGCTTTAGATTAAGAGAACTTTGAGAGGAGGCAGGAATTCAGACACGAAGAGGGGATAGTTCTGCCACGCTAGCTCTGGGCTTGCCGCCGGGAGGGGGAGGCGGCGCGTTAGATTCTGTGAGCAGAGCGGGAAGGGCTGGAGAGCAGGTCCCTCCTCCACGTGAAGGGCGCCTGAGTGGGAGGGGTGGGCAGGAGGGGCTGGCGCCCAGTCAAAGCTCATTACCAAGGGAACAACCAACGTCCCCTCTGCTCTGCTACCCCAGACCATCTCTCATTGCTCTTCTCTAGATCTTCAGGGATACTCTCCCCATCCTACAGCCCTCTGTGCCCTTCCCCTGCAGAGCACACCAGGCAGAGACAAGGGGAGGTCATTTAATTTGGCCCCAAAGAGCTGGGCAGAGCTGGCCTCTCAGCAGAGAACTCCTTTACCCTCTACGAGACCCTGGAAGTGGAAGTGTGTTAGTGTGGACATGGTTCCTCTATTCTCATCATACTTTTTGGGTCCTGGTGTCTTTCCCTAGACAGGGGTGCTGAGGATCCCTCCCATGTCAGTATCCTAAAACAGGGCAAGGTCCAAACCTGTCATCTGTTCTTTATAACCCTGGGTATGTGTGTGTTGGGGGCGGGGGCACATGCCCAGGACTTTATAGGAATCCTACAGAAACCCACCCATCTGCTTCACCAGGACACCACCCCACGGTGAGCAGTGCCCTGCCCCGGACAGTCACCAAAAACCAATGATTTTTCCCTCGGTCCTCCCACTGCTGGGTCTCTCTGAAGCTCTGGATTTATCGCTTGTCCTTCCGCCATCCTGAAAGTCACTTGTCCCTGGCCTTTTTCCAGACTCTACCTCTATGACGTTTCCTCTCTCTCTCATTTACTGCCCCCTCTTGGTCCTCCAAAGCTCTGAAGGTCTTGGTCCTTCCTCTTCTCAATCAAGCGTCTCTCTCTTTCTGGCCCTGCCTGTTTCCGCAGCTTCACACATCACTGCCCCGTCCTTTCTCTTGATCTTGCTCACACGCACTTGCCTCTCCTGCCTGCAGGATCAACCAAAGTCCTGACCTAAACGCCCAAGGCTCCTGCCACCTTCCCCTTCTGGTGCAGAACTGCCGCTGTCCAGGCAGCTTCTAGAACATTCTGACTTGCCCAGATTGCCACTACTCTCTGCCGCTCCAGGACTCCATCAATACTTGCTGACTGAATAAATGACACACACACTGCCCTTTTCCCAATCCTTTGCCTTTGTTCTTGCTGTTTCCTCTCTGTAGGTGCCCTGCGGTCCCACCCCCATCTCTCTCTCCACTAGGCAAACCCCTCCCCCTCCCTCCAGAGCCATTCAAATGAAGCCTTTCCTGATCGCCCAGCTTGGAGCCATTCTTCATGCTAAATCTCTGTGGCAAGGCGCTTGCCTCTACCATCTGACTTAGACCTTTTGCTTTGGATTATAATTGTTTCTGTACCCTCCTCTGCCCTGTATCAGACAGTGAGCTCCTTGAGGGCAGGACATATCTGTGTATTCTCCCTTCCCTATTCCCTGGCATGATGCTTTTTACAAACTAGGTTCCTTATAAGTGCCCAGTATGAGAAGGCAGGGGTACTGACTGTAGTTGGTGGCTTTTTCCTGGGCCAAATGCTGCTTCTTGTGGCCCAAAGTGGGGTCCCTGAGCCCGCTTCCCCGGAGCTGAGAGCTCCCCTGTGCTGACTGGGCCATCTCTGAGACCTCTCTCCTTCCTCCCCACCCAATCCCTACTAACACTTTGTTAAATGGTGCTGCATTTTAAAGATTTGCATGGACTGACCGCAGCACGGTAGGTAGGGGGAGGCTGGGCTGCAAGGATTGTCTGGTCATACAGGTCTCTTGGCAAGAGCCCAGGAGAGCAGAGGCTGGGCTCCAGGGGGGGCGTCCAGGGGCCCCTGCATTGCCCCCCAGGCCCTGAGGACCAGAAAAGCAGGGGGTGAACTCAGGTTTGCCTGTCTGTGGTCACCATCTGTGCTGATGGAGGCAACAGCAGGGTGTGTGTGTGTGTGTGTGTGTGTGTGTGTGTGTGTGTGTGGCGAATGAGTCATCAGGGAGGGGCAGAGGCCCAGAGGAGCCCAGAGGCTGGATCTTCCCAACTTTTCCCCTTTGGGCTGCCAGAGACTGAGTGGCCACTCTTCCCGCAAGACTTCACCCTGGTGTTTTCAGGGCTTTCCTTCCTAGCCAGACCCCACACCCACACCTGGCGCAGAGGTTCTTAAACCCTGGAACTTATCAGGGGTGCCTGGGTGGCACAGTTGGTTAAGTGTTGGGCTCTTGGTTTCAGTTCAGGTCATGATCTCAGGGTCCTGGGTTCAAGCCCCGCGTTGGGCTCCATGCTTAGCATAGAGTCTGCTTGAAGATTCTCTCTCCCTCTCCTTCTGCCCCTCCACCAGTTCTCTCTCTGAAACAAATAAATCAATCTAAAAAAACAAACAAAACCCAACCCCCCCCCAAACTGGAACTTACCGAATCATCTGGGGTGCTTCTTAAGTGTGTGTGGGGGGGGGGGTGTCTGGTCGACCCTGCCCGGATTTTCAGATCTGGCCCATATACCACACACCTTGCTAGCACTTACTCAGAGAAACTTGGCGGAAGCTGCAGGAAGCCTAACCAGAGGGCTGAAGACCAAAACACAAACTCTCAGAGGGCCCCGAATATAGCAGTTTAGACTTATGGTGCAGACAGACCTCCTGGGATCAAATCCCAGTTCCTACATGGGTGACCCCAGGCAACTTAACCTCTTCTGGCCTCAGCTTTCTCCTCTAAAATGGGGCTAATTAATCATCCTACTTCACTGGATTATCATGAAGATTAAATGAGTTATATAGGTAAGAACTTTATAACTTTATAAGAACTTTACCTATAAGTTATGTAGGTAAGACTTTAGAACAATGCCTGGCACGTAATAAACACCATCGACGCCTGTTAGATGTTGTTATATTATTATTTTAAATTTAGAAGCTGTACATCTAGGATCCAGAATCCAAGGCAGATCTACTCAGACTCTTGCTAGTTCACAACTTCAGTATCACCTGGGAATTGGATAGAAGTGCAATCTTGGCCCCAATCCTAGACCCACCTAATCAGAACCCGCATTTAACAAGAGCTGGGAGAACAGAACAGTGAGCACCCTCAAGTTTGCGGAGCCCTGCTTAGAGCACAGGGGAGACCACACCCTGAAACTGGCCCGGAGACTGGGTATTTTGAGGACGGAGGCCAGGAGGAAGGTTGTCCTACCTCGGGATCCTCACAGCCTGGAAAGCCCCCAGGCCGTTGTCAGCGCAGGCATTTCACGGGGGGACACCGCTGGGGTCCCTACACATCAGTATGCTGGGACAGCCTGGTGCCTGGGGGCACCGTGGGAGCGCGGTGGTTGAGGCCACTCGCCCAGAGCCCCGGGGAGGCCACGAGGTCGAGCGGCGGTTTGCTGGAGTACCACGAGCTCAGGAGGCGGTCCACCTGCTCCCAGCTGGAAACCGCCCGCAGGTGGGCCTTCCTGCTTCCGTCGTCGTCCAGGCCGTTGAGCATCTCGGGTGGCTCCGGGCCCTTGCCCGGGGCGTCCCGGCTCAGCCCCCGCGCCCGCATCTCGCTCTGCATGCTGGCGAAGAAGTGCAGCACACAGCGGTGGGCGAAGTCCCGCGCATGCTCACAGCACGTCTCGTCGAAGAGCTTCTGCTCCAGGTCCACGTAGTTGCTCCAGTATCTGCGCTGCAGGAAGACTGTCTGGTCGAAGCAAGGCCTCAGGCAGCGGGCCAGGAAGGCCACGACGATCAGTAGCAAGGTGATACTCCAGCCGATGGCCTGGGGGGCGCGGGGACGGGGGCACCAAGTTGGGTGTGGGTGAGGTCGGGTGCTCTACTGTATGGCAAGGGTGTTCCAAAGTCTCTCCCTCATCCCTCCCATCTCTCCCACATCTATCCGTGTTCCTATTTAGTCATCCATCCTACCAGCCCACTCCTCCCATCCTCGCTTGCATTCAGTCTCATCCTCGCATCCATCCCTCCAACCATCTATCCTCTCATCTGACGACTTCTCTATCAGCGTCCCATCCAGCCATCCTCACGGGGAAACTTCCATCTGTCCATCATACATCCTCCTACCCATCCATTCCTGTTCCCACACTCTCATCCTTTCTTCCATTTATCTGTCCACCCAGCCACCATTCATCCTCCCAACCTCCCTCCTAAAGAAACCAGAATAAGTCACCCCAAAATTTGCCTCTTTGACATAAAAATTATCTTGAATGGAGGACAAGAAGCAACAACAGTAGGAACAGCTCTCTTTACCCTCCTCTTCTGTGCCTAAGACAGGAAATACTTTCTCCTTTCACTGGGAGACAACTCTTACCAGCCCAGGGACAGCACCAGAGGAATCTGCCAACAAACCTTACTCCGTTAGTGTCCGGTCATTTATTGACCTGCCACAGTTTCTGCCCTAGGAGACTAAAGGAGACTAACACTGTTCTCCTTTGTCCTTCCGTTGCTCTCCAAAGGTATTGCTCTTTTTGAAGACGGCAGATAAGCTGCAGTTCTAAGCCATCACTCTGAGTTACTCTTTCTTTGTGTCAGGTTTCTCCCATGTGATGTGTACTGTGCATATTAAGAAACTGTTTTTCTCCTGTTAATCTTTTTGTTAAGAGTCTCAGCTGAAAACCTAAGATGGGTGGAGGCAAAGTTTTGCCTTCCTTACACTCCACCCACCCATCCATCCATCCACCCACCCACCCATCATCCATCCACCCATCCACCCACCCATCCATCCATCCATCCATCTACCCACCTGTCCATCCATCCACCCATCTATCAACCCACCGACCTGTCATCCATCCATCCATCCATCCATCCACTCATCATCCGTCCGTCCATCCATCCATCTACCCACCCATCACCGGTGCATCCATCCATCCTTCCATCATCCTTTCATTGTTTTGTCCAGTCCTTCATCTATCCTCACACGTGCTTATGTAACCCACCTATGAAGCCACCCATCATATATTTTGGGACAGGCACTGGGGACTCCTAGAACTCACACTTTAGTGGAGGAAACAATGAAATTGGTGATAGACTGGCTGAATGCCATGTTGAGGGATGTATAGGGGATTATGGGAATACAGAGGAAGGACACCCAACCTGAACTTGAAGGCTCAGGGAACAGTGAGGCGGATGTTGAGCCCTGAAGGATGAGTAATAGTTATATAGGACATAAACAGGGAACAGTGTCCCAGGCCAAGCATGAGGAAAAACTTGAAGAGTTCCCTGAGTCTGGAGCTCACACATGCCCGACACCCCTCCCTCTTCTCTACCCACCCAAAGCTTTAGTCTCTCCAAGGCTGTGCTTAAGACCAAGCAACTATGTGCTCCTGGGGCAGAGAAATCACTCCTCTAAGCCACAAAGACATATTTGAACCCTAATCATTTGCAGATGTGGTTTATAAAGCTCTGTCATTGGCCTCTCTCAGGATCCCTCCTTCCCCCTACCAGTTTAAAACAGTCCTGTGGGAGTCTTACACATGAGGGGCATTTTATGTACCTGATAACCTCCATCTGAGTCAGACCTCAAACCCTGGTGTGACCGACCGAAGATTCTACACTCTTTCCAGTGAATGAGTGAGAGCCCAGAGAGTTTAATCCTGCAGGGCCCATCCACGTGGAGGAGACCAAACCTCCCTTGATTTTGTGGGAGAGGTCGAGACCCAGAGGGGGAGTAATGTGGCTAAGGCACAGTCTGACCCAGAATCAAATGTGTCCTGAGCGCTGGTCCTCTCTCCATCACTCATGGGCCTGCATTTGCCACAAGTTTGCCTTGGCTCCCACAAAGGGCTGGGTTGTGTTTTTATTCCCTGTAGCCGCAGCTTGCTCTGCATGGGGTGGTTGATATAAATACTTTTGGGGAGACCCAGCCCCGACTGGGACTCTGGGAGGAATCTGGAGTCTGGGCTGCAGGTGGGGCTGGAGTCTGCCCCCAGGCCCATGGAGCGGGGGTGCAGTCTGCCCCCAGGCTGATAGAGCTGGGGTGCCAGTGTGGGGAGCCTGCATTTCAGGGAGGTGGTTCAGAGGACTGGGAGTGATAACACTTCAGCTCCTCGCCCTGCCTCTTATGAGCTATGCAACTTGGGCCTGTGAATTAAACTCTCAGGACCTCAGTTTCCTTATCTGCAAAATGGGATGATAATGATTGCACCCACCTCACAGGGTTGTTCTGAGAATAAATGAAATAACGCATGTGAAATGCCTAACACGGTGGTGCCTGACACACTAAGTGCTCAGTAAATAGTAATGAGCATTATTTCTGAGAGGTGCTGAGAATGTGTGTATGGGGTGGGGGGCAGGGCAGAGCAGTGTATCTCTGGGGCTTTTGTCATCTAGCTTCTTGGGGATGGAACTCACTGACTCCTGGAGGGTATGGGTGCCTGGTCTCTGCCCTGGGGGGACTTAGCAAAGCGTCCATTTCCTAAGGCCCCCAGTGTCCTGTATGTGGGCCACCCTACTGGCCTTCCAGGGACCACCGGCTCCTTGCCTGTGTTTCCAGCAGTGGGGAGGGGCCCCAGGAAACCCTCTGTGCCTCCTCATCCACGCCACTCAGAACCAGTGCAGGAGACTTTCCAGGGCTAGGGGAGAACCACCCAAATTACCTGCGACAGGCACCGTAGGTAACGGGACACTGCTTTTCTAGCAGGGCTGTCCCTGACCAGCTCGTCCTCCTTGCAGGGCACCTTGGCCAGGAAGAGCTGCACCTGGCTGGGGGTCATGTTGGCAAAGTCCAGAAACTTTTCGGGGTCCACAGAGCTGCTGAAGGCACACACGAAGCACTTCCCATCAAGGAGCGCCAGGAGGATCCAGACGAGGGGGGCGGCCAGTGCCCTCTGCAGCACAGAGGAACACATATACCTAGGGGTGGCAGAAGGGGGGGGTCATGAGGGGCAGCTGGGATTCAGCTGCAGCAGGAAGGCCACAGGAGGGATTCGAGGATGGACTTCTCGGGAGGGCTGGGAGATAACTGGGGAGGTGGCCACAGCTCCCAATGCAGAGGTCCCAGCAGCAGAGGCAGGGAGGCTGGGGCCCTGGGAGGTCAGGAAAGTCTGGACCAGCATCCCGGGACTGGAACACTGGGGAGCAGGTATGTCTCCTCCTCTAGGCTTTGAGGGCAGGCTCTGCCAGTGCCTTGCCCACCCATCCTGGAGCGCTTAGATCTTTGGTGACTAGTTCCATTCATGTGGCAGGACTGCTGGCCTCTGACCTCAACTACCTGCACGGCTCTGCCTGAGGGCTTTGGAGGAGTCTCTGCTGTCAGAGGGGGCCACTGGAAGCCAGGAGAATTAACATCCCCAATCAACCTCCCGTCCACGGGGACCCCAGCTTCCTAGACTCTCAGTGGGACAGTTCTGAGATGTGTTCTACCCACATTCTCAGAGGGTCCCCAGAAGGACTGACCCCAGTGGCCCAGTCATTGTCACCTTCTCCCCAGAGCCACTTCTGGGGGGAGCCTAAACGAAGCCAGCCCCGTCCAATAACCCTTTCAGAGGCAGTGCCTCAGACCCCCCCCCATCCCCAGGTGGGGGCCTCTCCTGCCCTCTGCCCTTCAGGAGGTTGGGTGCTGGTCCCAGGACAGGAGCCCCGTGGAACTGCACTCCCTGGGCCCCAGAGGAAAAGGAAAAGGGCACAGCAAGTGCGTGCGACCCTCACCGCGAGGCTGAATCACGGGGAGCTCGGGACCCCCAGTGCGGCAGGAAGCAGAGACGGCTGAGCACCTGTTTCCGACTAGAACTGCACACCAAATGTAAAATGGCGTCTGCTGGGGAAGTGTATACGGGTGCGCGGCCTCCCCGGGGGGGAATTACAAATATATCGCAGATCCGGTGGCTCCGGTGTTTTCTAGGGGCATTGTGGTTGGAAGTTGGACCTGAGGACTTATTACAGACTTGCATTACATACACTTTAGAGCCCCACGACTGTCCATACCAAACGATTGGGGAAAGGGGGAGATGGTGAGCAGGCTGAAATCCACCAAGCCCCTCCGGCCTCTGCCCACAGATCTGGAGCACTTAGTCTTGTCTCAAACACTATGGGCAGTGGGGTCAGCGGGCACTCGGAGTCCACCTGTTTGAATCTGGGCCGTGCCTCTTCCTCACTGTGGGAGCACAGTCAAGTTGCTTAACCTCTCTGCCTCCGAGGCTGCATCCTTAAAAATGGGTCTACTCCAGGCACAGACCCAGGGCCGAGGTAAGAATTGAGGCTGTGCACACAGGGCACTGGGTGTAGAGCTTGGCCCACGGTGCGGGCTTGATCCCAGGACCCTGGAATCATGACCTGAGCTGCAGGTGGACGCTTAACCGACTGAGCCCCCCAGGCGCCCCCATCAGCTGGTCTTGATACAGTGCACCGGGCAGGTGAGAGGCTCTGAGGGACCCAGCGGTACAGTAGGGGAGGTCCTGGGGCCCAGGGTAGCTTGCAGGAGAGGGAATGCACCCTTGAAGCCAGTCACGCCTCCGACTACGTGTGTGAGCCAGCTGCGCGTGCCATGGGATGGTCCTTCATATATGTGCGGAGTTACAATTCCTGGCCAGCGAACACGTGTGACCTGGGCAAAACCTGCGAATCCTGTATCATCCACGGGTCTCCAGCTCTGGCCACGGAAGGGTGACAGGTGACAGGAACGGAAATGTCTGTTTCTAGCATGGAGAGTGGCTAAGGAGTCTCTGTGAGCTAATGTTACCCTAGTTGGGGAAAGGAGGGGGCGCAGGTGATAGTGCCTCTGGGGGTGGGAAGGCCCTCCCGATACCCACGAGGATCGCCGGGCCTGGGGAGTCACCTGGCAGTGTCCGAGGAGGAGGCCCTGACCGTGCCCACCCAGGGTCCAGGGTAGCCCGGGGGGTGTGGGGCCACACCTGATGACGCCGGGGTCCTTCCTCCGCTGCCCCGCAGGCCGGCGCCACTCCTCAACCATCACCACGGACTGCCGGTTCGCAAGGAGGCCACAGAGGAAGAGGGCGAGCGGGGGTGTGAGCAGCAGGCCCAGGCCGTAGAGGGCATTGTAGCGCGCCAGGCAGGGGCAGTTGAAGTCGAAGGAGGAGTACAGCTTGACCGTGACCACGGCCAGCAGCAGGCAGACGCCATTCATCACTGACTCCGAGCTGGACTGGAAGTGCTGGAAGAACATGCGGAACTTTTCCATGGCCCCAGCCTGGCGGGGGTGGGCACGTGTGGGTCCAGTGGAGCCCTGCGGCTTCGGCCAGCTTCCCGGCCAAATCCGGATCCCTCTGGGGACAAGCCTGGGGTGCACAGGAGGGTCTTGTCTTCCCAGGGCCCGAGGGGACAAGAAAGGGGCGACTGTCAGCCCTCAGCCCAGCCTCCTGGGGCCCAGCCACAGACGTAAGGCAGAGGCAGGCTCTCTCCCCAAAGGCTCCCTTGCCCGACTGTCCCCCAGTGCCGCTCCCCTGCTCTCTGGAGGAAAGAGTCACTGCTCTGTGACCCGCCAGCCCAAAGCTCCTCTAGGCAAATGTTCCCTGCCCTGTTCCTTCCTCCCTTCAGGGTTTGGATACTGAGGTCTGACAGCTGGTGGCGCTTCTTGGCAGGGGAGGGGGGGGTAGGCAAATCTGGGGTGTGGTCAGGCAATGATGCAGACGGGGCCAATGATATTTTCTGGTCTTGGTCAAAAACACGATTTGACTCAGCTGAGCTCAGGGAGATTGTGTGTTGACTTTCGTGCTGGGAGGACCAGGGAGCACCTCCCCCTTCCTGAAGGCTGCCTGGAAGAAAAGACCCTTGAGAAGAGTCTAAATGATGTTTCCCGTTTGCCGGGTGAGGGGCCGTGAAAGGGGAAGGCCTTCCTGGCAGAGGGCACCGCATAGGTGAGGGCAAGGAGAAGCAGCCTGGGGTGGGCCAGGAGCCTGGAGTTGCTGGAATGTAGTGTGAGGAGGGGGCTGGAGGGCTCAGTGGGTACCTGCAAACTTCCTCTCCGTTTTATTCCGCTGTCCCCAGGTCAGCCCAGGCCTTCACACATAACTCATCTGCCCGGGCTCGGGGGGTGGGGGTGGGGGGGGACCAGGGGCTCCTTAGCTTGGCATTCAAGGCCCTCCTGAGTGTACCCAGACGTGCCCTCCTGCCTCCACACCTTTGCTGACACCCTCCTCCCCATGGAACACCCTTGCCCCTTCCTCCCCGTTGATCCTCAAGAGGCAGCTCAAATGCAGCCCTGTCCCCCAGGCCCCCCTGGTGACTGCTGCCCTGGGGGAGCCTCTCTTCCCCTTTGGCCCCTGAAAGGCTGCCTCAGCCTGTTATTAATCCTCCTTAGAGGTGGGGGGTGGGTCTCCCAATGAGGGCAGGGATCTGGCCTGCAACGCTGTGCTCTGTAGCATCTAGTGTGGTGTTGAGGGCACAGCAAGGGACAACGGACATTTGTTCTCTGGGATATTGATGCCCAGACCCCCTTGTTTCGTCGCCAGCTCTGTCCTCTCTGCCGACCACTTGGCCTTCGCCGGCCTCATCAGTGGAGTGTAGGGCCTGCTCTAATTTCTGTCAGTCTCTCTCTGTCATTCTGTGTGTGTGTGCATGTGTGTGTGCGCGTGTGACTTTATGTCCCTCTGTGTGTGTTTCTGGGTCTTTTGGTCTCCATCCCTCTCTCTTCGTTGCTGCCTTTTATTTCTATCTGTCCCGTCTCCTCGTCTGCTGTCCACTCCGTAGCACCCCTGTCTTAAGGGCCCCCACTTATGACATTGGCCGTCTGGCTTGGGGAGAGGAGTGAGCCTGCCACAGAAGCCGGGACTCTGTCCCTGGGGTCACGGGTCAGTGGGCTTTGGGCCTGGAGTGTGGGCTGGGGCTGGGGGAGGTGGGAGACCCCAGCTACTCACCATCGCTTTGGCTCCCTTGCTCGGCCCAGGGTGACCTCTGAGATAGGGAACACCTCAGGACTGGGATGGCCCTGATCCCACTGACCCCTGCTCTGTCCGGCCCGGACCAGCGGTCACCCTGGGCTCCGAGTGATGGCCTCAGTCAAGGTCATGCATCAGCCCCGGTGTCTTTTCCTCAGACCCGGGGTCCTCACAGTAATGAAGGCTACTTCACACCAACCGTGTAGGGCACAATGGGGTGAGCATCCTTCCATATCCCTCCTACCCTCCGAGACCCGGTCCAACTCCCATCTCCGTGACACTCACCTGGACAACTGCAGCTGCGCCGACCAGCCTTGTTTCTCTATTCTCAAGTAACTTGCAGAAAAATCTCCGGTTTTTCTGATGAATCACCGCATTATGAGATGTTTAAAATTAGAGAACATGAACATGTCCCCATCCCTGCAAACCCCAGAGGGTGTCCCTGCCCCTTGCCCCAGTGTGTGTCCGGCTAGACCTGTGGCAGGGCTCATGCGGACCCGGGGCGGCCGGCCGGCCTGCTGTTCCCTGGGAGAACCATTACCCAGTGTGAATTCGCCACTGGGGGGCCGCTTGTCACACGGCAGTGGGGTTGGTCCCCGAAAGGCCACAGTTCTGAGGTGCACTCTGTTTCTTCTCTTGACACTCGTCACTCCAGTCTGCCGTTGTGTCCTGGTTTCAGCTTTCTGAAGGCTAACAGCCCAGCTGTGTGAGGGACCCCTGGGCCTACAAAATAAATTTTGTGTGGGTCACTTAGCCTGTATTTTCAGTCAGATCGTC
Organism: Procyon lotor; assembly: GCA_028646535.1. NCBI lineage: Eukaryota > Metazoa > Chordata > Mammalia > Carnivora > Procyonidae > Procyon > Procyon lotor. The sequence goes on from CM053617.1 coordinate 49,133,229, forward strand.
CCACACATGCCCTGCGAATCTCATAACTGTTTGTGCAGTCTATACCTATAACAAGGTAACGACAGACAGAAACCGGGGTCTTACTTCTTATCTTCTTATTTGTACTTTACATAATGAGGGTGTTAGTGTGGCTCCTATGAGACAGGATTACCCTGTGAGGGAAAATGAGGAGGGAGCTAGAAGATGTGGGAGGGCCATCGCAGGCATGCAAGCCTGACCGGGAGTGAAAAACGCCTCTAGCCTGATTCAGGCTCCTAACGTAGCCTCCTCACCCCATTCTTCAGGTGGGTGCGGGTCCCAGAGAGGCTGGACGTCTGTCGAGGTCACACAGCCTGGTGGGGACAGAGCCAGAAAGGAAGCCGGGATCTCCCTTCTGTGCCTTCCAGGCCCTACTCACCTGCTGAGCGGCTGACCCCGAGAGCTCCTAGCCCCTGATAACCTAGGGAGTCTCCGGAAAAGAGCAAAGGATATTTCTGGGAGGACACGGCAGGAAACTGGGACGAGGTCTCTCCCAGTTAATCCTGTTCACAGGTCCGACCTGAGAGGTGAGACAGAGCTCCCTGGTTCCATCCCCACAACTTAAAGAGATATCATCCCCCAGAGTGTGGTGTAGTTTTACATTTAAAAAATTCTGAATTTTCTTTTCTTCTTTTTAAGATTTTGTTTATTTGTCAGAGAGAGAGAGATTGAGAGTGAGCGAGTGCACAAGCAGGGGGAGCAGCAGGCAGAGGAAGAAGCAGACTTCCTGCTGAGCTGGGAGCCCAATTCAGGACTCGATCCCAGCACCCTGGGATCATGAGCCGAGACAAAGGCAGATGTTTAACCGACAGAGCCACCCAGGTATCCCTGGGTGAAAATACAAAATTCTGTAAAATACGAAATTCTGTATTTTCTAAATATCTTTTATAGTAAGGATTTTAGAAATTTCCCAATAAAATCATCAACTATTTCTTTTTATTTCTTTTAAAGATTTTATTTATTTATTTGACAGAGAGCGATCACAAGGAGGCAGAGAGGCAGGCAGAGAGAGGGGGGGAAGCAGGCTCCCTGCGGAGCAGAGAGTCTGATGCTGGGGCTCGATCCCAGGACCCCGAGATCACGACCTGAGCAGAAGGCAGAGGCTTTAACCCACTGAGCCACCTCATTTCTATTGGAAGAACGCAAAGGGGTTATGGAACAATGTAAAAGGGGAGAAGGATCACATTTTGTTGCTAGGATCCTGGGGCCTTCAGGACCAGCAGCAGCGACAGAGCACAGAACCCGAGAGACTGACTTTCCTCCTGCATGTGGGAGGGTATTAAATTGCTGATCTGCTGCGCGATAATACCTTAAAGCAGCTTTACGGGGCGCCTGGGTGGCTCAGTGGGTTAAAGCCTCTGCCTTCGGCTCAGGTCATGATCTCAGGATCCTGGGATAGAGCCCCGCATCGGGCTCTCTGCTCAGCGGGGAGCCTGCTTCCCCTTCTCTCTCTGCCTGCCTCTCTGCCTACTTGTGATCTCGCTCTCTGTCAAATAAGTAAATAAAATCTTTATTTATAAATAAATAAATAAATAAATAAATAAATAAATAAATAAATAAATAAAGCAGCCTTGCTTCATTAAACCCCTCCCATACCCCAGGGGGCTGTGGGTCTGTTCTTCTGGGTTTTTTCATTCTGGGGAAATTTTTTCATTGCACGTTTTCATTTGAAATGGTGACTTAAATCTTTTTAGTGGTTTGCAACATGGGTTAACTTGTAATCGGAAGATCTGTATGGAACAAGTCTTTGGTTTCTCTTTTCTTCTCCTTAGGGTCTTGCAAATATATCTCGGGGGTTCTTCCAGATTTTTTTTTCCCCATTTAACAGGAATCTGAATACGGTCTGAGAAACCTTGGCTTTACCACTCTTGGAGTTCGTGGGACTGAAGGGTTCTCTGGGTCTAGGTGCTCCTCCTGGAGAAACTCAGCCTATCTGGAGTGTGAGCATGCACACGTGTGTGTCTGGCTGTATACGTCCTTGTGGGTGGCATGTGTGTACATGCACGTATGTGTGGTGTGCATGGATAAGTGTATGTCTTCCGAAATACAGGGGTGGCTCTGTTTCTTCTTTTTGTAGTGAGTACACTCTCCCCTGAGGGTTCTCTCTCTCTTTTTCCTTTGAAAGGAAGACAATGGAACCATGTCCCTCTTGTCGCTCAGGAGGGGAAGACCATTGTTCCCTCCTGTCTAGCAGAGCAGTGGTGCCCTTCCCACCTCTGGGCGCCCGCCTGCCCTTGCTTTCTGGTGACAGAGGCCCCTGCAGGATCCCGGTGATGACTCTGTCTCTGGCAGACCTGGGGGAAATCAATGTGATACTTAGGTGGGCTCCGCTCTGATGACTCCATGGAGCCACGTGGCCTTTCAAGGACTGGAAAGAGGATGAAAATGAAGGGGGGCTTGTGAGTCTGGCAAGTGGCATGGGAACAACTGGCTAACCATCTGAGAAAATCTTCAACTGGATTCCTTCCTCATTCTTTATACCCAAATCCATTCCAAACAGCTCGAAGACGTCAATGTAAAAACCACAATCATAACAATTCTACAAGAAAATGCAGGTGGATGTATTCATGACCAGAGGCTAGGGGAGGCCTTGGTGAACACAGCACAGAAGTTGGCCACTCGGAAGAAGAGGGTTAACACGGGCCCCAACTGTGGGCAAAATACCGATAAAGAGAGTAAAAATATCAAACTTAAAAAAAGACATTTGCCCTACAAAGGCCTATGTTCCTTAATTTGCAGAGGGATCATATACATCGATAAAAGAGGTGAACAGTCCTACGGGAAAATTGACAAAGGACATCAATGAGCCATTCACAGAAGAACAAGTGGCCCCAAATCCTGCAAAGACTCTAATTCTCACCTATAATTAAATACAATCTCAACAACCAGGTGCCTCTTTTAACTTACCATATTCTTAGAAACTAAAGAGTTGATGGTATCTGATGTTGATGAGGACTTTGGGAAACAGCTGCTTTCATAAACTGATGGTTAGAGTACAAATTTGTAGGGATTTTCTAGGACCATTGGGTAATATAGTTAAAGCAAAAATTTATTTATTTATTAATTATTATTATTTTTTAAAAGATTTTATTTATTTATTTGACACAGAGAGAGAGAGAGAGATCACAAGTAGGCAGAGAGGCAGGCAGAGAGAGAGGGGGAAGCAGGCTCCCTGCTGAGCAGAGAGCCCGATGCGGGGCTCGATCCCAGGACCCTGGGATCATGACCTGAGCTGAAGGCAGAGACTTTAACCCACTGAGCCACCCAGGCGCCCCTTCTGAATTTTATTTTTAAAAGACCAATAAGAGGCTGTTTGTGCTCCCGGAGGGGAGGGGGCTTACCTCTCATATTTATTATCTTAATTTCTATAGTGCCTACCATGGAAGCAAACACCTCTTGTATTGCTATGTACATATCCACTCCTGGGGTTGTAAATAAGTTGTTCTGTGTATAAAAAAAAAAAAAAAAAAAAGCCTGTTTTTGATCTTCCAAAAGAAAAAAGAAAAAGAAAAAAAAAGACTATCTGGGCAGTGGATTTATGGAACTAAAAATATGTCTCCATATATACATTGAGAAATGTATTAGAAAATAGGATTAAAGCACACGACATACACAAAATAACAGATCCCAATTCAAACGCTAATATCCTTCTACACTTAAATTTTTGGTCTTCACCCCACAGGATACGGAATGTGGAATAATTTCCTTGGTTCGCAATACATTTCTAACTCCTTTTCTCAGAAGAAGAAAGCGATAAGCTTGGTTTTGTGATATTATTTTCACCTCTCTCTTTTTTTCCACATGACTAACAAGGTGTGAATATGGCTTTTCTAAACAAACTGACATGAAGCTCTTCTAGCCCCTGCTGAGGAGGGCTGGTTTTCTGGCATGGAGATCTTGCCAGGGGGTGACAGAGATGATGGGCCAAATGCAGAGACTCGGGGACAAACACAGGTGGCTCAAACTGGGGGGAGGGAGCCCATCCGGTTGGATTTTCTGGATTCTACTCAATAAATATCAGAGCCAGAGTGGCTGCAGGGCCCCCCTTCCCGTGTTGCCTCCCCACGCAAACTCCTGAGAGTTCTGAGATTGCTCCTTGTGGTTGAGTAGATGGAGAGGGGCTTGTGGGAAGACAGCTGGGCTGGGAGTTGCAAATCTCAGCTCTGAGAGTGATCAGGTGCTCCGAGGGCTACTCTAGGAAGCGCCCCCATTATTGGCCACATACCCTCAAGTTCCAGCCACATGGCAACAGCTGTTCCCTGGGCATCAGGCCAGTGCCAGGTGCCGTGCTGGTGTTGGGCACACGGGTGCCCACATCAAGTACCAGATACAGCCAGTGGGGCGTCTCAGTGTGAACTGGAGCTCTGTGGAGAGGCCCTCCATCTGGGGAGATTCTCCCTGAGTCCTGGAAGAGAGTATTTGTTGGTAGGTTGGAGCTTCTTTGGTCTAGCCACCATGAGGAGGCAGACTCATGGGAGGTCCAATCTCAGGCTAAGAGATGAGAAAGTGGCCTTAATGAAGAAAATAACACCCAGAGGGTAATATTTCAGTGGCTAAAGAATAGGGCTGATTTCCTCACTGATACATTTTCACTGCAATAAAATAGCCAATGGAAGCTATAAAAGTATCTATTTCCCTCACCCCATCCCCAAAAGCTCTCTTTGTTTTAAGAAAGAAAAAGGGCAACCTGTAAACATTTGTTTAAAACATTTGTTTTAAACAAAACAAAACCTGTTTTGATTCACTTGAGTGTTTCCCCAAAATGTTTGCTAGTGACAAAGGGGATTCTAGTGGAGTTCTAGTGCCACCTAGTGGTGGCTGGAGAGAGAGCTTGAGAAGCAGGGAGGAGAAGGGGAGAGATAGGGACTCGGGATCCCGCTCACTCTGCTGAGAGAAAACTTCCCACTGGCTACCCTCAGTGGGCAGAGAGGCTCCCCTGAGGGCTCTTTGGGTGAAGGTTAGAACAAGTGAGTGCCTCTGTCATCTCTCTTGGAAAGGTGGCTAGGAGGGAGATGTCACACCACCAGCCACAGTGGAGAGATGCCTGGTCTAGGAATGAAGGGCATTTGAAGTGACTGAGGCCATTCATTGGCTTATTGGGCATGTGCCTCCTGACTCCTTTTGTCTTTCGACTTTTGCCAGGAAGGAATTTTAAATTTTTATGCAGTCATATTTATCATATTTTTCCTTCATGATTCTCTAGTCTTTGCAATATTCTTAGGAAGGCTTTCCTGACAAGTAAAGGTTATTTATTTTATTATTTTTTTGAAAATACTTTATTTATTTATTTGACAGAGAGACACAGTGAGAGAGGGAACACAAGCAGGGAGAGCGGGAGAGAGAGAAACAGGCTTCCCCCCGAGCAGGGAGCCCGATGCGGGGCTCGATCCCAGGACCCAGGATCATGACCTGAGCCGAAGGCAGACACTTAATGACTGAGCCACCCAGGCGCCCCATATTGTGTGTATATGTGTGTGTATACACACACACACAAGTAAGCTCCACATGGGTGGTGCAGAGCATAATGAGGGGCTTGAACTCACAACCCTGAGATCAAGACCTGAGCTGGGATCCAGAGTCAGACGTTTAACCAATTGACCATCCAGGTGTCCCAAGTAAAGGTCATTTAAAACATCTACGAGTCCTGGGTGGTCCAGTTGGTTAAGATGTCTGACTCTGGATATCAGCTCAGGTCTTGAGCTCAGGGTCGTGAGTTCAAGCCCTGATGGGCTTTTCACTGCCAGGGTGGAAAAAGTAAATATCTATGAGAGAAAAAAGGTGCTGGTGTATTACCACCATTTTGATTATTAAAGCTGTTTTTCAGTTTGATTATTGTTAATCTATTTCATGTTCATTAGTGGCCATGTGCTGCCTGGCTAACTTCCAAGAGCTGAGCCAAAGTGCCTGGGAGTCTTCAGGGTGTCTCACGTTTTAAGGCTCAGGAACCCAGTGAGGACACCTCTTGTACAACAGGGGTCCTCCTTGGGCTGGGCCCCTGGAGGAACCCCCTTGTCGGGCAGGTGCGATATCACACGGACTTGGATTCAGACCACCGGAGGGCTGTAACTCAGTGTTTCTTTTATCAGCTTCTAGCCAAGTGTCTCAGCTTCCCTGAGCCTTGAGATTTTCATTTGTAAAACGGGGTCAATGAAAATGAAATAATAATAATAATAGTATCTACCTCCCAGGGTTGTTACCAGGCTTGAATGAATTACTACAGATGAATCGCTTCGATCAAGGCCTGGTCCATATGACTGAGTGCAGTCATACGGCCACTGTTATTGAGCCAGGGATGGGATCCCGTAGCCCTGGGTTGGGTCACAAGGGATGTTGGACTCCTTTGAAGTCACTAGACAAGTTTCCTAGACAGGGATCTTGTGTTCCTTTTTCTGGTGTTGGATGTTTTCCTTTCTGCGTGTAGCAGGGACCTTCGCTGATCTTTTATTTAATTTAAAAAAGATTTTTATTTTTTATTTATTTACTTGAAAGAGAGAGAGCACAGAGGGAGGAGTAGCAGACTCCCCATTGATCAAAAAGCCCGATATAGGACTCGATCCCAGGACCCTGAGATCATGATCTGAGCCAAAGGCAGACGCTTAACTGACTAAGCCGCCCAGGGGCCCCTCCAATGTCCTTTTAGATGCAACTTTGGGAGTGCTTGGCCTCAGCCCTAGCTTTTATCCATTGGCATGCTAGGCTCAGTTCTCAGGCCTATGGGCTTTCTACGGGTCTGCTTAAGACTGGAAAAAACATGATTGGCTCCAAATTATGATGGAAAAATTTCAAAATCAAAACTAATAAGTATTTACTTACTTGCCTACAAAATATAATGTTGTGTCAATTTCATTAATCATTACATGAGTACTCATGAAGATTTCATTAGGTTTAAAGACAATTGTAGGTTTTTCTTACCTGGCAAGAAATTCAACACATGCATGATTGCTTAGAAATAAAACCAATTGTAAATACAATGAGCTCTTTGTAGTCCAATATTCCAAAAGCCAAATTTATAAAAATCCTTTCAAAATGTTTAAGGCAGGAAAATTATGTTTAATGCGGGTTGTAGTATATTTGAGTGTGTTTGACCTGATACAGTTGAGCTCCAAGGATAAGAGGTTTGGGGGTTTATGAAGATCTTACAATTTGGTCACGGGCCTAGGGGCTACTTCCCAGGGGGCAAGTCTGTCTATAGTTAGAATTATACAGTAAGTAGCCTTTTCATATATTTTTTCATTTAGCAATATATATGTAAATTTCCTCCACGTCTTCTCATGGTTTGATAGCTCATTTCTTTTTAGCACCAAGTAATATTCCAGCTTCTGGATGTACCACCATCTGTTTATGCATTCACCTGCCGGAGGGCGTCTTGGTTGCTTCCAAGTTCAGGCATTATGAATAAAGCTGCTATAAACATCCTTGTGTGGGTTTTATGTGGATGTAAGTTTTCCACTTCTTTGGGTAAATATCAAAGAGTGTAATTGCTGGATTGTATGGTAAGAGAACATTTTCTTATAAAAAATCACCAAATTGTCTTACGAAGTGTCTGTACCATTTTGTATTCTGACCAGCAATGAATAAGCATTCCTACTGCTCCATGCCCTCATCAGCACTTGGCGTTGTCAGCGTTCTGAATTTTGACCATTCTAGTAAGTGTGTATGGTATCTCTGTTGTTTAGATTTGCGTTTCCCTGATTAACACAAGATGTGGAGCATCTTTTCATGTGTTTGTTTGCCATCTGTATATCTTCTTCGGTGAGGGGTCTATGAAGGTCTTTGGTTCATTTTTTTTTCTTTTTTTCTTTTTCCCCAAATACGTTTATTTTATTTTTTCAGTATTACAAGATTAATTGTTCATGCACCACACCCAGTGCTCCATGCAATTCTTTGGTTCATTTTTAAGACCAGGTTGTTTGTTTTCTTATTGTTCAGTTTTAAGAATTCTTTACATATTTTGGATAATGGTTTTTTGCAAAAAATTTTGCAAAAGATATGTCTTTTGCAAATATTTTTCTCTCAGTCTCTTTGGTTTGTCTTTTATTCTATTGACTATGTCTTTTGCAGAACAGAAAAATCTAATTTTAATGAAGTCTAGCTTATGAATTCTTTCTTTCATGGCTCATGCCCTTGGTGTTGTATCTGACAAGCCATCACCAAACCCAAGGCCATTTAGATCTCCTCCCTTGTTATCTTCTAGGAGTTTTATAGTCTTGCATTTTCCATTTATTTTTGTTATTTTTTATTTTTTATTTGCATTTTCCATTTAGGTCTGTGATCCATTTTGAGTTAATTTTTGTGAAGGGGTAAGGATGGGATTTTTTTTTGTATTTTTTTTTTTCCTGCATGTGGCTGTCCAGTTGTTCATGTGCCATTCGTTGAAAAGACTACCTTGGCTCCATTGTATTGCCTTTGCTCCTTGTCAAAGGTCAGTTGACTGTATCTATGTGAGTTTATTTCTGGGCTCTCTATTCTGTTGCATTGCTCCATTTGTTTAAACTTTCGCTAACACCATGCTGTCATGATTATTGTAGCTTTATAGTAAATCTTGAAGTTGGGTAGCGTCAGTCCTTCAATTCGGTTCTTTGTCAATGTTGTGTTGGTTACTCCACATCCTTTGCCTCTTACGCACTTAAGAATTAGTTTTTGACCCCCTCAGATAACTTGCTGGGATGCATTGAATCCATTGCTCAAGTTGGGAAGAGCTGATATCTGATGATATTGAGACCTACTGTGTGCTCAGCCCTAACCTTAGCCCTGGGAGGTAGGAAACTGGAATAAACGAAAGCACAAGAGAGGCCCCCCCATGGTGCTGGCAAGGAAACTGCACCCACTGCACACAGTGCCAGGCATACAGGTAGTGCTCAATAAATGGGCACAGTGGCAACAAGAGATGCTGAATTCCAAAGTGCCTGGGCCTTGTGGTGCCCATTTCATGCTAAGATGGATAGCACAGACTTCCTTCCAAGGGAAGGCCTGGCCTCAGGGAAAACTCAGTGAAAAAGGCATTGTTGAGAAGGGAACAGGCCAGGTGAGCTGGTCTGAGCAAGTCTCTTTGGACAACAGGGCGGCTGTACTGATGGGAACATTCACTGATTCGTTGATTCATTGATTCACTGAACAAGTATTTATTGGGGATCTATTACGTGCCAGGCACCCGGAGTTCTCCCCCTCTAACCTGTCTGGCCACCTCTTGCCGTTCAGGCAGGACAGCCCTGCATAGATTTTCTGATGGCCTGATAACTGGGCCTTTGGAGGTGGTGGGGGGTCCTGTCTCCCAGCCTCGGGATAGCTGTGGTTTTTTCCTATCTTAAGGTGAGTTTCTTGACGGGGAGGAAGGTATCATTGTATGGACTAGGGTGGTCTCAAGTCTCAGGGAGCCTGGCTTGGCCTTGATGAACCCCACTCTTGCCTGCCTGGGGGGCCCTTCCCTGTGGCTGGTTCTGGGCTCAGCATCCAGGGGCTCAGGTAGGGAATTCGTTATTTTGTCAAATATTTTATTATTTATCAGTGTGGAGACTCTTCAAGACTTGAACTGACCTGGGAGCTGTGGAGAGTGAGAGAGAAGGGGAAGAGGGAGGGGAACCAGCAGAAAGAGACAGGCAAGGGACAAAAAAAGAAGAGAGCCGGCCAGGAGAGAAAGTGACAAGAAGCAGAGAAGGGCAGGGAGAAGGGGACAAAGACAAAGGGAGGGAGGGAGAGAGAAAGAGACAGAGAGGGAGAAAGGAGTCAGCCTTAAGGGAGAGAAACAAGACAGAGGGAAGGGGGAAGCAGGGGCTAGAGCTGCCGTTGAGGGAGCCCCAATTCTGCCGGACATCCCTGCTTGGGCTCCTCCTGCTCCTGCATGCTGGTGGAGCATTCACAGCACACACATGTGCACGTACCAGCTCACACGTGTACATGCATGCAAACATGGGTGCACCAACACCCACCCCCTTGGGCACCGCCTTCGGAATCCATACCACAGGGGAGGCGGGGTTGCCACGGCGACAGGTACCGGAGCCCCACCTCATGGGTATTAATAGCTTCCACTGAAGTCATCAAAACAGTGATTTCATCCAGCCTTGTCTCCCTGGCAGCTTCCTTCTCCCTCCTCCCTTCCAGGATGGGGCTGGACAGGACCCAGGGGCCCACACAGGCCATTTCCCTGCCTCCTGGCAGCGCCATGGTAAAGAATGGCCTAGAAGGCTTGGGGATTCTGCCCCAGTGTCTGGAAGGGGAGGGACTGCTGGAGTTCTTTGATCCTTTGAGCCGGGTCTAACCACAGCGCCTGCCAGAAAAGGGTTTCTGAGACACAGGACCCCTCCGAGGGCTTACTCTCTGCTTCTCTGGGTCCCGTGCGGTCCCACCTGCCTTCTCTAGGCACTGCCTGGCCAGACACTTGCACCCAGTTGACACTTGACAGTGGTGTCCCTTCCACAGTACAGAGCTCCCTGGAAGCGCTAGGGCCAGGCCAAGGAGGTGGCTTGGGGTGCAACATTTCAGAGGCACTCCCTCCTGATCCCGAGAGCCAGCGCCTCCTCGAAGCAAGCCAGGCATCCCTTATCCTCTCCTGGTTCCGCTGATGCTCCCATTATCTCCTCAACCCTCCTGGGGCAGGGGAGGTTTCTTTCTTGCCCTCAGTTCCCAGGCTGGGTCCCTGATTCCTCTCACCTTCCCATGGGCCCCCCGGGGATCGGGCTGCAGAGCCCGCGGCTGCCTCTGTGCTCCCCTGCCAGGCACTAGTCTCTGGCCCTCACTTCCTCTTCCCTTTGACCTTCTCTGTCTCTCCCCTGCTTTGCCCACAGTCCCAGCCTTAGACTATATGGGGCCTGTGACATCCCTGGGGATGTCCCTCCCTCTGGGGCCTTCACCCCCCACCCCCATCCCCTGGCCCATGCACAGCTCCTCCTCCCTGGGGAAGGGAGGGGTGGGACCCCAGGGCAGGACTGAGCCTGGCCCCAGGCACCCTCTGCAAATCCTCCCAGGAGCCCCGCCCTTCACTCACACTCCAGGGGAATCAGTCTGGTCTATCCAGAGCCTTGCGATTTATTCTCACAGTGACCTCACTGCAGCAGACTTCAGGGGTGTGTGTGAGTATGCGTGAGAGTATATGTATGCTTGTGTAGAAGTGAGTGTGCGAGAGAGTGGTGAGGTGTGTGTGTCAATGTGTGAGTGTGCTGCCATTCAGAGCCCATGGATTTCTGATGCATGAGTCACTGGTTGGGAGCGAGCCATGAGAAGATATGCCCATAAATAAGACAGCACCCCTGACCTCCACGTCCATTCTGCAGCTGGCTGGGCACGTGATCTTGGGCATCTAAGAGGCTGGAGGCGGGGGTGGGGGCTGACTTTCCCTTCAGACCCCACAGAGCAGCTGTCATGGATATTTCTAGCTTGCCCGGAGTCCCAGACATTTATGGATGTGATGCCTGCAATGGGTGGGGGGCAGGGGGAAGGAGAGGGACTTGAAGAGCTTCCCTCCCAGGGATCTTAGTGGAGTTCTGCCGGCAGGCGGGCAGATTCATCCATTTCACAAGTATTCTTTGATAGTCTGTCACGCGCCAGGCACTCTACTAGGGGCTGGGGACATCATGGCGAGCAGAGTTGACTTGCCCTCTCACCTCACAGAGCGTATGTTCTAGTGGGGGAGGCAGAACATAAATAATGCTACTCCTTATTTCTTTCACGCTAATCCCTCCTCCCCCCAAAAACCAATAATGGTGTGAAAAGTGGCTGAGGTGGTGGGGGTTCTTTAGTTGGGGTGGACGGGAGGTTAGGAGGTGACACGTGAACTGTGCCTGAATAATGAGGAGCCATCGCGTAGAGACCTGAGGGAAGAACCTTCCCTAAGAGGATGGAGGAGATGCTTGTGGTCAGCTCACGCCCTCACTGGATTCTGGATCAAAGATGCTGAAGCCAGTCAGAGAACTAGAGGTGACCTAGAGGAGCAGAAAAGCAGATTGTTTGGGGGAGATGGTAGCTCTCTTTTTCCCCAGCAGACAGGGAGAAAGAGATGGCCTATGTCCAGGTAGAAGGAGAATGGCTCTCTTACCCCTTCCTGCAGGCTTCCTGGTAGCTAGCAGTACTGCGCTGGAGGATAAGAGAGTCATGGGAATAGGCAACTTGCTGAAGCCCCTTCCTCTAGGAAGCCTTCCTTGATTGCTAAGGGCCACAGAGGCTCGGCTCCCCCTCACGTCTTACAGCTGACAGAACCACTGGGTTCAGAGTTGGTGGTTCTCTCATGGTTTGTCCCTGAGATCTGTTCCCCCAGCTTGGCCAGCAACCCAGTCTCCCAGGTCTGCCCCGTATCCACCCAAAGGCCCCCAGTGCTATGTGTGCGGTAACCGGATACCCGGGGCTTCTTGTCCTGAGCCCCTGCCCCAGCGCATCCTCAGATGTAACTGCGGGCCCAGGGTCAAGGGCTGGGGTTTCTAACTTCGCCTCACTCATCGAATGAGCCATTCACTCCTCAAAAAAAAAAAAAAAAAATTTTTTTTTTTTTTGAGCTTTGACTGTGGGCCAGGCCCTGAGCTGGCGCTAGGGAGGTTGTAAAGCAGAGCTGACTCGCCGCTCCTGGCCCCCAGGGAGCTCAGCGTTCTTGCCTTCCCGTTTCTCTGTTTTCGACACCGAGTCCCACCGCCCGTGAGGGAGGAGTGAGCCCTAGTCCCGGGGCCCGGCATCTGCCTGGCCTCTCTCCCCGACCCGGGCCGGGCCCCCAGCGCCTCGGAGAACTTGTGGCAGCGGGAACGCGCCGCGCCCCGGGGCCACATCTGGCTGAGCGGGCGCGCGCGTGTCACTAAGACGCTCATTCACCGGCGCAGCTGTCACCATAACAACCGGAGCGAGGGAATCCTGGCGACGGCTGCGGCCGGGGGGCGGGGGCGACGGTCGCGGGAGGAAGCCGGCGGGGGCGGGAGCGCCCAGCACGCCCCGCGCGCCACACAGCCCCGCTCCATGCGGACCCGCCGGCGGGAGGGCGCCACGCACGTCGCCGCAGCGGCCGTCCCCGCGGGCGGGGACCGAGCCCGCCGCCGAGCCGCCGAGCGCTCGCGCCGGGAGCCCTGACTCTATGGCCCGGGGGGAGCGCGCCGGAGCCTCCGCGCCGCCCACCAGCAGCGGGAACCCGAGCCCCAGCCCGAGGAACGGGGGAGCCCCGGGCGCCGCCGCCGCCGCCGCCGGCCCCGGCCCAGGGGCCCGCCCGCGGCCCCCGCCCCCGCCGCGGGGAATGGCAGGCAGGTAGCCGGCTCGCGCGAGGACCCCCGCGGCGGGCAGGAGCCGCCCAGGACGGCGCGGCCCCGAGAGAGGGAGGAGAGCGGCGGCCCGCCCGCCCCCGGCCGCAGCCCCGGCAGGGCCCTCCCCCGGCGGCGCGCGCCCGCGCGCGCACACACTCGCACACAGTACCTCCGCTCCTGCCCAGCCTCTCCAGCCCCCAGCGAGTGCCGAACCCCCGGGGGCCGGATGCCATGGGTAACAACTTCTCCAGTATCCCCTCTCTGCCCCGAGGAAACCCGAGCCGGGCGCCGCGGGGCCACCCCCAAACCCTCAAAGGTAAGGCAGGCTCCGCCGGGCGGGGCGCAGCCTGAGGACTGGGGCGCAGGTGGAGGGGCAGGGAGACGTGGAGAGGTGTAGTTGGGGAGGCCCGGGAGGTGCCACCTGTTGTTCGTAATTGGAGACTCGAGGTGCGCATCTGGCCCTGGAGGTGGACTAGGGGTAGGGGGCTGCTGGTGGTGGTGTTGAAAACCGGGAGATGGCGTTCCGTGGGGTCTGCGCAGTTGTCCCCGCCAGCACTGGGAACGTCACTGGAGTTAACTCAGGCCATGATGCGAGGCTAGCGTGCAGGCGCGTTGGGAAGGGCATTTGCCCAGTGGGTAGGGGAGTGTGGCAGGATGCTCAGACCGGCCAGCTGTGCTTTTCAAGGGAGGCATCTCAGTCTCCTTTTTCATCTGCCCAGGGCTGGAGAGGTCATGCTGGAAGCACTAGTTGCATTTCCAATTGGACGATCTTAAAGATCCAGGACTGACTTATAGCAGCCTGGAAGAAGGAACCAAAGCTGGTGGCCTCTGGAGTCTCCTGCAGCTGTTGACTTTTTGCATCCACTGACTCAGCGTGCTTTCTGGTACCTCCAAGGGCCAGATGTCCGGTCGGAACCTTAGAAAGGAAAGGCTGGGAGCCTTGAAAGAGAGGAACATTTACCAGGCATGTCTTTGCTGTCTAAATCCCCAGACCAAGCCAGCACCCCCAGGGAAGCCCTAGGCCCAGTCCTCAGCTTGGTGGCTTGCAGTGCTGTCTCTGACCTTTGCAAGACACAGCTGGGTCCTCCCAGGCCCTCAGACCCCACTGATTCCCTTTAGGAAGCTGCTTTTCTGTCACCCTTAGAACCAGCTAGCACGTGTCTTGGGCATTTTGATGACTAAGACAGGAAGGGAAGCGCTCGGTCTTCCACAAAGAACCACCCACTTCTTCAGCCCCTTGGGTTGTGAGAAGGATAATAGTCATACCCCTTGACAAAGTGTTAAAGTTTACAAAGAACTTTCGACAAACGGCTGTTGATGTGAGCAAGGAAACTGCTCTGGGTAGTCAGCAAAACTAATCATACCCATTTTACAGTTGAAGAGAAGCAATGCTTGTTTTAGGTTTCTGAAGCCAGTGAGAGGCAGAGCTAGGCTGCAGAGCTGTATCCTCTGACTTGGAATTCTGTCCTCTCTTTGCTGGACAGTTAACTTTCCAGACTGGGAGAGAGGAGGAGAGACAGGAACCCCGTTCTGTGTTCTAACTCCACCTTTCAGAACTTCCGCTCTCACTGGGTTGGGGAAAATCAGTGGGCAAAAGAAATCATTAATTTCTTTCTGGAAATTAATATGGTGGTACATGTCAATCTTTTTTTTAAAAGATTTTATTTATTTGACAGAGAGAAACACAGCGAAGAGAGGGAACACAAGCAGGGGGAATGGTAGTGGGAGAAGCAGGCTCCCTGCTGAGCAGAGAGCCCGATGTGGGGCTCGATCCCAGGACCCTGGGATCATGACCTGAGCCGAAGGCAGACGCTTAATGACTGAGCCACCCAGGCGCCCCCATGTCAATCTTCTTAAAATAACACATTCATCGGTCTTGTGATCCTCCCTAGAAGAACCGATCCTAGCAAAACGGAGATCCAGGCAAATTCTTGTGCATCAGGCTAAGATGTTCATGGCAGTGTTATTTATCCTAGGAAAACAACCTAAATGCCCTGTAATCATGGTATATATCCTCTTGGTGGAGTATTTTGCAATCTTTAAAATTGTGTTTTTGAAGAATATTTGATGACGTGGGAAAATGTTCAGTGCAGCATAATGGCAATTGAAAAAAGCAGGATACAAAGTTGTATAGGCTGTGAGATCCGAAGTTTGTTAAGAAAATATGAATATAAAAAAAAAAGAAAGTTTCCAAAAAGTTAACAGTGGTTTTTCTTTGGGTAATGGAATCGTGTAAGATTTTTTCTTTTCTTTTTTCATTCTTTTTAAAGATTTTTATAATAAGCAAGTTTTTTTTATCATCAGAAATAAGCTGTAAGTGGTAACATGTATAACAACTATTTCTGAGTATTGGAAACAGATTCCTAGTGATGGAAGAACCTGTGGGACATCCTCTCATTCAGTGTCCTCCCTCACAAGTGAGAAGAATGAAGGGAAGGGAGAGTGATTTGCCCAGTTACTCAGGGCATCAGGTGGCTAAGTCAGGCTGAACCCTTCAAGGATAGGGTAGCTGGGCCAGTGAGTTGACTTGGGGTTTAATTGCTCACAAAATGCCTCAAGAAGGCTGACCTGCTCCATCCTTGACCCTAGGGAAGCCCAGAGAAGGCTTTGGTAATTGCACCCCTTTTTACCTAAAGTGTGGGATTGTGAGGATGTGAGGTCTCCGTGGCTTGGGTTTTCCCCAAGGGAGGGAAGGGGCGGGATCCTCCCACCTCCCTTCCCCCACCCCAGCTTTCTCCTCTGCCTGACTCCCCACCTGTGTGGCTTGGGACCCCCCCCCCCTTATGCTGTCTCCCTGGTTCACAGGGATCAGTTTCTTCTTCTTCTAGGGGACTAAATGGTGGTGAAATTCTCCCCCTACCTGTCTGACTCCCTCTGCCCATCTCCCTTCAGGCTTGATTTACTAGAATCCTCTCTCTTCTCCCTTCCCACACACCTACAGGAGGTGGCCATGAGAGTTTTGATTCTGCTCCTTCCAAGCCTGAGATGAAGGATTAGAGTGTGCCCATGACGGCCACCTATGGATACCCTCTGTCCTTTGCCAGGTTCCACGGATCCTGACTTCTCCCCACCCTAATAAAGCCATCAGCTTTATTCTGTGATTGTTTTAGTGTCCATTCCAAATTCCCTTCTAACTGTATCAGCATTGACCTAGTATGTATCAGTGGTCGTCCAGAATTCCATTCCAATTGTATTGGTGTTGACCTTAATACTGGCTGTGATTCTAAGCCTGTCTACCCAGACTTCTGCTCAGATTGCTTCTGTACTCACCCTGAATTTAGCTCTAATTCATATCAGTGTCTATCTTAGAAATTTGCTGGAAGCTTAAAAATCAAAACAAGAACTCTCAATTTTTTCTCTCCTTCTGTAATTGCAATCTATTGATTTCTCACCATTTTAATTAAAACAACTGGAAGGGGTCTGGCATAATAGGGACCCTGGGACACATTGGAGATCTAAGGTTGGTCTGGCCGTCAGGCTGACATGAAAGGAGGCTCGTCCATCACCTGTCAGGTTGTAGACTTCAGTATTCTCCCTGGAAACACACTGACTTCACCGCTAATGACTCCCACTGGGGTCTGAACAGTGTTGGTCTAGGATTGTCCAGGGGAGAGATCCAAGGCATAGCTCTGGGCTTAGGATCAACAGATAGTTACGAGGAGTTGCTTTGTGCCTGGACTAGAGGTGAGGGCTTCTGACAACCCTGTACGTTCACAGGCTGAAGATCTATTTGAAAAGGCAAGGGGGCTTTGAGCTGGACGTGGAGGGACCTGCAGAAATTGGATAGATGATAAGGGGTGCAGCAGGTGTGCTGGGGTATGGGGAGGAGTGGGTAGGGGGCCATACAGCAGAGGCTTGGAGGTGGGAATCGGTAACTCTGTGTATATATTCTCAGCGAGGGGCACAGAGTAACTGGGGCAAGAGGCACATGCTTCATGGAGACAAATACAGAGAATGAAGAACTTCCTCCTTTCCCAGAAGTCTCTGAGTGTCTGCCTGCTTGGTGCTAAGTGTTGAGGGAAAGGTAACTAGGAAAACCTTGTGGAGAGCTATCCAGCCTCGTGGTCACCTA
>CM053617.1:49151026-49226556 GCA_028646535.1 Procyon lotor
TCTCTGAGTGTCTGCCTGCTTGGTGCTAAGTGTTGAGGGAAAGGTAACTAGGAAAACCTTGTGGAGAGCTATCCAGCCTCGTGGTCACCTATAGATGAGGATTGGATGGGCCACCTCCCATCCTTTTTTAAATTGTAGTGAAATTTACATGAAATCTACCATTGTAACATTTTATGTATTTTTTATTTTATTTACTTTAGAGAGAGAGTGAGAGAGAGAGAGAGAGAGAGAGAGTGGGAGAAGGGGCAGAGGGAACGCGTCCTCAAGCAGACTCCCTGCTGAGCACGGAGCCCAACGTAGGGGTCAGTCCCATGACCCATGAGATCATGACCTGAGCCAAAATCAGGAGTCGGACCCTTAACTGACTGAGCCACCTAGGTGCCCTCATTTTAATATTTTAAAGTGTACGGTCTAGTGACATTTAGTACATTCACAGTGTTGTCCAACCACCACCTCTATCAAGTTCCTGAATGTTTTCATCACCTCAAAAGGAAAGCCTGTACCTAAGAAGCAGTCACTCCCCATTACCCCCTCCCCTAAATCCTTGGCGAGGAATGTTGTCCAGAAGCACTGACCTAGGAAGTGGTAGAACTGGGACTTCTACCCAGAACACCAGAGCCCATGGGGAAGAAAATTGGTCCTGGGGGAGATTTTGCAGATTAGGCTTTCTTTTCCCTGACCCTCTGGGATGGCATGTGCTCACTTCCAAGATATGCACATTGAGGCTGGAGAGGCAAGAGCAAGAGGGTGGAAGGGGTGGGGGAAGGAGGGCAGGAGCTGGGCACTGCCTGGGGGATGCCAGGGATGCCTCTATCCTGGTGTGCCAGCTGCCTGGGCCTATTTCTTGTTGGCCTGTGACTCTCCCAAGGGCTAGAGGCTTAGGGGCTGCTTCTCACTGAACTGGTTGCTTTGGCAACCCTGGGCAGGATGCGAGTGGTCTCCTTGGTAACGCCTGGGAAACCTGCCTATGGGGATGGAGGGAAGGGGACTGGCTAGCGGTCAAGCAGGGTGGCACAGGCAGAGCTGGGTTAGGCTGTTGGGATCAAAGGCCTTTGGGGAGGGCCAAGCTTATGGAATAGCCTGGGCTGCCTGTTGGCCATTCCCCAGGAAGCCAGAGTCCAGAGCCCCAGGGGAACTGGGGGCCTGCCTGGCGACACCAAAGGCACCAATGCCCAGGAAGTGGGAGGAGATGGGGGTGAGAGTGGGAAAGGGGGAAGAATATAGCTTCTGGGTGACAGATCCAGCTACTGGGTTTATTAAAAGATGCTTATCAGAGGTCATTACCCAGATCCTGCTGTTTTGGGAAATGAGCAGGTGCTGATGACTGTGGGGGACCAGGCGGAGAGAAAAGAAGGTCTAGGAGAGGAAGGGAAGGAAATAGATAAGAGTCACTGGCAGGCAGGTGGGAGGTCTTGGCTTTCTCTCTGCTCCAACTGTAGTTGGGGGGTAGGGCCAGGCTCTGCACTGGGCTCTGGAATTGAGGTTCTCCTGGGGTGAGAGTTGGGGTTCCAGGGATGCTCTGATGGGAAGGGCTCATTCTGTTGTTTAACAAATGCATACTAATCATCGACGATGGGCCAGACACTCATTCTATGAGAATACAGTGGTATACAGAACAGATAAGGGTTTGCTGCCGTGGCTGCCAGGAAGCTTCCCCTCCAGTGGGGAGGCAGATGGGAGGAAAAATGACAAATGCACAAAAATGAATCAGAATCCGATAATAAGTACTAACACGCTGTGTGCTGGAGCCTCTTGACACCTATTACCTCATTTAAAAAAAAAGATTTTATTTATTATTTTAGAGAGAGAGTGTGTACATGCAAGTGGGGGGGGCAGAGGCAGAGGGAGAGAGAGAATCCCAGGCAGACTCTGTGCTGAGTGTGGAGCTGGACGCAGGGCCTGATCCCATGACCCTGAGATCATGACCTGAGCAGAAATCAAGAGTTGGCTGCTCAGCCAACTGAGACACTCAGGCGCCCCTTATCTCATACAATTTTTAAAACAACCTTGTGAAGTAAGTATGACTATTAACCCCATTTATGGATGGGTAAACTGAAGCCTAGAGGTTAAGCAATTTGCTCCAGGTCAAATGGCTGAGATGAGGTGGAGCTAGGATTCTGGGCAAGATCTTTCTGATTTTGGAGCTACTGCTCTTTCTCTTTTTGATACAGGCATACTTAGGAGATATTGTGGGTTGTGCTGCCGATCTCTGCAATAAAGCAAATATTACAATAAAATGAGTCAAATGAACTTTCTGGTTTCCTAGTGCATATGAAAGTTGTGTTTACAGTATTCTGTAGTCTACTAAGTGTGCAGTAGCATTCTTTCAATTAAGTGTACATACCTTAATTAAAAATACTTTATTGCTAAAAAATGCTAACCATCACCTGAGCTGAGTTTAGTGAGTTATGTTCTTGCTGGTGGAGGGTCTCGCCTTGATGTTGGTGGCTGCTGACTGCTCAGGGTGGTGGCTGCCAAAGGTTGGGGGTGATTGTGGCAGTTTTCTTACAAGATTTTGTTTATCTGAGAGAAAGCATGAGTTGGGGGGAGGAACAGAGGGAGAGAATTTTCAAGCAGATTCCTTGCTGAGTGTGGAGCCGGACACAGGGCTCGATCCCATGACCTAGGAGATCATGACCTGAAACCAAGAGTCAGACACTTAACCAGCGGAGCCAGCCGGGGGCCCCTGTGGCAGGTTCCTAAAATAAGACAACGATGAAGTTTGCTGCATCAATTAACTCTTCCTTTCACGAATACTTTTTCTGTAACACGCAACGCTCTTTGATAGCATTTTACCTACAGGAGAATTTTTTTCAAAATTGGAGTCAATCCTCTCGAACCCTGCCGCTGCTTTATCCACTAAGTTTATGTGATATTCTACATCCTTTGTTGTCCTTCTCCACAATCTCCACGGCATCTCAAGAAACCACTTTGTTCGTCCATAAGAAGCAGCTCCTCATCTGTTAAAAGTTTTATCACGAGATTGTGGCGATTCAGTCCCGTCTTTGGGCTCCACTTTTAATTCTAGTTTTCTTGCTGTTTCCGCCCCATCTGCACTTCCGTCCTCCACTGAAGTCTTGAGCTTCTCAGAGGCATCCGTGACGGTTGGCATCAACTTGTTCCAAACTCCTGTTAATGCTGACGTTTTGACCTCTTCCCACGAATCACAAATGTTCTTTCTTTCTTTTTTTTTTAAACAAATGTTCTTAATGGCATTTAGAACGGTGAATCCTTTCCGGAAAGTTTTCTATTGACTTTGCCCAGATCCATCAGAGGAATCACTATCCGTGGCAGTGATAGCCTTATGAAATGCATTTCTTAAATAATAAGACTTGAAAATCAAAATGACTCTGATCCATGGGCTGCAGAATGGAGGTTGTGTCAGCAGGCGTGAAAACAATAGGAATCTCATTGTCCATCTCCGTCAGAGCTCTCGGGTGACCAGGTGCATTGTCAACAAACAGTAATATTTTGAAAGGAATCTTTTTTCTGAGCAGTAGTTCTCCACAGTGGACTTAAAATATTCGGTAAACCACGTGGTAAACAGATGCGCTGTCATCTAGGCTTTGTTGTTCCATTTACAGCGCACGGGCAGCATGGAGTTAGCGTGACTCTTAGTGGCCCCAGGATGTTCAGAACGGCCCTCGAGCATCGGCTTCAGCTTAAAGGCTCCAGGTGCGTTAGTCCTAACAAGAGAGTCAGCCTGTCCTGCGGAGCTTTGAAACCAGGCACTGACTTCTCCTCTCTCGCTATGCAAGTCCTAGATGCCATCTTCCCTGAGAGGAGGCGGTTTCGTCTGCTTGGGAAATCTGCTGCTGAGGGCCCCCGCCTTCGAGAATGATCTCAGCTGGGTCTTCGGGCTGCCTCGCCGCGGCTTCTACGGCGGCTCCCGCTGCTTCCCTCGCACGTTTGTGTTGTGGCGACGGCTTCTCTCCTCAAGCCTCGTGAGCCCGCCCGTGCGAGCCTCAAGCTTCTCTTCTCCAGCTTCCTCACCGCCCTCAGCCTTCCCCGAACTGAAGGGTCGGGGCCTTGCCCTGGCTGAGGCTTTGGTTTAAGAACATGTGGTTGGTTTGATCTTCCGTTCAGACCCCCAAAACTTTCTCCGTATCCGCCATCAGACTGTTGGTTGTGCTCTCATATTAGTGTGTTCACCGGAGTAGCGCTTGTAATTTCCTTCAAGACCTTTTCTTTTGCATTCACAGCTTGGCCAATTGTTTGGTCCAAGAGTCCTCGATTTCCTTATCTCCCACCTTCCTCACTAAGCTTAATCGCTGTTAGCTTTTGATTTAAAGTAAGAGGTGCAAGACTCTACCTTGCGCTTGAACACTTAGAGGCCAATGCAGGGTTGTCATTTGGCCTAATTTCCCTATTGTTGTTGGTAAAACGGTCAGAACACAAACAACATTTACCGGCTAAGTTTGCTGTCTTGTAGGGGAGCGGTTTGTGGTACCCCTGAACAGTAACCGATCACAGCTCACCATAATAAATATGATAATGCAAAAGTTTGAAATATTGCAAGGATTACCAAAATGTGACCCGGAGACACAAAGTGAGCAAATACTGTTGGAAAATGGTGCCGGCGGACTGGCTGGATTCAGGGTTGCCACAAATCTTCAATTTGCAAAAAACAAACAAACAAACAAAACCCCTCAGTATCTGTAAAGTGCAGTGAAGTGAAGCACAATAAAATGAGGTATGCCTAGGGGCGCCTGGGTGGCTCAGTGGGTTAAAGCCTCTGCCTTCAGCTCAGGTCATGATCTCAGGGTCCTGGGATCGAGCCCCGCATCGGGCTCTCTGCTCAACAGGGAGTCTGCTTCTCCCTCTGCCTCTGCAGCTCCCCCTGCTTGTGTTCTCTCTCTCTCTGACAAATAAATAAATAATTTTAAAAAATGAGGTATGCCTGGAACCTCTTTATTTAGAACAGTTTTAGATTTACGGGATTATTGTAAAATAGTATGGGGAGTTTCCAGATACCCCCATGTCCAGTTTCCCCATTAGTAACATTTTTAGTATGGAAAATTTGGGACAAATAATGAACCAATATCCGTACACTGTTATTAATTAATGTTTATATTCAGATTTCCTTCATTTTCCCAGTGTTCTTTTTCTGTACCAGGATCCCTTCCAGGATATCACATTATATTTTTAGGTCCCAGCTTATATATTTAGTTGTTATGTTTTCTTAGGCTCCTCTTGGTTTTGACAGTTTCTTATGCTTTCTTTGTTTTTGGTGACCTTGACATTTTTGAGGATTACTGGTTAAGTGCCTTGTAGACTGCGCCTCTCCTGGGATTTCTCTGATGTTCTCATGATTAGATTGCTATACAGGTTTTGGAGAGTGAGACTGTAGAGGTGTAGTACCATTTTCGTCACATATCAACGATGCATGCAATCAACATGATTTATTCCTGATGATGTTGACCTTGATTACTTGGCTGAGAGAGTGCTTGTCTCATTTCTCATCGTAAAGTTAAAGTTATACCTTTCCTTCCCTTTCCGTATCGCACTCTTTGGAAGGAAGTCCCCACGCGCAGCCCTCACTTAAGGGTTGGGAGTTACCCTCCACTTCCCTGAGGCCGGAGCACGACTTCTCTCTGTCGACTATTTCCTTAGTTACCCAGTCAGTTAGATCAGTTACTTTTGGATAAAGGTGGTGAAAGAGAAGACTGTGGAGCTACTGGGGCAGACTTGACCTGGTCCTGGGGTCGGGGAGGGTTTCTCTAGGGAAGTGACCTGAGGATGAGTAGGGCTTGGCTTAACGTTCCTAGACGGGTGCTCCTGCCCATTGGGTGTGGAACTATTCATTTAGCACGCCTGACCCCTGCCTCTTCAGTGCCACTGGTCACCTTAAATGTCACTGGGACACTAAAAGAAAGAAAAGAAAAAAGCTCTCCCAAAGTTTTCTTTTATCTTCTAATTCCCATGTAGTTAATGTACAGTGTTACATTAGTTTCAGGTGTACAATATAATGATTCGACAATTCTGTAATTACTTGGGGCTTATCAAGATAAGCGTACTCTTCATCCCCTTTACCTCTTCCACCGCCCCCCCCCCCACCTGCCCTCTGGTAACCATCTGTTCTCTCAAGTTAAGATCGCCCATATTAAAAAAAAAAGATCGCTCATATTTTTAAAAGCACTCCAGAGGGGGCAGTGCCACCCCTAATTGAGAGCATTGAGCTGGGTGTGGAGAGCAGCAGGGACGGCCGTTCCTGGCAGGGGGGGCCGGGCATAAGCCCCCGTGCTTGAGGGCAGAGTTTAGAGTTGGCTCCTGCTAACTGTGGAGGGGGGAAATGATCCTAGGCTGATGTCATCCTGACCCCCTGGGCCAAGGAACTTTCAGCAGAAAATCATTAAGAGACCACTGCCTTGTCTCTCTTCTGCGGTCCCAGAGGCTGCCTGTGCAGGGCTGGGGCAGGAGTGAGAGAGAGGATCTTTTCTGAGATGCAGGAAAGGGCGAGGGAGGTATGTGTGCTGGCTTATCTGTGTGCCCTTCTTCGTCTCCGTTGCCCCGGGATGCCAACCTGGCTGCCAGGGAGGCTGGGGAGGGGACAACGACAAGGGAGAACATCGCCCAAGAAGGTGTTGTCTTACGATAAGGGAGGAGGCGGTGCACATGCTCCTGGCTTTCACCTTCGTCTCCCCCCCACCCCCCCACCCCTGCCCCCCGCCTGGCTTCCACCCAGCACCCACTGAAAGGCAGATCTGCTCCAGGGGATGGGTTAGCCTAGAGTGTCTGTCCCAGGGAGGGTGTCCATCCGGGTGCCTCTGAGAGGGAGAGGAGGAGCCACTTAGCCTTGACCAGAGTAAGTGGAACCTCAGGGAGGCTCCAGGTGACCTACTTTGTATGTTGGTGCCCTCTTGGCACCCGACATGGCGCTGGGTATGGGGAACTGAGACATGAAAACTGGGCTTTGGGTCCGCCCTTGAGGTGCTCGCAGCCCAGCCTTATTTAATTCAGAAGTCCGTGGGTATTCTCTGGGGTGCTGTGTCCCACCCAAGCTTTGTGGTCTTAGAGCCGGGAGGAGAGTCAGGTGAGCAGGGCAGGGCTGGCCCTGGGCTCTTAACGCCATCTCTACCACCTGGGAAACCATCCATAATTAATGTCGCCTCTGCCTGTCACAGGTGGCTCCCGCAGAGTGGGCAGACGCAGGGTGCTGACACCTGTGGGGTGATGTGCACCTGGCTTCTGGCCCCCGAGCCAGGGGCCTTCAGTCCCAAACTAGCCAGGCTCTCTCAGGTGGCCCCTCGCTCTCAGCATTCACACACAAGCCAGGAAAGGTGGCCATAAATCAGCCGGGACAGGCCAAGGTTGCTCTGGTTTTCCCAGAGTGAGATCAAAGCCCCAGACCCTCACCCTGGGGCTCGGTACTTATTAAATTATTAAACTGTCAAGGAAGGGGAGAGCAGGAGGGCCTGGATGGATGGCCGTATAGTAAAACAGAATGCGGAAGAGTGGGCTGAGAAATGAAGCCACAGGTGGTTCATATCTCTCTTCAAGACAGATTTCATTTCCTTTGGATCTCTCCCCAGAAGCAGCAATCATTTGGTAGTTTTAATTTTTTGAGGAACCTCTGTACTGTTTTCCAAAATTGCTGCGTCAATTTGCATTCTCACCAACAGCGTACAAGAGTTCCCTTTTCGTCACATCCTCATCACTATTTGTTATCTTTTTGATAAGAAGCATCCTAACAGGTGTGAGGTGATATCTCGTTGTGGTTTTGATTTGCATTTCCCTGATGATTAGTGACGTCGAACACCTTTTCATGTACCTCTTGGCCATTTGTATGTCTTCTTTGGAAAAATGACTCTTCAGGTCCTTTGTCCATTTTTAAATTGAGTTACTATTATTATTTTTCTTGCTTTTGAGTTATAAGAGTTCAGTATGTATTTTGGAGGTTAACCCCTTATCAGACATATGCTTTGCCAATATTTCCTCCTATTCCTTAGGTTGCCTTTTTATTTTGTTGATTTTTTTCCTTTGTTGTGCAGAAACTTTTTTGTTTGGTATAGTCTTACTTATTTTTTTTTCTTTTATTGCCTGTGCTTTTGGGATCCTGTCCAAAAAAAAATCATTGTCAAGACCAGTGTCAAGCTTTTTCCCATGTTTTCTTCCAGGAGTTTATAGTTTCAGGTCTTATGTTTAAGTCTTTAATCCACTTGAGGTTGATTTTTGTATGTGATGTGAGGTAAAGGTTCAGTTTAATTATTTTTTTGTGGATAGCCAGTTTTCCCAACATCATTTATCCTTTCCCCAGTGTGTATGTGTATTCTTGGCATCTTTGTTGAAAATTAAATGTGTGTGTACACACACACACACACACACACACATATATGCATATATATCTGCATTATTTTATTCTGTTAATCTGTATATCTGCCAATTGGTATTTATGCCAATACATTACTGTTTTGATTACAATAGCTTTGTATTATAGTTTGAAATCAGGAAGTGCTCTGCTTCTAGCTTTGTTCTTCTCACTCATGATTTAGCTTTTCAGCATCCTTTTTGGTTCTATACAAATTTTGAGATTGTACTTTCCATTTTTATGAAAAATGCCATTGGAATTTTGATAGGGGTTGCCTTGAATCTGTAGATTTCTTTGTGTAGTATGGACATTTTAATGATATTATTTCCATCCATGAATATGGGATATCTTTGTACTTTGTATTTGTATCTTCTTCAATTTCTTTCATCAGTGTTTTATATTTTTCAGTATATAGATCCTTTACCTCCCTGGCTAAATTTATCCCTAAATATTTTGTTCTTTTTGATGTTATTGTACATAGGTTTGTTTTCTTCTTTTTTTAGATAGTTTGTTGTTAGTGTATAGAAACACAATGGACTTTTGTATGCTGATTTTGTCTCCTGCAACTTTACTGAATTTATCAATCTAATAGTTTTTTGGTGGAGTCTTGAGGTTTTTCAATATATAAGATCATGTTATCTGCAAATAGAGACAGTTCTACTTCTTCCTTTCTGATTTGGATGCCTTTTATTTATTTTTTTTCTTGCCTAAGTGCCCTGGCTAGGACTTCTAGCACTGTTTAACATTTTTTTTTTTTTTTAAAGTAGGCTCTACTCCCAGCATGGAGCCCAACTTGGGGCTTGAACTCACAATCTTGAGATTAAGACCTGAGCTGAGATCAAAAGTCAGATGCTCAACTGAATGAGCCACCCAGGTGCCCCTTTGACACTGTTTAAATACAAGTGGCAAGAGTGGGCCCCTTTGTCTTGTTCTTGATCTTAAAGGAAAAACTTTCAGCTTTTCACCATTGAGTAAGAGGTTAGCTGTGAATTTGTCACGGATGGCCTTTATTATGTTGAGGTACATTCCATATATACTCAATTTGTTGAGTGATGAAAAAATGTTGATTTTGTAAAATGCTTTTTATGCATCTGTTGAGATGATCATATGATTTTTTGTCTTTTATTTTGTTAATATGGCATATGATATTTATTAATTTACATATGTTGTACCATTCTTGCATCCTAAGGATAAATCTCACTTGACCATGGTTAAGATCAAACTTTGGTGTGCTAATGAATTCAGTTTGCTAATATTTTGTTGAGGATTTTTGCATCTATGTTCATCAGGGATATTGGCCTATAGTTTTCCCTTTTTGTAGCAGTTTTTTTTTTTGTTTTGTTTTAAAGATTTTACGTATTTATTTGATAGAGAGAGAGATCACAAGTAGGCAGAGAGAAAGGGGGAAGCAGGCTCCTCACCAAGCAGAGAGCCCGATGTGGGGCCCAGGACCCTGAGATCATGACCTGAGCCAAAGACAGAGGCTTTGAGCCGCCCAGGCGCCCCTTTTTGTAGCATTCTAATCTGGTCTTGGTATTAGGGTAATGCTGGCCTCATAAAATGATTTTGGAATGGTTTCTTCCTCTTCATTTTTTTTTGGAGAGAGTTTGAGAAGAATTGGTATTAATTTTTGTGTAAATGTTTGATAGAAGTCACCAGTGAAGCTCTTTGCTCCTGGACTTTTCTTTGTTGGGAGATTTAAGAATACTTTACCCAGCAAAGCTATCCTTTGGAATTGGATGAGAGACACAGACATGCCCAGACAAAAAAGCTGAAGTAGTTCACAACCATTAAACCTGCCTTTTAAAAAAATGCTAAAGGCGTTCTTCAAGCGGAAAAGAAAGGACACTAACTAGTAACATAAAAACATATGAAAGTATAAAATTCCCTGGCAAATATAAATGTGTGGCCAGATTCAGGATATTCCAATAGTCTAATGGTGGTATATAAATCACTTACAACTCTAGTATAAAGGTTAAAAGACAAAATAATTTTAAAAAGCTATAATTGCAATAATTGGCTGGTGGATCTGCGATATAAAAAGATGTAAATTGGGGCGCCTGGGTGGCTCGGTCGTTAGGCGTCTGCCTTCAGCTCAGGTCACGATCCCAGGGTCCTGGGATCGAGCCCCGCATCGGGCTCCCTGCTCTGCGGGAGGCCTGCTTCTCCCACTACCATCCCTCTGCTTGTGTTCCCTCTCTCGCTGTGTTTCTCTCTGTCAAATAAATAAAATCTTTAAAAAAAAAAAAAAGATGTAAATTGTGACATCAAAAACAAATGGTTGGGAATCAGTAAAAGTGTTGGGGCTTTTGTATGTGAACAAAGCTGAGTTGCTATCAGCTTAATATAGTCTGTGATAAGATGTTGGCGTTTTGTTTTGTTTTTGAGAAAGAGAGTGTATGTACACGCATGAGGGTGGGTAGGGGCAGAGGGAGAGGGAGAGAGAGACAATACCAAGCAAGCTCCATGCTGAGGCTCCACTCGGGGCTCCCTCTCATGACCCTGAGATCATGATTTGAGCTGAAATCAAGAGTCAGACTGAGCCAGCCAGGTTCCCCGAGCCTGTGATATAAGATGTTTTATGTAAACCCCGTGGTAGCCACAAAGCAAAAACCTATGGTAGGTACAGAAAAGATAAAGAGAAAAGAATGAAAGCAACCACTATAGAAAATCATCAGATCACAAAGAAAGACAATAAGAGAGGCAGAAAGGAGCAAAGGGTCTATAAAATACCCAGAAAGCAAGGAACAAAGGTGGCAATAGTAAATCCTTCTCTATCAATGATTATTTTAATAGTCTAAATTCTCCAGTCAAAAGACATAGAGTGATTGAATAGATAGAAAAATAAGACCCAATGAAGTACTCAACTATAAGAGGCTCACTTTAGCTTCAAGGATAGCCCTAAGCTGTAAATGAAGGGATGGAAAAAGATAATCCAGGCAAATGGAAACCAAAGAAAGCAGGGCTAGTTCTACTTATAGAAGAAAAAAT
The DNA here is from genome assembly GCA_028646535.1 of Procyon lotor. Classification (NCBI taxonomy): domain Eukaryota; kingdom Metazoa; phylum Chordata; class Mammalia; order Carnivora; family Procyonidae; genus Procyon; species Procyon lotor. Next base: position 49,162,326 of record CM053617.1, read on the forward strand.
AGACTAAAAGAAAGAGAAAAGGTCATTATGTAATGATAAGGGGATCGACTCATCAAGAGGAAATAACTGTAGTAAATAAATACGCACCTACCATCAGAGCACATAAGTATATAAAGCGAATTTTAACAGATCTAGAAGGAGAAATAGACAGTAATACCATAATAATAGGGGACTTCAATTCTCCCCTTTCAAAAATAGATAGATCATCCAGACAGAAAATCAATAAGAAAACAATGGCCTTGAACTACACTTTAGACCAAATGAACCTAACGGAAATACACAGAACATTCCATCAAACAGTGGCAAAATGCACATTCTTCTCAAGTGTACACAGAAAACTCTTCAGGATAGATCATATGTTATCCACAAAACAAGTCTTAACATATCAAAGAAGATTTAAATATCTTTAGATATTTAAATATCTTTAGATACTTTTAGAAAAGTATCTTTTCTTTTTTTTTTTTTTAAAGATTTTATTTATTTGACAGTGAGAAACACAGCGAGAGAGGGTACACAAGAAGAGGGAATGGTAGCGGGAGAAGCAGGCTCCCTGTTAAGTAGAGAGCCCGATGCGGGGCTCGATCCCAGGATCCTGGGATCATGACCCGAGCTGAAGGCAGACGCTTAACGACTGAGCCACCCAGGCGCCCAAAAAGTATCTTTTCTAATCACAAGGTGTGAAACTAGAAATCAATTATAGGAGGAAAACTGGAAAGTTTACAAATATGTGTAGATTGAAAAACATAGTCCAATTTAACCAGTTGGTTAAAGAAGAAATTCAAAGGGAAAAAAAAAATCTTGAGACAAACAAAAATGAAACACAGCACACCAAAACTTAGAGGATGCAAGAAAAGCAGTTCTAAGAGGGAAGTTTATAATGATAAATGTTTATATTAAGAAAAAAGAAAGATCTCAAAAAGCCTAATTTACACCTCAAGGAACTAGAAAAAGAACAAACTAAAGCCAAAGTTAGTATAAGGAAGGAAATAACAAAGATCAGAGTAGAAATAAATGAAATAAAGACTAGAATGATAATAGAAAAGACCAACAAAAGTAAAAGTTGGTTTTTTGAAAAGATACATAAAATTAACAAACTTTTAGCTAGACTGAGAAAAAGAGAGAAGACTCAAATAAATACAAAGGATCATAAGAGACTACTGTGAACAATAATACGCCAACAAGTTGGACAACCTAGAAGAAATGGATAAATTCGTAGAAACGTACAACCTACCAAGACTGAATCATGAAGAAGTAGAAAACCTCAGCATTCCAGTTTTTATAGCAGCAATGTCCATAATAGCCAAACTATGGAAAGAGCCCAGATGTCCATGGAAAGATAAATGGATAAAGGAGATGTGGTATATATACACAATGGAATATTACTCAGCCATCAAAAATTTGAAATCTTGCCGTTTGCAATGATGTGGATGGAACTAGAGGGTATCATGCTAAGCAAAATAAGTCAGTCAGAGAAAGATAATTATCATATGATCTCACTTACATGTAGAATTTAAGAAAAACAAAAGAGAAGATCACAGGGGAAGGGAGGAAAAAATAAAACAAGATAAAATCAGAGAGGGAAACAAACCACAAGAGACTCTTAATCATAGGAAACAAACAGGTTGCTGGAGCGGGGGGGTATGGGAATGGGGTAACTGGGTGATGGACATTAAGGGAGGGCATGTGATCTAACGAGCAGTGGGCATTATATAAGACTGAAGAATCACTGAACTGTGCCTCTGAAACTAATGATACATTCTATGTTAAATAATTGAATTTAAATTAAAAAAATAAATAAAAATTAAAAAAAAAGTCTGAACAGACCAATAATGCGTGAGGGATTTTCTTTTCAGGGCAGAGACAGCCTAGCTAGGCCTGAGAGGTGCAGAGGGGGGTTTTCCATCTCCTGGGCCGGGCTGGTAGATCCTTTGGGGTTGAGGAAACCAGCCAGCCACTCAGCCCTTGGTGTGGAGCCAAGAGCACGGAGAAAGTGGTGGGATGAGGCTGTGAGTGACCAGAATGCCGCTCACATGGAAGTTTCTGCAGCAGAGCGTGGCCCTCCTGCAAATAGGCTCTGGTCGCATGAGATTCTTCTGGTTCCTTCACTGTAAAATCTGAAGGAAACTGTTTTAGGGAGTTTGAGTTTCCTCGTCTGGTTCCCAAGTTGAGGGTGTGTTAAAGAAACAAAATCTAACAAGATCCTAGATCAGTTGTTGAGAAGAAAATTTCCCAAGATTCAGGGCTTGTTCTGAAAGTGGGGGTTTACTGTCTAGTGCTAAGTTTCAGATCCTAGGGCACAAGTTTCTATTTTGGGGTGAAGTTGCCATTTCGGTAGGCAAGTTTCCGGCTTGGTATTGAGGTGCCTGTTGTGGGGGTCTGATTTCCATGCTGGGGTGAGAGTTCCATTCCTGGAGGGAGTTTTCACTTCAGGGCCCCGGATTCTTGATTGCAGTTGAGCTTCGAGCCTTGGGGGCAAGATTCCTCTTTGGTGGTCTGTATTCTAGGATTGGGTTGAGGTTCTCTTCTTGGGCTTGGGGTTTGATTATCAGGCTGGAGGTCTTGTGCCCTGGAAGGAAGGGAAGAGCTAGAACCCCCTTTCACTTCTGGGGAAGACTTTCTGGGACGAGCAGCAGAGGAATGGGCCAAGAGACTCAGGAGCTGGTGGTCAGGAGGCCTGGGGTCCAGCCCTTGCCTGGGTGTGAGGCTGAAGAGAATTCCCTTGTAAGCTTCAGGTCTCTGCTGGAAGCATGGCCGGGCAGTGGTGTTGACTCACAAAGCACCTCCCAAAGTGGCACTAATGGTGGGCTCCATAGGCACTGGTGGCCATCGCTCGGTGAGCCAAATCTATGATGACAGCGCTCAAGCTGCCCTGGGCACTGTCAGCTTGGTCCAATTAGTGCCAATCGGATCTTAACTTGTGCTGAGGGGCCCTGGGGGGAGGGAGCACACGCTGAGTGGGATATGTTAAATCCAGGGCCCTGGGGCCTAGTGTGTGGCTCTGGCGGCAGGAGCGGTGTTGGGTTGGGCTCACAGCTTCCCTCCTAGGGGGCCAGTTCTCACTTAGCCCAGGCGTGGGTACACACCCGAAACTGTGATCTGAAGGGGCCCGGCTCTCTCCCTTGTGCTCTCTGGAGTAGAGAGGCGGGGAGGCAGGGGATTTTTGTGTTCCTTGTTCCCAGCCTGGCTGGCGCCCAACTGAGAAATACCCGCTTCTGTATAGGGCCACCGCCCTAACTCCCCTCCCTCTTCTCCTTCTCCTGTTACTCTAGTGGGGAACCTCTCAGAGAGCCGAAGGTGCTGGAAAGAAAAAAGCCCATTCTGTGTGTCTGGGACTTCCAGCTTCATGAAGCCTTCCTATTTCGTCCCTCCTGGATCTTGCTCCAGATCTCCTAGAGATTGCTGGGGCAGGTGGTCTTGGCCCTATTTCCTGAAGAAGCAAACTGAGGTTTAATTGGGTGGACATTTAAGGGTACCCTCGATGATGCCTATGCCCGCTTGCCCAGTGGGCCATGAACGGGGGTGCCTGCCTTGGGGCCTCCTAGCCCCCAGACAACCCTCTGGCAGGTGCTTCTTCCTGCCTCAGGGGTCCTCCTCTGTTCTACCCAAACAGGAGACAGCCATGAGTGATGCAGGGCTGTCAGGGTGAGGCCGTATGGGAGTTTCCAGCTCAGGGGCGATGTCTCTAATGTTCAAGAAGAACTTCTCCTTTAGGACAGAACCCCTTCCCTGTGGCCCAGGAAACTCAGGCACCTGAGAAGATGGGTGTTTCTTCCACCACAGTTCTGTCTGGGGATATAGAGGGTGCTCTGTCTGGGTCTCCGAGCCCCATTGTCCGGGCCTGGCCAAGGTACGTGGGAGGTTGAGAGGCCTGGGGATTCCCCCTAAGGAAACTTGAAGACATTGGACTCTGGTGTGGTCCAGCAGGCCTCTGGAGTTCCCCACGGGCATGGCGGGGGAGCCCAGGGTGAGGAGGGAGGAGGAAGGGCCTGCAGGGGAGAGGCGCTGTGGTTGAGGCACAGACTCAGGAGTCGGATTTGTCTTTGCTCCCTGTGCCATCTGGAGCCAGAGGCTTAACTTCTGCATACCCCCATTCTTTATCGGAGAGAATGCTTGACGAGTCATGAATGCATGATAAATACGAGTTCCTGTGCTCATCATTAGGCTCAACCGGCAGTCCCAGCCTAGACATCACTTCCTCCGGGAAGCCTTCCCTGATCCCTGCCCCACGGCCCGGCTGGGTCAGATGGCCTCTGTGTCCTCTCACTGCAGCCTTGTGCCCACCCCCCACCCCCGCTCCCCCCCGGGATGGATCCCACCAGGCTCGAGGGCCCGTTCAGCTGTCTGTGTCCCTAGCGGCCTTTGCACTCCCCACTGCTTGCTGCCCCAGGGCCCGGCTTACACAGTGGGCGCTCAACAGATATTTTGAGATGAATGCAAGAATGGGCTGATTCTGGGCAAGTCAAACTTTTCTTTCCCGGTCCCACAGGGCTGCAACAGCCCACGTTCCTTCCTTGGTTGAAATGACATTTCCCGAATACCAGGCTCTGGGGCCAAGGCCAGAGAAGGGAAGAGTGATGTGGGACTGTGGGTTCACTCATTCATTCCCCGATGATGTTCTCGGGGTGCCGGGCCTCGTGCCAGCCCCTGGGGACGGACATGCCTCTGTCCTTACAGCACTCGTGCTGCTCATCCCTGGTGCCGAGAAAGGTCAGAGGAGAGGAGGGTGGTCAGCGAGGCTGAATAGTCAGGGAAGGCTTCCCGGAGGAGTGATTGGCTTTGAAGAATGTTTGGGGAAGTTTGGGTAGATAATAGATGGGCCTTCTCTTGGGGGTGGGGAGAGAGCAGATAGAGAAGATGGGGTCACCTGTGTGTGGCAATAAGGCAAAGCTGGCCAGTGACATTGTGGCCTGAGGGTGTTGACTGTCTTGCTAACGATGGCTCCACAAGCTGTGGGCACGCCGATCCCCGCTCTGCCATCCACGGGCCCCGCCGTGCCCCGAGTGCTAGTGTATTCGCCTGTAGGGTGAGAGCTGTAACGCCGGCCGGCTCTCAGGGTGGTCAGACCGCTGTGGCGAAGCCCTCTGCACAGGGGGTGGCCCAGGTCACAGAGGGGCTGGCGGATGGCAGGCCTGCGGGGGCGGTTAGGAGACAGGTATGGAGGTGGGGCTACGTGGGAAAACAGGGAGGCAGTCCTGCCTTGGGCTTCTGTTTTGTAAATAATTAAATCCTATCTGGGGTTTGCGGTGCCCACGCTGCAGGAGGCGGGTGGGTGGGGCACCTGGGAACAAGGTGCCGTATTGTCTAGGAGCTGGGGGAGTCCCTGCCCTCGCTGCCTGGTCATGGCAGATGGGCAAGTGGCAGATGGGCAGAAGACTGCCGGGCCCTGGGGCAGTCTTCTAGGGTCTTCTGGCCTCGTCACTCCTTCCCTGCATTTCTCTCCTCTCCCCCTGTCTCCACCTTGTCGTTGTCTGGTTCCCCTTCACATTCTCACCTCTGCAGGCTCAAAGCACCGCTGGCCCCTGTACCCCCAGGCGCCAGGCCCCTTGGTGCCATTACCCTGTACTGACCCCACTGCTGTCTGTTGAAGCCCTTCTCCCTCCCCAGTGGCCCTTCCCAATACCCCCACCTCCTGGAGTCCAGCACTGCCCCCCAGGTCTGCTTGGGGGAGGCTCAGGGGAGCACTGACCTCTCCCTCGCCTCGTGCTCCAGAGACAGTCATTTTTTTTCATTTTTAGTGCTTAATACTGAGAATGTGAAGGTCTGTTTAGTCTTGTCCAGCTAACATAAACCATCCGGAACTGGCCATGGCGGGGACTTCGCTGTAAGTTCCCTTATTTGGAATGAAATTCATTGTTTTTCAGGGGGAGGCAGTGGGAGTTTTGGGGAGGCCCCTCTGGGCCCCCTCTTCACGATGTGGGCTGAAGGGCCCCTCCAAAGGTCACCAAGGTGTCTGTGACATAGAGCCTGGCCCTAGGACACCAGTTAGCCCTGGTACCTCGGGGAGGGAGGGGGCCTGGGGTCATGTTGTCCAGCACTGACCTTTTCCAGGGGAGAAACTGAGGCTCAGAGAGGAGAAGGGACCTGCCCAGAGTCCCAGGGCAAGTTGGAGCAGACAGAGGTCTAGAAGGCTCTTGACTCTCTGGCTCTCAGATCTCTGTGCTGTGCCAGGAAGCCTCTGGCCTAGGAGCTTTGCAGGGTGCGGCTGTGGGGCCGGTGGGGGCGCTGATGAATCTGGCTGGAAGTAGCCTTTCAGTCTGGGGATCATCCAAGGCTTCTGGCCTAGCAGCTACACAGAGGCCTCGGGCAGTGAGCTGGGGGCCCAGGGTGTGAGAGGGGAGGAAGGACAAGGAGGGCAGAGGGAGTGTGGGGGAAGGGGGAGGCGGCTGAGGGCCCAGGAGAACTGGCTCTCATCTGACTGTGCTGCTGTCGCTGTGACTTACGGCTCTCATGTCTTCTGTGACCTTGATCTTCCCCACTCGTCCTAGAGGCTCAGACTTTTTTGTGACCACCCACCCCCCACCCCCCGCCAAGGTGTGCCTTGGATGAACCCAGGCCAGGGAGTGATGGGCTGCGTGAACCCGCTCACCTGGCAGCTTATTATCCCTCTCTGGGCCCAGGTTTCCCTTCCTTGCAAAGGGAGGTGTGGCCCCTTCATGAGTCTTCTGCAAGAGCGTGAGGTTGGGGTCTTGACTCTGATACTTTCTAAGCTGGGCTACCCATGGAGGACACAGGCTGCAAAACCTGGGGCTCTACAGGGAGCGGTGGGGGTCTTTACAAGGAGGATGTGAACTCATATACCCCAGATGTCTATCCCCAATGCCCAACAAATAGAGTGGGGGTGGGGCGGGAAGCAGGCCAGCATGGTGGCCGCTGCCTCTGAGCCGCACAGCTTACCCTGGCCCGCCTCAGGGCTCCCTGTGGCCCCACTTCCTTTGCTCTATCCTGGGCCCCTACTGGAGAAACAGCAAGCGCGTGTTTAGATATTCTTTCTAGAGGGAGTTCCCCATTTAACATCCTTTAAAAAGAGCTGCTCATTTATTCACGGATTCCTTTCACAGAGATCACACAGCTGGGACGTAGGAAGCTGTAACTGACCAGTGTAGGAATCTCTGGGTCTGAAAAAGGAAAGATGTTAGAAAGCGCAGGCCTGAGAATTCGTAACTAGAAGGCCCTGGTGCTGGGGAAATCAGGGCAGGAGACACGGCGTTGTTTACTATGAACATTCCATTCACTGCTCCTTTAGCAGTAATGCTAGTACTAGTATCCAGGGCTGCACATCAAGGTACCTAAACGTCTGCTTCTAGATGGGTGGTGAGGCTCTCGTCTACAAAAGATCATCTCGTTGCCACGAGCAAACCACACTCTAGTGCAACATTAAACTCAGCATTAAAGTGAATGGAGATGATGTAGAGACCAACATCCACACTGGCCCTGGGCATCTCTGGGCGGTGGAAAGCCATTGAAGGTTGTAGATTTGCTTTTCAGGTAGATCAGTCTAGCTGCCTTGTGGAGGATGGATTTAAGAGGGACAAGATGGGGGCAGGGACTAGTTACGGTGGGAGCATGGAGCATAACTGTCTCCGGGAAGGATGCCTAAGCCTGAAATGCAGTTTTGGTGAAAGAGAGGACTTTGAGACACATTGAGAGGGGTGCTTGGCAGCACTGATAGACAGACTGATGGTGGGAGAGGGAAGGGAGAGCGAAGAATCCAAGATGGTGCCCAAGTTTTCAGGTGGCTGGGAAGATAGTAATTCCATCAAGACCTGGGCAGGAGGGGAGGATCGGGGGGGTGGGGGAAGCTGGTGGGTTGAGTTTTGGGGTGCCAGAGGAGGGCTGAGGCATTCTGGGGGAGACTCTTGGGTCAGCGGCTCCATGTGTGAGCTCAGAGCTCATGGGGAAAGTCATGGCTGCAGCCCGTTCTCAGCAATGGGTGCCACTTAAAATTTGAAGGTGAATGAAGGATTCCAGGGTAGACAGAACAAAACCAAAGGAGTGGGGTGAGGAGTAAGGGAAAACCAAGAAAAGACAACGGGCCAGAGAAGCTGATGGAGTCCACGGGGGTGAGTTTAGATATCGTGATATGGCATAAGAAGTGGTTCTCAGACCTTAATGATCCTATGGATTGCCTATAGATTGTAAAAATGCAGGTTCCTGGAGTCCACCCCCAGACAATCTGGCATAGTCAGTCTGGGGTTGGGCCTCTGGGATCTGCCTTTTATACAAGAATCCCAGGTGATACTGATGTGAGAGATCTATGGATCACCCATTGTGAAACACTTCCCTGGGAGTCAGTCAGATCTGGGCTCAAATCTTGGTTCTTGGGTCTTGACCTTGGGCACATGTCTTGATTCTCCAAACCTCTGGTTTCTTTATTGGTAAGCAGGCATACTAGTTCCCACTTCACAAGGTCACTGTGTGGATTAATTGGGGTAGCTCAGGACCTGGTCCATAGTGAAATGTCAGTAAACAGTAGGCACTTCTTGTTCATAACTAGAAGTTTGAAGATAGTGAGCAATGGGACAGGGTTCAACCTAATGGGGGTCCTCCCCTGCCTAGCGTCCAGCTGGCCCCAGACTCCACCTCAGGTTGTCTTGTCTGAGTTGATGGGACTGGGGGGCTCCTGGCTCATCTAATCTCATGAATCAAATCAGAAGTCAATTTACCACTTGGCAGTGAGAAATTTACTGTCACATGGACCAGACGGCGCATCACCTGCTTGCCATCCCCCCCCCCCCGAAGGAAGCTGCTTGAGTGCTGGGTGAGCCTGGCATCTGGCCAGGGAGCTGGGGCCACGGTCTGAGGACTTAGTGCCCTTGGGCCCTGAACTCCATCCAGACCACTTCACCAAAGGGGGGATGCCTGCCGGGTGGGCCCAGCACCGGGCCAGCCCTGGCGGTGCTCCCGTGGACCCCACCACAGCTTGCTTCAGGGGCACCCCCCTTCCCCTGATTCCTTGGCATCCAAACCTCTTTGCTTTAGGTTTGGCAATACCTCCAGTCAGGTCTCTCTCACTGGGGTTGTTTCGGCTCTTGAGGGTGACTTTGCTCTGATTCAGGACCAGTCGGTTTCACAGACTGAAAATCGGGCAAAGCTTATTGTCAGGGGCACTGGGGAGGCCTGCGATTGTGGCCCTCTCCCCACTTACTGTCCCTACAGGCTTCTAGGAAGGAGGGAGTGTGGTAAGTCCACGATGGCACCTCCATACACAGGATGACTTTGCCACTTTTAATATTCGGTGGTACTGTTTTTAAAAATGTCTGCCACATTGTTTAGAGCCCACACCAAACTGCATGCATGGTATGCCTAGTGTGCATAATATGGTCCCATTTAGAGTATTATATTTTTCCTTTCTCTCCCCTCCCTTCCCTCCCTCCCTTCCATCCTTTTTTCCTTCCTTCCAACTAGTATTTATTTAATGCCTACCATGTGCCAGGCACTGTTCTAGGAATTAGGATATTAGCAGTGAACAAATTCTCTGCCTTGGGGCACCTGGGTGGCTCATTGGGTTAAAGCCTCTGCCTTCGGCTCAGGTCGTGATCTCAGGGTCCTGGGATCGAGCCCCGCATCGGGCTCTCTACTTAACGGGGAGCCTGCTTGCCCCCCCGCCCCATCTGCCTCTCTGCCTACTTGTGATCTCTCTGTCAAATAAATCAATAAAATCTTTAAAAAAACCAAAAACCAAAAAACCAAACTCTGTCTCATGGGGTTACATTCTTCTGAGTATGAGGAGAGACAGAGACACATACACACACACACAAAGAAAAAGGAAAGGAAAAAATTGACATATGGGATGTCAGATGGTGATAAGTGCTGTGGAGAGAAATAAATCATGGGGTGTGGCAGCGATGGGATTACGGATGGGGAGTCTGGCAATGTTTACACTTTAAATAAATTGGCCAGAGAAAGCCTGATGGCATTTGAAAATGACCAGAAGGAGGTGAAGGAGTGAGCAATGTAGACGTCTAGAGGAACAACTCTGTTCTGTGGTTTGATGGCCTGCTATCTATCTGTCTGTGAGTCTGTCCATTGCTCATCCTTATTTTCTTTGTACAAACACAGACCAAGGCTGAATGGATGCCCCCCCAACGGTTACCAGTGGCTCCAGTGGCTACCTTTGGAGACCAGGCTGGGGATGGAGTGGTGTAGGAGAATGGGGTGTTTTTATTTGTACTCTACACGAATTGGTACGGTTTTATTTGATTTTAAATAATAAGCATGTAGTGTTTTTGTACTTTAAACTTTTTAAAAAATGAACTTTTGTATCCCTGCCCTGTCCCCAGAGAAAGAGTGGCCGTCAGAGTCTGCTCCCTGCTTCGTCCAACTGTATTGAGGAATGAATGAGATTCTTGATGTATAATGGTCAGTGGCTGTGCCTAGTGCTTAAGGAAGGTTAAATTCCTCTTTCTTCTCTTAATTGTTCCCCTCAGTGCCCAGGACAGGGCTAGGTGTCCAAAAGCGCCTAATGACAATGGGTGAAATTCAAACCAACTCTGAACTTACTGCCCTTACTGGGAGCCCCTGGGAATCAGTGCCGGGGCTCTGACTCTCATGCCTCTGGAGGTGGGGTAGGTCTGGTTCCCCTCCGCAGAGATCAGAGAACCCTGCAAGGACTCATCTGGAGGAACTTAAAGCCTCCTGGAGCACGCACGTGGTTTGGGATCCCCTCTCCGAGACATCACTCTGCATCCTTAGCATTTTGGTCACCATTTTATTTTTAATTTATTTTTAAGTAGGCTCCATGCCATGTGGAGCCTCACATGGGGCTTGATGCGGGGTTCGAACGCATGACCCTGAGATCCAGATCTGAGCTGGGATCAAGAGTCAGACGCTTAACTGACTGAGCCACCCAGGTAGCCCTTGGTCACCATTTTAAATTCTACTATCACCACCAGCAAGAGATGCTTTCAAAACAGTTTATTGCTTAAATTATTGCGAGCAACAGACCCTTGGCCAGCATTTCTCCATTTCCCCTACCCCTCAGCACCTGACAACTACCATTCTGCTCTCTGCCTTTCTGAATTTGACTTTTTTAGATCTTGTACGTAAGTAAGATCATGCAGGACTTGTCTTTCTCTGTCTGGCTTATTTAATTCCTTCTTCAGGAATTAAGGAATTTCCTTATTTTCCTAATTCCCCTCTTAAGGAATTTCCTTCCTTCTTAAGGCTGAATAATATTTCATTTTGTTTATATACCACATTTTCTTTATCCGTTCATCTGTAGATGGACACTCAGGTTCTTCCCACATCTTGGCTATCGTGAATAGTGCTACAATGAATATGGGAGTGCGGATATCTCTTCAAGATAGCGATTTTATTTCCCTTGGATATATACTCAGAAGCAGGACTGATGGATCATGTGGTAGTTCTATTTTTAATTTTTTGAGGAACTACCATACTATTTTTTTAAAAATAATGGATGTACATTCCCACCAGCATTGTTCAACAGTTCCTTTTTTCCCATGTTCTTGCTGGCACTTGTTATCTCTTGACTTTTTGATAATAGCCGTCTGACAGGTGTGAGGCGATATCTCATTTTGGTTTTGATTTGCATTTCCCTGATGGTTAGTGTCGTTGAACACCTTTTCATGTTTTTGTTGGCCATTTGCATGTCTTCTTTGGAAAGATGACTACTCAGGTCCTTTGCTCATTTAAAAAAAAAATCCAAATAAGGGGTTTCTTGTTTTGTTTTGTTTTTGCTATTGAGTTGTTTGAGTTTCTTGTATATCTTGGATGTTAACCCCTTACCAGATGTATGGTTTGCAAATATTTTCTCCCATCTGTAGGTTGTCTCTTCACTCTGTTGATTGCTTCCTTTGTTGGGCAGAAGCTGTATTTAATTTTATTTATTTATTTTTTAAAAGATTTTATTATTTGACAGAGAGAAACACAGCGAGAGAGGGAACACAAGCAGAGGGAATGGTAGCGGGAGAAGCAGGGAGCCCGATGTGGGGCTCGATCCCAGAACCCTGGGATCATGACCTGAGCCGAAGGCAGACGCTTAACGACTGAGCCACTCAGGCGCCCCAGAAGCTTTATTTTAATGTAGTCCCACTTGTCTCTTTTTTTTGTTACTTGTGCTTTTGGAATCATATCCAAAATATCATTGTCAAGACCAATGTCAAGCTTTCCTCCTGTTTTCTTCCAGCACTTTTACAGTTTCAGGTTTTATATTTAAGTCTTTAATCTATTTTGAGTTGATTTTTGTATCCGGTGTGGCATAATGGTCCAACTTCATAATTCTGCCTGTCGACATCCAGTTTTCTCAGTATCGTTCATTTACTGAAGAGGCTCTTCCCTTGTGTGTTCTTGGCATCCTTGGCAAAGATTGCTTGAACATAAATGCTTGGATTCATTTGTGGGTTCTATTTTCTATTCAATTGGTCTATATGCCTGTTTTTATGCTAATACTAGAGTATTTTGATTACTATAGCTTTATTATAATTTGCTCTTCCTGCTCAAGGTTGCTTTGATTTTTCAGGGTCTTTTATGGTTCCATATGAATTTTAGGATTGTGTTTCTCTTTCTGTGAAAAGTAACATTGGAATTTTGATAGGAATTGCCTTGAATCTGTAGATTGGGGAATTATGGACATTGTGACAATATTAATTCTTGCAGTCCATGAACATGAGCTATCTTTCCATTTATTTGAATCTTCTTTAATTTCTTTCACCAATGTCTTACAGGTTTCAGTGTATTGATCTTTCACCTACTTGGTTAAACTTTTCCTGAGGTATTTTGTTCTTTTTGATGCCCCTGTAAATGGGATTGTTTTCTTAATTTTTTTTTGATAGTATTTTGCACTTGTCTTTTCTGCATATAATGTGACAGCATTTGGGGGGGGGCTAGCTTTTACTGTGCCCTTTCAAAACATTCAACCTTGTTTTGTTTTGTTAACAATTTTTTGCTGTACAGTATACTGGCATTGAGTACATCACATTGTTTTGTAATCATCACCCCTGTTCGTCTGCAGAACTTTTTTCATTTTCCCAAACCAAAACTCTGTACCCATTAAATACTAACTCCTCATTCCCCCTGCCTCCAGTCCCTGGCAACCACCATTTTATTCCCTGTCTCTATGCATTGATTACTCTATGTACCTCATATAAGTGGAATTACATGGTCTTTGTCCTTTCATGACTGGCTTATTTCACTCAGCATTATTGTCCTCAAGGTTCATCCATGCTGTAGCGTGAAATAGAATTTCCTTATTTAAGGCTGAATAATATTCCATTATGTGTGTATCTGTCTCTCCGTATAACACATTTTGTGTGTCCATTCATCTGTCAATGGACAATTAACGTTGTTTCTATCTTTTGGCTGTTGTAAAAATGCAGCTATGAACACAGGTGCGCAAATATCTGTTTCAAGACTTTGCTCTCAATTCTTTCGGGTGTGTTCCCAGAAGTGGGATTGTTGGATCATATGGTAATCCTCTTCTTCATATTTTGAGGAAGTGATTCAACTTAGTTTTTACCAAGAAACCTATAATTCTCTTTCCTCATCTCCTCCTCTCACACCCATATTTAATGGATTTTAAAAAGTAGCTTTATTGAAGTATGATTGACATACAAAACACTGCCCGTATTTCTAATGTATCATTTGATGTGTTTTGACAGACATGTATATCTGAGACCATCAGCACCATCCCGTTAATGACCGTTTCCATCTCCCTCAGAACCTTCCTGTGTTTTTTGTAACCAGCTGTCTTACTCCTCCCTATCCCCCCTCCCCCATACTAAAGCAACCACTGATCCGCTCTCTATAGATTAAGTTGGTTTTTTATTTTTTTTTAAGATTTTATTTATTTATTTGACAGAGAGATATACAGTGAGAGAGGGAACACAAGCAGGGGGAGAGGGAGAAGGAGAGGGAGAAGCAGGCTCCCTGCCAAGCAGAGAGCCCGATGTAGGGCTCCATCCCAGGACCCTGAGATCATGACCTGAGCCTAAGGCAGACGCTTAATGACTGAGCCACCCAGGCGCCCCTTACGTTGTCTTTTTAAAGATTTTATTTATTTGACAGAGAAAGAGAGAGATCACAAGTAGGCAAAGAGGTAGACAGAGAGAGAGGGGGAAGCAGGCTTCCTGCTGAGCAGAGAGCCCGATGTGGGGCTCCATCCCAGGACCCTGAGATCATGATCTGAGCTGAAGGCAGAGGCTTTAACCCACTGAGCCACCCAGGCACCCCCTACTCACTTATTTTAAGATTCATTCATATCGTGGTGTGTATTGATAATTCATTTTTTTATTATTGCTTAGTGGTATTCCATGTATGTATCTACAATTTGTTTATCCTTGTCCTGTGGGTGGACATTGGGTTGATTTCAATTTTATACTACTATAAAATTGAAAAATTTTATAAAATATTCACATTTTATAAAAATATTTATAAAATATTTATACTATTATAGTATTTTATGCTATTATTATTTTATACTATTACAAATAAGTTGCTGAGAACTTTTGCATAAATTCTATGTATGGACATTTACCCTTTTCTTTGGGGTAAATACCTAGAAATGGAATGGCCAGATCATATGGTAGGTGTGTGTTTAGCATAGAAGAAACTGACAAAAAAATAGTTGTACCATTTATTTATATTTTCACCAGCAGAGCACTAGAGTTTTTTTGTTTTTTTTTTTTTGAGAGTTCTAATTTCTCTGCAAGCTCACCACCACTTGGTATAGTCAGTCATTTTAATTTTGGCCATTCTAATAGATATGTAGTGGTATCTCACTGGTGCTTTAATTGACATTTCCCTAAAGATGAATGATTTTGAACATTTTTTTTATGTGCCTATTTGCCATCTGTATATCTACTTTGGTGAAGAGCCTACTGCAGTTTCCCCCCAGTTTTATTGAAATAGAATTGACACATAATAATGTGTAAGTTTAAGGTATACAGTGTGTTGATTTGATAGATTTATATATTATAAAATGATTGTGACCCTAGCACTAGCTACCACCACAACCCCATCACATAGTTCCTGTTTCTTTTTTGTGGTGAGGACATTTACTGTTTGCTCTCTTAGCTACATTCAGGTACATGATACAGTATTATTAGCTATAAGCACCATACTGTACTTTAGATCCCCAAACTTGTTAATCTTACAAATGAAAGTTTGTATTCTTTGACCAATAGCTCCTGATTTCCCCCACCTCCCATCCTCTGGTAGTCACGATTCTACTCTCTGTTTCTTTTACTGTTTTAGATTCTCTATATAAGTAATATCATAGAGTACTGTATTTTTTTCCTGTCTGATTTATTTCATCAAGCGTAGTGCTCTCAAATTTCTTCCAACTTATCACAAAAAGCAGGGGTTCCTTCTTTCTCATTGGCCCATTACTTCTTATTGGGTTGTTCTCTTATTTTTGAGTTTTGAGACTTCTCTATATATTTTGGATTCTCAATTAAATATGTACTTTGCAGTCATTTTCTCCCAGTCTGTGATTTGTATTCTCATTCTCTTTAAAGAGACTTTTGATACATTTTATATAATATTTAAATACATTACATAGTTTCCTGGTATACCAACCTGTACAAACAAGTTCAGGGACAACACAATGGCTCATATTGAGCATACAGTTCAGCTGGGAGGAGCAGGAGGATATGCAGGGACACCAGGAAAGACCCTGTTTTGAAGTCTTTGTGCTGTGGACGTCACTCATAATGTTTTCCAGAGAGAATGGAGCTCATGATAATGGCCGAGGACCCTGTTTTTATTTGAGATGGCGATGTGTCCCATGAAAAGACTACATATCCCAGCCTCCCTTGCAGCATGGGGTAGCCATATGACTACATTCTGATCAATGAGTGTAAATTTGAATTGTTGGGTGGGCTTCAAATGAGGTTCCTTTAAAGACGGGGAGATGTCTGGTGTAGGTCCTTTGATTTTGGTTTTCCATGCTCCTCGTGCTTCCTGCTTGGAATGTGAACAAGGTGGCTGGAGCTTCAGCAGCTATCCTGGATCATGAAGCAAACTTGAAGTGTCATGTGGAATGGTGAGGTAGAAAGATAAAAGAAGTCTAGGTCCCTGATGTCTACTGAACTGACATACTAGCCTCAGACTATGTCCTTACAGACTTCTTCTATGTGAGAGAAAACACCTTCGGCTCATTTTCATCGTAATCATTTTATAATATATAAACACCTCAAATCTCAGTGTTTAAAAATCCATATTATTTCTGTCTTTTCGTAACTAACAACCAAATGCAATTTCTAAAGGAATTTGGTTAATATGGCAGTGGGTCAAAGGGAAGTCAGTTCTTCTGCATATATATTTATGTCATTGAGATCATACTGTTAACAGTATTTTTTATTCCTGTTTTTCTACTCTTCATACTTACCTTTATCAGTACTATTGTTTCCTCCATCTTTATAATCATCTTCGCCTCTATCACCCTCCTCTTCATGTTGTTGCATGAATAATAATAATTTTCATTATTATAACAGTCTTTGAGAGAATTCACTTCTTGTCGGTGGAGGGTTGTTTGTATGTGAAATGTATTTCTCTCGGTGTATATTCCATTGAGGGGCAAAGGAAGGGGAGACTGAGGGAAGCTTTGACATTGAGGAGCATCTGTGGAAATGGGTGGTGTTAGTAGTCAGATTGAGGGCAGCTTCAGTGTTCATTGGCCATGGGCCGTGCCAGTAATTTCTGCCCTGTAGATAGCCAGTATGGTCCCCCATGGGGAAGCTCTCCAGGGATGAAAGTGAAATAACAGCGATGAATTTCAGTCTTCTGCCAAGGTTAGCCTGTGGGGCAGGTCAGAGTCAGCAGTGCCTGGAAAGAAAGGCTGGGGAAATTAAACTTGATGGGGTAAGAAATAAGGAAAAAGTGAAGGTTCTTGAGTAGGGAAGTAGCGGGTTTGTATAGAAAGGATTGTGGATGGGGCGGGGGTGAGGGGGCTCAAAGGTGGGTGGGCCACTTAGGAGGCTCTCATGGTGGTCCAGGCGTGAAGTGGTCAAGGTCAAGTATTAGGCGGGTCATGTATTGAACAGTTAAGCAGACATCAGGGGAGGATTAAACATGCAAAAATTATTTTAAAAATTACCAGAGGAAATACCTGTGTGAGGAAAAATAAGGAAGAAGTGGGGAGAGCCTGGGTGAGTCATCAGACCTCAATGCGAGTGTGACCCTCAGTGAAGGAGAGGGGTGGAAGAAAGTTTGGTGGAAGTATTTTAGACTGCAGTCAGTTCTCAGGCAGGTTCTGCAAACCCTTGGGAAGTCCTCAAGCCCACGCCACAGTTGCTGGTCAGACAAGTGCCATATCTCCCAGGAATGATCCTGCCTGTATATCCCTGACCCACTCTGTCATTGGCTGGGGACAGGGGTGGGAAGCCTGGCCATGGAGCAGCTACTGGGATGGATCTCAGAGTTCCAGAGCCAAGGCCCTCAGTCAGCCGCGCTTCCTGTGGTGGAAGATCTAAGAATGGATGACTGGGGCGGGGGTGGGGAAGGACAGTGCTGCGTCTTAGAGCTGTTGGTCCAAGCAGCAATGCTGTCCGGGACTGGCTTAAAAAACGAGGAGCCATACCATCTCAGATCACAGGAAGTCCGGGGTGGGTGGGTTTCCGTCAAGGATGAGGTACTTGCCGTCTCTGCTCTGCCATCCATGGGTTGGCTTCCTTCTGGACTGGTGGTGAGTGACATGACCGTGGCCATCCCAGGAATCACAACTAGACACAGCAGTATGTAGAGGAGGGAGAACAACCTCTCTCTTAGGCTTCTTTGTGAGGAGCAAGGAAATCTTTCTCAGAGGAGTTTGGCAGATTTTCCACTAAGCTGCATTGGCCCAAAGTGGGCCACGTGGCGGTTCTTGACCCAATCACTGGCAAAGGGAGTGGAACCATGGTGGTCGGTGTATACCAGTGGATTGCCACCCCGGCTGCTCTCTACCTGGGCCTGTCGTCAGAGTTTCTGTGTTACTTGGTCTGGCCTGGGAACCAGGCATTTGATACCTTCCTGAGGCGATGCCCGTGAGCAGCCGGGGTGGAGAACTACCATCAGTCTGGAATAGAATGGGTGCTAGGGAGGCAGTCACAGGCTTCCTTACAGTCTCTTACTACTTTTGTGTGGCTCGTGCAAAAGTTTGGGCCTCATTTTCCCCATCTGTAAAATGGGGCTGGCAGGAGCCCCCTCCCACCATTCCTGGGAAGACTGAGTGAGCTCATGGATGCTTACAGACTTCGCAAACTATAAGTCACTGACACCTGAGGGATGGTTGCTCATCCTCCTCCCTCAGTTTGGAGGGAAAATTTAGCTTCGGTGCTGCCAGGAGCAGGGGAGTGATTTCCCCTAAGCACAGCCTCCTGCCGTTAAAATAAAAAAAAAACGAAAGAGAAGGAAAAAAAATGACAGACCAGGAAGCCACAAGCAATTGCAGTGGGCTTTTTTTCCTTTTTGGAAGGCGTGGGTTTGAATGTGCTGCTATAAATGGTTTATGCAAACGAGTTGGAGGGGCGCATCCCCCTGCCGCCTGACTTCGGAGAGGGAGTGAGGCTGGGAGACAGTCGGCCATAAGGCTTCTAGCATCTCCTCCTGCGGCCCTGCCTGCCTGGCTGGGGGCTGCTGGTTGCTCCCCCGCTGCCTCCAGGGAAGATGGTCAGATAATGCTCTGGTTCCTTAGTGTTCCAGGACACACGTGGCTGCTCAGCTTCTCGGCTGTTTCTGTCTGAGTGAGCTGAGCCCTGGCTAGTGCACTGCCCCCCCCTCCCGCCCTGGGGGTGCTGTGAGGTCAGCAGCCAGGCAGTCTGTCACCCTCGGCTACCACTGTGTCTGCAGGGACCTGGGACATCGTGGCTGGGAGGGGGACCTTACAGATGCTCTCTGGAGCCTGGATAAGGGGCAGATGGGGCCCAGTAAAGACCACCCTCCAGCAGCCTTGAAGCAGGCTCTCTTCCTCTCCTTTTCTTCCTTTGTAAAATATACTTCGTGTGCTATCCGCGCCCACCATGTGGGGCACTGGGGATCCAGAGCTAAAACATCTGCCCTCGGGCTGTTCCCAGTGGGGAAAGGGGACCTTCCCCATCATTTCAGGGCTGGGCTGCACAAAGGGCTGGACAGGCCTTGGGGGAGGAAGGTCCCGTCTGTCCCATACTGGGTGTTAGGAGGATCTCAGGGGAGAGGGCCCTCGGAGCTGAGAGACGAAGGTGAGGTCCGAGTTTCTGAGGGACCTTCCAGGGAGAGGAGCAGGACTCCAAGGGCCATGGCCATGTGACTTGCAGCTCCCATAGTACCATGTTCGAGTAGACATGTGGTTCTTTTTTTCTTTTTTAAAGATTTTATTTATTTATTTGAGAAAGAGAGCAAGAATGAGAGAGAGAAAGAGAGAGAGAGCATGAACAGGGGAGGGAGGGGCAGGGGGAGAAGCATGCTCCCCGCTGAGCAGGGAGCCTGACATGGGGCTTGATCCCAGGACCCTGGGATCATGACCTGAGCTGAAGGCAGACGTTTCACCAGCTAAGCCACCCAAGTGCCCCTCCATGTGGTTCTTGTGTATGGGATGTAGGTACTTGGTCTGGGGGGGATGGCACAGGATGTGAGGCTAGACACATGCTCAGGGCCAGCTCACAAAGGACCTTGAATGCTCCCAAAGAAGGGTCAAGTTTATCTGCTGTGGGCTTTCAGCTGGACAGTGACCCAGATAGATTAGTCAGGCAGAAAGATCAGCCTGGCAGCCCTGAGGAAAAGGAATGGGAGGCCAAAGGCTGTAGGAAGAATTGTCCAGATCAGGTGGATACTGGTGGCCTGAACTTTGGGAGTAGCCAGAGGACAGATTATAGAAGGACACAGTGACTGCCCAGAGTGGGGAGTCCAGGATGACACCAGACATCCAGCCTGGCTAGTAGAACTCAAGAGGGAAACCAGGCCACAAAACCTGGGGGATTTACCCATGTCGGATGGGGTCAGGAAGAGGACCAAGAGAAACAGTGACACCCAGCATCTTCGCCCATCCTTGACTCTCTACCAGACCTTGGTGGAAAGTGGCAGAGAGGGAGGGATTCGTAATTGCCTTCCGCCAAATGATCCCCACTTCCCATACCTCTGATTCAGGAAAATCCTGGTTCAGAGCTAAAGATGCATGTGTCCAGTGCCTCCCTTTTACAGATGTGAAAACTGGTCTAGAGGGGGATTTACCCAAGGTCATAGGGTAAATTGCGGAGATGGCATCGGGACTAGTAAAAATAGACCCCCCAACAAAGGCTAATGTATTACTTCCCTTCACTGGCCCTGAGAACAAGGAGCTCCCCTCTGGGCAGGAGCAGTGGGTTTGGTTAAGCAAGGTAGAAGGTGTGAGAGGTGGCACGTTGTTTTAGAGAAGGGAGGGCTGCCGATGGGGAGGGAGAGATCCCCGCTCCCATTTGCTTGGCAGTGGGGCCCAACCCAGAAGCTGCATTAACCCACCTTCTGGAGCCCATACCCCCCGCCAGGAGGGAGGAACCTCTACAGACATTAAAAAGGACCACCCTCCCCAAGTATCCCCAAACCCAAGCAAGCCTCTACCGATCTTCTCAAGCCTTGTGAAGTTTTCTCACAGGCCACAGGACCAGCCCGGAACCCAGGAGCCCTGACTCCCAGGGAGGGCTTTTTCCTCTAAACTTGCTGGAGAGGTGACCCTGTGCATTGCTAGGGTCTCTGGTGGCCTGCCTGACCCTGGGCTCCAGCAGCTGGAGGGAGGGAGAAAGTAACCCCAAAGCCTGTGGCATCTTGAGGGAGGAGCCCGAGATTCCTTACTAGAGAAAGAGGAAAGGAAGGTGGAAGCAAAGGATGGCCATGCAAATTGGGAGATGGGCAGCTGTAGGGCAGAAAATGGGTTCTTTCTCTCTCTCTCTCTCGCTCTCTCTTTTTTTTTTTTGGAAAATGGGTTCTCATTGCCTTCACCCTCTGGTCATTTCTGTCCTTCTTGGTCTGTTTGGTCTAGCCACACCTGAGCTCTGGCTCCAGAGGGAAGGGCTGCCAGCCCTGAGCCAGCCACATTCTCATGGTCCCCAGGCCTTTAGGGACTAGGAGCTTCTGTTTGTGGGGCTTCTTGGGGCTGTGATGTGAGAATGTCTGGGGCTGGGATTGGGGACTCCATCTGGGCCTAGGGCTGCAGGTGCATTCTTGGGGACCAGAATTCCTTCATAGGCTCAGCGGGCTTAAAAGCCACCAGCCTCTTTGAGGAGCCCTGAATAGACCTCAGCACTCACAGGTTCCCTAGGAGTGCTCTGCACTCTGTGGCTAGTGTGGCCCAGGTCTGCTGTGCTCTGGGCAGGGCCCCTGGGGCTGGGCACAGAGCTGGCCTAGTTCAGTGGCTGGACCTCAGCTTAGTCACTCGCTTTTGCTCCTGTTTCAGAGCCTAGCTGAGCCCGTCTACTGCTGAAAAGGACCTGCATTCCCTTTGTCTTTTCAGAGCATTTGTGTCTCGGGGCCTGAGAGACCGGGTGCCTCCTTGCATTCATCTGCCCTTCCCCTTGGGACATGTATATGATGTAAAGCTCTGGCTCCCAGAACTCAGAGCCCCCCAGTGTGGAAGCGGGCCCAGACCCTGGTGGGGGAGAGTGCTTAGATGTACCTGCTAAAGTCCAGAGGTGGCTGACATTGGAATCAGCGATTTTTTACCTCTGTGTCTGCGCCTGCCCTGGGCCCCTCCAACTGACTCTGTTTATTTAACTGGAAGGGGCTTTTCTCAAGACAGCACTGTGTCATAGATAGAGCCCCAGGGCCCCGGGCTCCTGGGTCTGAGATCTAGGTTCTGGGCTGGCTCTGGCACTTTCTGGCTTTGGCAGTTTATTTCCATTTCCTTGAGCTTGTTTTTCTCATTTCTTAAAAGGGACGAGTTTCTGCCCAATGTTTTGCAAATCCAGTAAGATTTTGCTGAAAGTGACGAGCTGGGTCATTATTCTAAGAGGCCCCATGTGCGGGGGCCATGCAGGCACATCCCAACCTTGCTACATATTAGCTGTGTGACTGGGACACCGTGGCCAACCTGCCAGAGCCTCCATTCCCCCATCCAGGCTGCTGAGTTCCAGTGTTTCCCTTCGCCTGCCCAGAGCAGGTGTTTCCAGATGCTGGCACCAGATGTGATTTTCTTAATTGACTTGGGTACTTGTTTGTCTTAATTCCTGCCAGATTTTTATAGGAGGAAGAGGTGCTAGGACGCCTGCTGAAAGGGTAAAGTGTTTTAGGGGAGCCAGGTTGACGATCATGGTGGGCAGTGGGAGGCAGCTAGGTCTGGTTGGAAGACGGAGCTCTGAGGGGCAGAGGCCCCAGGGCAGCTGGAAAAGTGCCTCTGGTAGGGGCCTCTCTCTCTCTCGGGCTGGGATTCTGAGGCCTTGGGCCTCAGCTGCTCTCAGATGGTCCCTGGGACTCGGCTCATTCTGTCCACTCTGCCGAATGGCGTCCTAGATACTAGCCTCACTCCCACACCCTGATCTGGCCTGGGCCCGGTGTGGTCACCAGCCCCGTCCTCACCGAGGCTGTACCCGTTACTGTTTGCTTGGCGGGGGGGGGGGGGCACTGACCCCCTCCTGGGAGGAGCGCCCCGTGGTGCTTAGGAGGGCAGGCCCCGGAGGCCAGCCGACCTGCGGGCAGATGCCACTCCACTATGCCCCACCTTGTGCCCCATTTCTCACCTGTCAGGGGCATGCTCCTCTGCCTCCCACACTGTCTGGAGCACACTGTGTGTGTGAACTCACCCCCTGCCCCCCGGAGCCCCCTGAGGCAGGCAACATTATCGCCAACCTCATTTTCAGAAGAGGAGATAGATAGCTCGTAGGTGTTAGAACCAGGATTTGAACCCAGGCAGCCTGGCTCCAGAGCCTGTTCTTCACCAAGAGCCGCGCAGTGTAGACGCAGGCTCTTAAGTTGAGGCAGCACAGCGAGTAGCGCTTACTGTCAGCTCAGTGGGACCTGGTTGCCTGTGGCCCTGCTGGGAGTGCTCCAGCCCGGGGCCTGGCCCCTGGGGGTCCCGACTATCATACCCTCCTACCCACTAGTGCCCGAAGTCGGAACCTGGCTGTTGGAGTGGGTGGTCCCAGCAGCAGGTGGGGGGTGCGGGCTGAGCCAGCTGGTCCTGGGCACCACCATTCCTCCGTAAGCTGGACCTGGGGGGGGGCGGGGGGCAGGAAGCAGAAGAGAGCTGAGAGCAGACTCCTCAGGGGCAGGAGGGTGGGCTGATGGGGGCGTGGGGGCTTCCCAGACTTGGGGGGGCTTCAGCTGGCTGGGGGGCTGGGTACCAACAGGGGTGGACACCATGAGTTCTGGCGGAATCCTGGGGTCTAAAGGGGTGTGTGTGTGTGTGTGTGTGTGTGTGTGCGTGTGCACGCGCACGTATGTGTGAGGGTGGGGGAGGGTGGCTTCTGCCCACAGAGGAAGGATTTAACCTCCTGCTTTCAGCTGCTGGCTTTTCTCGTAATCCGGACAGGCCCAGCAGGATCAGTCGGGTACACTTTTGCATCTCGGAGGGGTGAGGCTCATGTCTTGCTCAGTGCATGTGGCCTGTCTCCTGCGTCACCTCGGGTCGCATCTCTCTGCCTCATCTCCCCCCTAAATGTCTCATCGTCTGCACTTCCTCACCCTCCTCAGCAGGGTTATAATTTGAGGGAGCCCCTTATGAATTCAGGCCCTGGCCATTTATCACTTGTGATCCCTGGAACAAGGACCAGCTTCAAGTTTAAAATTCGTTCTGCCCCGGAACAGACACAGAGCACCTGCCTAAGGGACGATGTTGAATCTGCTTCCTTAGAAGAACCTGCGGGTACTCGGCACCCCGAGATGGCATTTGCATTTTGGGCGTGCGTGCAGTCAGGCGCATACAGCCGCCGCCGGTGCCGGGTGCCGGGGAGCGACGCCGAGCAAGTGATGCTAATGTGACAGGGGGAGATGGGCCTGTCTCTGAAGGCAGTTCTCCCTTTCTTTTCCTTGGCGTAACATTTGTACTTAGTGCTGATCCCATCCCCTGGATCCTACGTCTCCTCGCTGAGGCTGGGCAGCAGGCAACCTTGGCCCCTCTAGGTACCACCTGGGTTCCTGAGCTTTCGGGGTCTCTGAACAACATGGACAGCAGTCATTACTATTACTGATTGAGTCAAGCACGGGGCCTCGGAGAAGCTCAGCAGCTTGCCCAGTCATGTGGTGGTAGAGTCTGCCTATGTTCCCGACCTGCACAAGGGTGGGGTGGGCCCATCCATCCCCCCCTCCCTGGCTGGTGACATAAGTCTTATCACAGGCAAATGTTTGCTTCCTGGTGGGGGCTCTGAGGGTGTGGACTCCGTCTGGCACACTCTGTCCTAGGATTCGAAACCTGGTTTCTTCCTTGTTCCGTCCTTTCTCCTGGCACGGACGGTGACCCCTTTGTCTGGTCCAGGCTGGCCAGGCTGGCCCTGGGAAGCAGGCGTAGGTGTGTTTGTGTCCTGGAGGGTCTGAGAAAGGGCTGCTTGGCGCGGGGCCGAGGGTCGGGGAGGGGCGGCCAACTCCAGGCTGTTTTCTCAGATTCCCTTTCAGTTTCCGCCCCCGCCTCTGCACCTGTTGTGTTCCCATCATCCTGGGCGGCTGGCAGCTGTCACTGCTGGGGCACCTGTCCCAGCCCCAGAGGACGTCCTGTAGACTCCCTGGCTCTGGTGTTTCTGCAGCACAGGCTCGTGCTCTCTGTCTGTGTCCCTGTGTGCTTCTCTCCTTTTCTCCATGCACATTGCCTGTCTCGTACTCTTGTCCTGATTCTGGGCAAGGGAGGAAGCTGTAGGGCGGGGCTCCCTGCTTCCCGTTCTCCCACACCAGGCCTTGTCTAATAGGGTCAGAAGGATGGCCCCGGTAGGTTGGCCTTACGCCTTCAAATGCCAGGTGACTCATCAGCTCAATCAAATTATCCCTTGTTCTTGACGACAAAGATACTATAGCAACCAGGAACTGCCTCCCAGTTCCTCCCCATCAGGGCCGCCTCCCCTTTCTGACCTCTCTTTATGGTCCTCTCCAGACCTGAGTCCCCTCTGCCCCCACCTCATAAAGAGAAGTTACCCCTCTTCTTGTCTGATCTTGTCTTCCATGCCTTTGGATGCCCTGACCCGTGTGTCATGTTAAGTAACAGAAGACATTAAACCTGAGTTTATGTCTTTCTTATTCTCTACCCACTGTGCGACTGTTGGAAAGTTGACAACTTATGAGGCCTCATTTGCTAAATCTGTAAAATGGGCACGTTACTTCTTGGCCTTCCTGAAGGCAGTGACTGGACTCAGAGCTTTCTTGAGGCTCCTTCCCTTTGGGGATCTTGGAGCCTATGA
Source organism: Procyon lotor (assembly GCA_028646535.1). NCBI lineage: Eukaryota > Metazoa > Chordata > Mammalia > Carnivora > Procyonidae > Procyon > Procyon lotor. Next base: position 49,187,585 of record CM053617.1, read on the forward strand.
TTGTGGTGGTTTCTATTGTCCAGTGAATTGTTCTATGTTTGGTTCTATATTTGCTAGGTCTGCCCTCGACTTTAAGTTCTGCGAGGGCAGGTTCATCTGGGGATGTGGGTGCTGGGCCTTGGGGGACTGGAATGAGGAAGGACTTGGAGACCAAGATGGTGCCCAAGAGGGAAGAGGAGCAGGCAGAAAGGAATCAGAAGACTGGAGATGAGGGAGAGGAGAGTCTTGGGAGCTGAGTGGGTTCAGAGAGCTGAGGGGGTGGAGGTTCCCTGCAGCCAGAGACGGATACAGCAGGGATCCCGCCAAAAGGGAGGGGGGTTCTTCTTCCCGAAGGTTGGCAGGGTTTCTGCCACACCAAATTGCCCCCCCAGGGTACTCTGCTACCCTGCCTTCTGCCTGTGGGCTCTGAGCATTGCAGTCCCCATGCAGGCCATGGGCAGGTCTACTTGCTGCAAGATTTCCAAGATGGTCTCTCCTGCTAGCAGACAGAAGTCCAGTCTCATGCCAGCCCACAGTCTCCCCACCTTCCTTGAAGCTCTACACTAGGATGTCACCCTCTGTCCATTGGAAATCTCCCAGGCTCTGCCTCCCAGTGGGATTCCTGAAGGAGAAGGCCCATGGTTCCCTTGTCTTCTCTTTCTCAGGTAAGGGGAACCCCTGCTCTTTGACCTTTTCTGGGTGGAGCATGAGTTTCAACGCAGGCCTGTCTGGGTTTGAGCCCCAGCTGGTCTTGCCTTCCACGTAGCCTCTCTGAGCTCAGCTTTATAGCTGGCGAGACAGGCAAGGCTCTAACCCCACAGGGACGTTGTGGGGAATAGGTGGGGGGGGTGTGACCCCACTTACCATGTGTCGAATTGCTGATCTCCTCTCCACTCCCGTTCACACCCTTGCCATCCCTGCACGTCCCCTTTCTTGTTCTTTCTGGCCAGAGAACAGAACACTGAAATAATTCAGTCAGAGCCAGAGGAACTCCATTCCTTGATCTCAGCCTGCCTTCCGCTCGGCTTCTGAAGGGAGCCGGTTGGGTCTCGCTCACCCGTGGGCCCGTGGTGGGCACTCTGCGAATGCGCCATGAGTGAACAAATGACATAGGTCCGTGGTTCTCTCACCCATGCAGAAACAATCCTCTGGCCAAATGAAATTTTATGTGATGCCCCAATGAATGAGAAAGAGAAGGGCACAGTGCTGGCTGCTGCTTCGTCTGCGGAGGCCTGGCCGCCACTCTCAGGTGGCGGTTGGGGGACCCTCAGACTCAGGACGCTGCCACTTCCTGTTTAAATTGGGGAAGTTGGGGCGCCTGGGTGGCTCAGTGGGTTAAAGCCTCTGCCTTGGCTCAGGTCCTGGGATTGAGCCCCACATTGGGCTCTCTGCTCAGCGGGGAGCCTGCTTCCCCCTCTCTCTGCCTGCCTCTCTGCCTACTTGTCATCTCTCTCTCTCTGTCAAATAAATGAATAAAATCTTTAAAAATAAATAAATAAGGGAAGTGGACTGTAGGGAGTAGGGCCCAGGTCTGGCGGGAAAGCCCTTCAGATAGTGGTGCTGTGAAGGCCGGGGTTGGGGGGCACCCGAGCCCCTCCCCCATTCACTGGGAGGGGCCTGAGGGAGAGCCACACCCACCCGAGGGACTTCTGGTTTGCTGACTTTTCACTCTGTCCCCATTCCTGCCTGTTACTGACCCCCTAGTCCTGCTTCCAAAAAATTACAGGAACTCAGTTCCGTTTCAGGAGATCTTCCCTGAGCACTTGCTCTGTGCAGGCCTGATGCTAGGCCGGGGCGGAGTGAGGGCAAGTCGGGTCCAGGCCCGCGCGTGCTCACTCTGCTGCTTTTTTTCCCCAGCACCTTTTCTTCTTCCGTCCCTTCTCCATGAAGAAGGATGGCAGATGGCAGAATGACCTTTTAGAAATGCAGGTCTGGTCTTATTGCCTCTCTGCTGAACCCTCTCAGAGGTTCCCTACTGCTCTCAGGAAAAGGGCCAGATTCTTCACCCATCTCTTCAAGACTCTCCTGGGGTGTCCTCTGACCACCTCGGCTCGCCACTGGAAAACTCCCCCTGGCTCCTGCTGCGGTCGCTGGTCCAGGTATACTGACCTTGCTTCTTGAATATGTGGGCTTCCTCCAGCCACAGGGCCTTTGTACATATTGTGCTCACTCTCTGGAGCTCTTTCTCTTCAAAGCTACCTCCATAGCACATGGACGGACCTCCTTAACCTTCACCTTTGCTTTTTAGGAAAGCCTGCCCTCAGCCTCCCAAGAACCCTGCTCCTTCTTTCAGCACACTTTTCTAGGATTATGATGATATCTTCCTTAGTGAGACTACTTGATAAATATGTTTCCTCCTGGACTATAAGTTCTCAAGAGCCAGGGCCTGTGTACTCTTGATCACCCTTGGACCCCCAACTTAGCGTCTGACATGTAGTAGGTGCTCATAAATGTCGGTCAAGTTGAATGGTTGAGATGCCCCCAGGGCAGGCAGACAGTCAAGACCACAGCTAGATGTGGCCGTCTCTGGTAGAGCAGAGTAAGATGTGAGGCTGGGAGAGGCACACCTTGGGCTCAGAGGAGAGAGCAGCTCCAAGAAGCGGGGCTCACCCTGCCCCCAGGGTCTCAGGGAGGCTTCCCAGAAGAGGTGTTCCCCAGTGCTGAGGGAGTGGGAAGGTTGGGGGGGCGGCGTGTGGAAGGGGTTGGTCGGGAAGGGCCCAGGCAGGGACATTAGGAGGCAGGCAGGATGAGGGGGGTTGACTGTGCTGCTGTCAAGAAGAGCCTCCAGATCAGCCTCTTTTTGCTTTGGTTTCCTCATTTGTAAAATGGACATAAAAATGCAACTTATCCCCGAGGATCGTCCTGAGGATTGAACAAGTTAATGTATGTAATATGCTTAGAACTGCCTGGTGCATAGTCAGTCCCATGTTTGCTATTATCAGGGTTATTTATCCCACAAAAGGAGTTTGGGTTATTTCCTCTCTGTTAGACTCTAACTTAGTTTCTGTCCCCCGAGGAACTGGGAGTGTGTGCCCCGGAGCGTGCGGGGCGTGCACATGGGGCTACGCACAGCCACAAGCGCAATGTGCCTGTGGAAAGGGGCAGCCTTGTGTGCACTGGGGTCAGCGCTTTTTCCAGCGAGAACACCCAGCCATGCCTCTGGTCTTGTAGGAGGGTTAGCGTGCTGGGCCTGTGGACCCTTTCACCCAGGGCCTGCCTCACCCTCTGGCTGATGACGCAGGTCAGGCCTGAATGTCTGTCCCCCAGATCTACTTAGGGGTGGAAATAGCAGGAGGTCAAGGTGAAGGTTCAGAGCCCCGCACAGCCCCTCATAGTGCCGAGGCCTCTGAGGCCCATTTGACATGGGGCAGCCCCTGCCTTTCCCATAGCTCTTTCCCCAGCCCCCATGCCTCTGCTCCCAGGCCTTCCCTCCCCACTGAGATCTTTCCCTGGGAACCCAGATCCTTGACCCTGAGGACAGGGACTGGGGCCTGGGCCAGGGCCTGGGAGAGGCCTGGGAGAGGGCCTGGGAGATGCCCCTGTCCTACAGAGAGCCTGCAATGAGCGACAAAATGTGAGAGTACCTCACAGATCCAAGCTTCAGTCCTGGCTCCGCCTTTCACCTGGTGGATCGCCTCAGGCAATTTCCTGAGGCTTTCAGAGCCTTGACTTACTTTTCTGTAAAATGGACTTAACACTAGCCTCTGCCATCCAGAATACAAATGAGAGTGCCCACAGTGCCTGACTTACATGAGTCTGGAGGGCAGCAGGGGGCTAAGTGTGCCTGATGGTGAATGCTTATGAGAGCCGGTGTCGTATGTGTCTGTGTGATGTGGCACAGACAGGTGGCGGGGTCTCTGTATATCGGTGTGTGCTTGTGGATGTGACGAATAAAGTGGTGGCGTTGGGGGGGGGGTTGGTAAAAACCTGGATCCCTGGGTTTGCTTCCCAGCCCTGCCACTTTCTAGGTTTGTAACCTCTTTTTGTCTCATCTTCTCATCTGCGAGATAATAATGATAATGGTACTTATTGATAATAACAGTGATGCTGACCTCTTCATTTAGCTAGTGAGGACTGAAGGGGTTAATACTCCTGAAGTATTTGCAACAGAGCCTGGAAGAAGCCAGAAGCCGCATTAGCTGTGTGTTAGTGAGCTCCCCTAGCCGGAGTGTAAGCCCCAGAGGATCGGACGGTGCGTGTTGTGCTCACCGTGGTGCCCTCATTGTCTCTGTCCAAGATCTGCAGGTAGTAGGTGCCTAACGGCACGTGGATGGCAGAGAGCCTGGGCAGACGGTGAGGCTAGGTGCACGCGGGTGTCTGTGAAGAGGTGTGTGATGGGGAATGAGCACATGTGTGCATGTGTGTGCGTGTGTGTGTGTTTGCACACGCGCGTCTGCTCTGGCTGGGGCATCTCCAGTGCTTTCTGGAGCCCGGCTATTTCAGGAAGCCTCCAGTCTCCTCCTCCTTATGTAAATAAACATGACAGATCCCATCGCCTGTACCAGTGCGGGGCGGTGGGGGAGGCTCCGGGAGTGGGTGGGAGCCGGAGGCGGTGAGCAGGGCCAGAGGGGTGTGCTTGCGTGTGTGTGAGTGTGCGCGTGCGTGCGTGTGTGTGTGTGTGTGTGTGTGGCTGGCCTTGCGGGCAGGCAGCCGTGTGCGGGAGGCAGTTGGTGGGGACACGGGAGGGGCGGGCCCGGCCCAGCCATGCCGGCTGCCGGCCGCCGGGGAGGAGGGGCAGGAGGAGGGGAGCTGGCGGCTAGGGTGGCCTGGTGAGAAGGCCAGCTGGCCAAGCGAAGGTGGCCGTGCTGCGTGCTGCCCGCGATGGGGGGACAGATCACCCGGAGCACCCTCCACGGTAAGGCCCCGGCTGATACCAGGGGGTCTGCCCATTCCCAACCTGGGAACCACCTGGGGAGATGGGGCCCGGGGCCTTTGGACAAGGGCATGATCATCCCCCTGCATCTTTACTCCTCGCTGGGCTCTGGGGCCATAGGAGGGGTGCCTCTCAACCATGGGAGGGTGGTTGGCCCCGGGGTGGGGGAGAGCAAGGGAGCCTGGGGAAAGCAGGAAGAGGTGGGCTTTCCCTGATAGCCAGCAGAGGTCAGGAGGCGAAGTCTCCCCGCAAAGTCCTGTTGTCCTCTCACCGTCCCCAGGGGCTGACCAGCCCCCACATGGGGTGTAAGGTCCTGGGGGTCCATACCGTCCTCTCTCAGAACCGAGGCAAAGTGTAGTTAGACAGCTGGGTGGACTTGTTTGCAGGTCCTGGCATCAGGCCACAGAGGTCAGCGCCGTGGTCCATGATGGGGACGTGGAGAGATATGTGGGCACACGCATGTGTGCATGAGTGCGTGTGTGTGTCTGTGCTCACAAGGGTGCATTCGAGGTGTCTGTGGGTGTGTACCTGTACCTGCTTATGCCTCAGCACCCAGATAAGCAAGTGACAGCCCCCCACGTTGCCTGACTTTGGTTCTCGAGGCTTGTGGGGGAGGCCAGTGAACTTCTGACCCCTGGGGTTTACATCCACCGTCCAACAGAGCACCCGGTGGGCAGGTGAAGGGCTGGGAGGGAGGAGCACCGAACTGGCTCGCTGCTTGCAGAGCTGCTGCTTGCCCGGGCTACCGGCCCCTCTGCTTGCCCGGCTCTGGCTCCGTGGTCTTGGGAGTAATGTGGCCGATGTGGCACCAGACCCAGAAGGGAAAGACTTCCCAGGGACTTGTTTTGTCATCGCTGGGCCCCGGGAGCTGGGCTTTCTGTACAAACCGGCCGGGGCCAGAGCAGTGTGGGTTGACCTTGGGCAGTCCCCGCCACACTTCCCTGTGTCCCCTGATCCCCCCTCAGACAGGGCATTAGGAGGTGGGGCGGCCTCCATCTGCTGAGTCCAGTGGGCACTAAAGAACCTGGGTGAGGCCCCGGGGAGGGGGGGAGGGTGGCAGTAGCGATCGGGAAGCTGTGGCTGGGGCTGGTGACCAGGTGGCTTCTCCCTTCCAGGCTCTGGACTTTGCGAGAGTAATTTCTAATTAAAAAAGAAAAAGGCAGGAAAGGAGACATGGGAAAAGCAAATCATTGACTCTCTTAAAAGGAAATACATTTTGTCCTGGGCCTGCAGTGCTCAGCGACAGATGGAAGGTCCTGGAAGACACATAATCCGGAGCCGGCCAGTGGCCTGGGCCTTGGCCCAAGACGCGGATTGGGCTGACCTGGGCTTGGCCCCCCAGCAGGGCCTGTCGGCAGAGGGTCTGGTGCAGACTGGCATTTTCCACTGGAAGCGGACTTAGTTAAACGTGTGGCCTGGGAAGGGCAGAGAGGCCCTCAGAGCAGGCCCGGGATGTAGCCCACTATCCTCCAGCTGGCCTGGAGCACGGGCTTCCGAGGGAGTGAGGACCCTGAGACCCCCGACACAGCTCATGGCCTTCACGAGCCCCTGCTCCACGGTCCACAGACACGTGTTCTAGAGAGGACAAGTGTCTTTGGTTTTCTCGTCTGTTCATGGGGCCGATGCAGTGCCCTTGCCGGGACTGTCGTGAGGATTACTTGGGAGGGTGTGAACCGGGACTGAACATGAGGAGACTAGGAACAGGGGCTTGGAAAAGCATTCTGAGGCCAGGTCCTATTCCCTCTCTCTCCCCCTGCACAGGAGGGTACTTGGGTGGGCTGAGAACTGTAGCAGCTAGGCCTGCAGGCTGGGTGGACGTTGGCGAACGCTAATGAAATGCCTTACCTGCTTTGCCCTCCTTCCCTCCCCTGCCCTCAGCCGGGACCCCCCTCCAGAGGCCGGGCCTCCCACCCAGCCGGCCCTAGCCCCTGCCTCAACCTACCATCGAGGCGAGTGGGAGAGGGGAGTTGGAGGGTGTGGGGAAGGTGTCTTTGCCCATGTCACATGGCCCCCTTGGCTGGAACCTTGGCGTGCACGTCCTCACACTGCTCATGCCCACACCCACGCCCTGGCCGCCTCAGTTTTGCCTCCTTCTGGGGGACGTGGGTGGGGGGACGGGAAGTGGGAAATGCAAGGGTATGGCTCCTTCCCGAGGGTGCTCTCCGCCCACAGCCTGACTCCCTGAGAATTCTTACAGAGTTCGCGATCGTATTTTCCCTGTGGGCCTTGGGATTTGGGTTTGGTGCAAAGGGAAGGTTTGGAATTGCTCAGTGGCAGAGATGAGTGGGATGTGATAGAATGTGACCCCAGACTGTGTGTGTATATGCGGGTGGGTTTCTAGCTGCATGTTTGCGGACGTGCTTTGGCTGTCGGTGTTCCTGGGGTCTGCAGATGGTGGATCTGTGCTTGGGCCTCTCTGTGTGGCTACTGCATGCTGTGTAGCACAGGATGGGTACCTATCTGTCTAAGATTTAAGAGATTTCATGCTATGCCCATGTTTGCATGTGCGAGCTGCCACGTTTGTGTTACTTTGTGTGGAGGACACGTCCGTGTTATTTTGTAGATAGATGTCAGTGTTTCTGCATGAGGTGTGTGTGTGTGTGTGTGTGTGTGTGTGTGTGTGTGTGTGTGTGTGTGTGTTAGGGCTGGTGGTGAGGAGCCAGGCTCCTCTGGGACCAGCCTGGCAGGAGACCCACGGGAGAAATTAATTCCCATTTGGAAAATGGTTTCGGCAGTTACATGCTTGATGTCTTTCATCGGGCAGATTTCCGGAGCTGCTCCCAGTCTTGAGGGCAGGATCAGGCGGTGGGGAGCACAGAAGGAGGCAGCAGCCATACTGAGCGGCCTTCCCACCTCTTCCCTCCCCTCCCCTCTTCTTTCTTTGCCTTCCCACTTCACCTCCTTCAGTGATCCCCCACCGGTAAGGACAGGTCCAGTGCTGAGGGGCCGAGGCGTGGATGGCACACGCGTGTTCAGCTGGTCAAGTGTGGCACCCCCCGACCTGGTCTCTGGACCAACAAACCCCAGATGCCGGGGTGCAGAAACTTGAGAGTTGGTCCCCATTGTGCCCTTTCACAGAGGGGGATGCTGTGGCCCAGAAGGGGAAATGGTGGGCTGAGGTCGTGGCGCTGGTGGCTCAGGTGGCAAGTCAGGCCTTGCCCCTTCTGCAGCTGGCTCCCCACTTCTCCTTCTCCGGTTCCTTAACAGGCAGCAGGGGAAAGGGTGTCCCGTGGCCTTATGGGACCTGGGATTAGCACGGAGGGGGCTGCCTGGCTCCTGGCAGAGCCTCTGGAGGCTTAGGCCAAGGTGAGCTTGCAGGGGGCGGTGGCTTAGCTTGATCTGTCTTATTCTCTTAGTGCAGCTCTGTGCCTGCCCCCTGCCCCCCGCCCCGGCCCAGGGGGCACCCAGCGGATCCTTGCTCATTAAAGAAGAGGGAAGAATGAGGGGTAGAGGCCCCGGGTGGCTGGACCGTGTGGCAGCTGGGGCTGCAGGTGGCCTGGGGGACTGGTGGGATGGAGATGTCAGGGACAGCTTTGGAGGACGTGAGACCTGAGCTGGGCAGTGACATCAGGCAAGGCTGGAAAGGAAGGGGATGGCGGGGCAGGTGAGAGTTTGAATCCGGACCCACTGGCTGTGTGACTTTGGGTTAGTTTCTTCGTCTGTACACTGTCCTCTTCTGTACATCGGGGATGGTAAGACTTACCCTGAAGGATGGTAGAAAGGATTAAGTAAGGTCATGGGCATTAAGTCCCCCTTGTGCATGGTAAGCACCCTGCAAATGGATGTGCTTCTGTGAAGGTTTCCCTGGGGGCTCCTCCTGGCCTCTGTGTCCGTACGCACACACGCGTGCACCTGGCCGCCTCGAGGCACCACGAGTACCTCTGCCTCCTCCAGTCCTGATGGGTCTCATGTCCACCATGAGGCACACCTTCTGGTGCACACGTGTACATATGCGTGAGCACGGCTCTGTGCAAGGGACGCTCAGGGTGGCGGTCTGTGTGGTGTGTGGATTTGTGTGACCGAGCCATGCCCCGCCCCCCCCCAATCCTGCAGTCTCCCAGGCCTGGCCTGGGGGCTTCGGGGAGGTGCTGGGAAGATGGGCCCAGAGCTGGACCCGGGATAGCTAGCATCTGGAATCTTAGGGTCGAATCAGGGAGGGGGAGGAGGAGGGCTGGTCCCCTCCCAGCAGTGAGGGAGGCACAGCTGTATGCACATCTGGCTGTGGGGAATGTCAGAATTGCGATGTCATGGAGTGAGTGAGAGCAGGAGGCTCAGTGTGGGGAGATCAGCCTGGCGGTGAAGGTGCCGGTCTTGCTCACTCTTCCCCGGCCTCCTTCGCCCTGCTTGTTGTCATGGATTTGTTCAGTCTTCCAGGGAGCAGCAGGGCTGCTGTATGCACACGCAGGGCCCGGAGGGGCAGGGCGGGAGATGAGAGGCCTCACGTGGCCCCTAACCCTGAATCACAAAGGTGGATATACGTGGGCACGGAGAAACCAACTAGGGTGGACCGCGGGGTTCGTGTCACTGAGATCGGGCCTGGCAGGCTGGCCAGCGAGGTGGGGCTCACCGGGGGCAGCCGGACGGTGTGTTACCCGAATTCAGAACCCAGAGCTGCCACTTGCCAGCTCTGTGACCTTGGGCAAGTTAGTACCTCTCAGAGCCTCTGTTTCCTCCTCTATAAAGTGGGATGAACTAATACTCTGTTGTTGCAAAAGCAAATTACCCCAGAAATTAGCGGTTTAAAACAACAAACATTTCATTATCTCAGTTTCTCTGGGTCAGGAATCTTGACACGGTTTAGCTGGTACCTCCTGCCTCATGTCTCTTGGGAGGTTACGATCGGGTTGTTGGCTGGGGCTGTGGTCTCCAAGTCTGAAGACTTGTCGGGGGGGGGTCCGTGTCCCAGCTCACTCACGTGAGGGTTGGCAGTCCTTGGTCCCTTGCCACATGGGCTTCTGCGCAGGGTTCCCTTGAAGCATGGCAGCCGGCTTCCCCCAGAGACAGACACCGAGAGAGGCAGGAGAAATTAACCAAGGGGGAGGCTGACGGCTTTTGATCCTCAGTCTTGGGCATGAGATCCCGTTACTTCAGCTGTATTCCGTTCACTAGAAGCTAGCTGCTAGGTCTACTCCACACGCAAAGGGACGTGAGGCCAGGAGGGGACGTGGGGGTCACTGGGGCCGTCTGGGAGGTGCTTCCACCAGACATCTGCCTTGCAGGGACTGGGAGGGTGAGGACAGGTTGTGCGGGAAGGGCATCTGACGCAGTATTTGATACCAAAGAAACCATCAACTCTCATGACCTTCCTTTTCTCCTTTTTTCTGGCAGGCAAGTGGGAAGCTGTTGCAGGTTCTTGGGCACATGGCGTGGGTGGGATCCTCATGCTGGGCAGTGAGGGAAGCTGCTCTCTTAGTCCCCTCTTTCTCCAATTTCTCCACAGGACACCAGAAAGGGCAAGGCACAGAGGGGGGGTGCTCCCCAGACACTTGCCGGTTGGTCAGTGGGTTGAAGAATCGAGCAGGGGCAGTCCATTCACCAGCTCGTACTGAGCACCCGCTCTGTGCTCTGAGCTAGGTACTGGGGAAACAGCAGTAAAAAAGACAAGACTTGCTGCCCCCAGGAGGCTCAGGGTCTGTCGGGGAGACAGACATGAATAACCCTGCAGCTGTTCCTCTGCAGAAAGCTGCACCGTAGAGCTCGGAAAATGATCCGAGTGACTCTCTCCTCAACCGTTCTGGGCGTGGAGAAGTTGGGTAGTGCCCTGTATACAGCGGGGAACTCAGGGCCTTTGCACTGAATTCTGTGGAGGGAGCAGAGTTGAGCGAGGCTTCCTGGGTGCTGGAGGCTCTGTTAGGGGGGTGTGGGTGGAGTCCCTGAGGTCCAAAGCACAGCCCTGAACCTGGTCTGGGTTCAGAGAGACTTGTGGGAGGAAGTAGGCTTTAAAATCCAGGTCTGAAGGATGAGTGAGAGAAAGGCAGGTACATAGGTGGGAAGGATAGCGAGGTTTCCAGCAGAGAAATGGGCTTGGACCAAGACTGGAGACAAGAGGCCCATGAGGGAGGTGGGCCCTTTTAAGGTCACATCTGCCCTGTTTTACAATCATCTCTCTCACTGAGGCCCCTTCCCCATCTGCTTTCCCACCCTTCAAACTGGCTCCCACGGTCTTTACCCCAGAGAGAGAGAGAGAGAGAGAGAGAGAGCGAGAGAGAGCGCGAGCCCTGTTCAGTGCATGTGTATAAACTAGTCTAAATCAGGACCATCCTGGCAATCCAGGATTAGGGTCTTTGGAATAAGATAAAATCAGAGTATCTGACCTCCCACTGAGCTGAAAAGAGCTGGTCATTTCATACATGGGCATTTATTGCTTTTATAAAAAAAAAATAAGACCTTATGTTGGGATCAGATGTTCAAGTTTGCAAAATTCTTTCCCATCAATGAACTCCCTGGGTCCTCACAACAACCGGGAGAGGTGGGCAGGGCAGCTAAGATGACCCTGTTTTATGGAGAAATAGATCAAGGTCCAGAGAGGTAAAGTAACTTGCCCAAAGTCACACAGCAAGTCTGTGGCATGGCTGGGGTTTGAACCCATGGCCTCTTGACTCCAGGGCTCAAGCTCTATGTTCCCTGACCGCTGTTGTCCAGCAAGTGAGACAGGCCTCCTTCATAGGAGATGCAGACAAGCATGCCAGCCCTGGGGGATAGGGTCACAGACTTAGAGCAAGGCGGCCCTGAACACAGTGAGATTCCGTGTGGCTGGATGATACTTGGAGAGGTGGAGGTGGGAGGTGGGGCAGGGAAAGCTGTGTGGCGGGGAGGGGCCAAGAGCTTGAACAAAGGTGTGGAGGTACGAGAACACAGATCGATGTCAGTAGCATTAATAATTATTATTGTTACATAATAAGTATTGAGAAGCTAACCATTTCTTAATCATTAATATAATTATTACTGTTATCTATAATAATAATTATAATAATAGTTGTTCTTAGAGCAACCACTTACTGGGTTAGTTTTGCATACATCATCTCATTTAATCCTGACAAGAATCCTGTGAAGGAGATCTGCCATGACCCCCATTTTACAGGTGAGCAAAGTGAGGCTCCGGAGGTCTCACAGTTAGTGACAGAGTCGCTGGGTTTGGAGGCAGCAGGCCTGGGTTCAGATCAGGGCCCTTTGCTCTGGATGGGTAACTTCACTTCCGAGGACCTGTGTCCTAGCGGCACTGGAGGCGGAATGAAGACCCTACCTGTTAAGTCACATAGGGTTTGGTCATTGTCGCTAGTACTGCCCTCTCCCTGTCCCTCCTTGGCAGCCCAGCTCAGCCCAGCCTGGGCATGCAGGGCTCTGCCAGGATGGTTCAGGGGCAGATCTTGGTGGGAGGCAGTGAGGAGGTCACTCTGGAGGCTGCCTTGTGTTCCAGCCTCTCCCCCTGGGACCCCACCGAGAGGCAGGAATGTGGTCCAGAGCTAGCTGAGGGTCACCTGCAGGGCTGGCCAGGCTTGTGTCTGGCACCTCATAAATGCCCAGGAGGAATGGGCTCTGTGGGGGAGTTTCCATTGTGTCAGCAGCAGCCTCGCCTGAGGGGAGGGGTACCCCCTCTGTGGCTCCCGGGAAGCTTGTAAACCTGTCACTAATGGGGGCCTCCTTGAGAGCTCTGCTGGGAGCCGGATGGGGAGACTGGGGCTCCACCCAGGATTATTGGCCACTGGGGGAGTAGTGTCCCAGCATCTTCCGCCGCTTGCTGTGGCTGTTCCCCCAGCTGGGACTGGCCAGAGCCTTCTCCACGCAGCCTTTCCCCACTATGTCTGCCATCTTGGACTCATGGGGGAAATGGGCTCTAGTGTTAGATGCTGAGTAGGGTAAAGGACCCCTATAAGCAGCTTTGGAAGATCAGGGTTCAAGTCCCTGCTCTGCCACTTAATTGCTGTGTGAACTCAAGTAAGTTGTTTAAACAGTCTGAATTGTAACTCATCCCTAGAACGGAGGCCTTAGGGGTCATAGTGTCTGTCGAAGTGCAGGGAGGGAGCCCTTTAGGATGGTGCAGGGAAGAAGCCTTGCCCCCAGCCGCCCCTCTGGCTCTTGATCTCAGAGCTGTGCTCAGGGTTAATTCACATTCCGCTTTCTCTCCTTCCTCCCCCCAGACCGTAATGCCAGCTGAGGTAGAGGAGGGAGCTGGCAGGTAAGGACAGCAGGGGTTGGTGAGGTGGCAAACACCAGCACGTTGGATGCCTCAGAGGGCACGATTCCTCTTGAAGTCTGTGTGAGTGGCGCCCCCTGGAGGCAGGCAGGGAGGCCCTTCGTGGCTTGGAGCGGTGGTGGCTTTGGCCCTCATTTAAAGAGAAGTGATGAGGCTTCGGCCAGGGCCCTGGGTGGGGGCTGGGAGGGCGGTAGCAGCAGGGATGTTCCTTTCTCAGGTGGGATTGGTCAGTTGAATGTGGGGTGCTCAACGATTTCACTGGGGCCTGGAAGCATGGGGGGTTGGTGGACTAGGGTCAGGAGTTTGGGCGGGGGTCTGCCAAGTGGCAGGGGACCGTGGTGACTTCAAGATACCCAGCAGGCCAGAGAGGGTTTTCACATCATCTCCACAGAAGTGGTTCAGTGCGCGTTGATTCCTCAGAGCTGAGTGCAGAGAGAAGGGGCCGGCGACAGTTCCGGGGACAGCCTCGGGAGCCACACTGCGGGCAGGAGGAGGCAGGCATGGGATTTCGCAGGTCCAGTAGTCAGTGAAGGTGCTTTGTAGCGGCCAGAACGCTCCCCTCATACCTGCTCCAGAGGCTTGAGCCCAACCAGGCTTCAGGGGGCTCGTGTCCGATGGTCCACATCCTAGGCACTCCCTGCCATGGGTTGATGGGGGCAGCGGTGGTCAGCCTCCCTTTCTGCCATCTCACTGGAGACCTGATTTGTTAGTCATTGCTGCTTTTGAGGTATATTCGTGAACCATAAAACTCATCCTTTTTAAGTGTATAGTTTGGGGAGTTGTGACGAATGTGTAAGTTGTGTGAGCGCTGCCACAGTTAAGATAAAGAATATTTCCATCACCGTAAAAACTCCCTTTGTGCCCCTGTGTCTTCCTCTTCCCCAAACCCCAGTACCCACAGAGCCTTCGAGCTCTGTAGTTTCGCCTGTCCCAGAATGTTCCACAAATGGCATCGGAGCGTAGGCGGCCTTGGAGGTTGGCTTCTTTCACTCAGCATGGTTTCGAGGCTCCTCCTCATTCCACCGTAGTTGGTTCGCTGTGAATGCGGAGCAGGATGCCTTGTGGGCACGCGCCTCATCTTGTATCCCGCCGTGTAGGAGGCCAATGTAGGCAACGTGGTTTGTGTGTCTGTGTGTCAGTGGCCTACACACATGTACCATGAAAGCAGCCTGGCGGAATGCCGAGTCTCCCCCAGTGTGCTACTCAAAATGGTTCTACACGGCACGGGGACGAACATTTCCCCCCATATTTTACCAGCCGCAAGTATATTTTAACATGCATTTAGAAGAATGCGTCCAACACACCGAACCCACGGGGTCTTGGCTGCTGGGGCTTCATGGCTCAGCCGGAGGCAAGCCGCTCAGTGTGCCTGAGGCCCAGATCCGTCACCAGTCCTATGGGCCAGTGCTGTCCCTCCGTCCCTGTTAGAGTCCGCCGTGAGGCCGAAACCGGTGAGTGTCCGTCAGCTCCCCGTTCAGGGCCAGGCCCAAAGCCGCCGTTATCACTAGAGGCGTGTGTCTCATTGCGTGCTGTTTCGTACATTCCTGTGGACATGAATATGTGTGTGCGCACGGTACGCCTGTAAATGTGTGATTCCTGGCCGAAGGGATAAGGGAAGAAATTAGTCTGTGTCTCCTAGGGTCCGGAGTGTCTTCATGTACCCATAGGTGAATGTGAGGCCACAGGGCTGGGTGCTCATTGTGTCCCAGTGTCCAGGGTTTCCCTAACCTTCCTTCTCCATCTGTTTTGCTGTCAGCCAGGGTGGCTGGGCCTGTGCCACCCTTGCCCACCCAAAATCCTGCCTGTGGAAGGGAGGCCCAGGGGAATGGGCCTCCCAGGGCCTGGCTCTCTGGCCCTGGGAGTCTCCACCATATCCACCCAGAGCCAGTGTTTTCTGGATCTTTATGCAGGACCCTAGGACTCCACCCAGGATGGGTGGGAAGGAGAGGAAGCATTCAGAAGGAAGCTGAGGTCCTGTGGTTGGTCCATGGATTCCGAGTGGAGGTTGGGGAGGGGTCCCACGGGAAAGGCTATAATCAGCTGCTTGGCTCAGCAGGTTTAAAAAACTGCTTTGTTGAGGTGTATTGTTTTGTATTTTTTATTTTAAAGATTTTTATTTATTTATTAGAAAGAGAGAGATCACAAATAGGCAGAGAGGCAGGCAGAGAGAGAAGGGGAAGCAGGCTCCCCGCTGAGCAGAGACCTGATGTGGGGCTCTGTCTCAGAACCCTGAAATCATGACCTGAGCCGAAGGGAGAGGCTTTAACCCACTGAGCCGCCCAGGCGCCCCTGTTGAGGTGTGTTGGCGTACACTCCACCCTGTGTGTTTAGAGTGTACAGCTGGGTGGGTATTTACATATGTCTACGCCCATTAAATCATCACCACAGTCCAGATGGCGAACATACCCATCACCCTAAGCATGCCCTTGTGCCCCTTGGCAATCCCTCCCTCCCATCCCCCATCCCCAGGTGACCTCCAGTCTGCTTGTTATCAGTAGCCCTTAGTGTGCATTTCCCAGATTGGGACAGATGGGACAGGATGGAGGCTTCTATTCTGAAAGGGACAGAAGCCCTGCAGTTACTCCATGGATTACATTTGCTTATTTTTTAAAAACTGGCTTATTTCACTCAGCATAATTATTTTGAAATTCATCCATGTTGCCTCTCATTTCGGTAGTCCATTCTTTGTTCACTGGTGAGTAATATTCCATTGCATACCTGTCCCACAATCTTTAATCCATTTCCTCAGCTGGTATTTTTTGAAACCAGCAGTCAAGCGGTGCCTGAGGCTGGACAGATCCCAAAGGCGCCCCTCGGGCAGGGCACCTGTAAGTTACCTGTGGCCACGCTTTGCCCTTCATCCCAACGGCCCCCTTCCCTGGAATGACCTCCCCTGCTCTGCACTATCCAGGGGCCACCCAGCCTCCTCCAGATATCCTTCCCAGACTGGGTCTCCTCTGAGCACTTAGTCTTCATTGTTTGGTGGCTTTAAAGGCCTTGAGCACTGTTCTGTGATTCCAGTCTTTTCCTCTTGGTGGGAACAAGGGGAACTCCTCCTTGTTCCAGCCCCACCTCCCATGCACGGAATGTCTGTCTGGCCATGGACCATGGACGCTGGTGTCTGGGGCCCTTTGGGAAGAAGGAAGCAAAGATGCAGAGTGATGCAAAATGATACAAAGTGATGCAGACATGGCCCAGACCAAAGTCTGGGTCTTCCTAGCTCAGGACATTGCTCTCTCCATCTCTCCTCCCTTCCTGTCTTCCTCTCCTTCCTGGAAAACTCTCCTCCTCTTTAGGGAGTGGAAGACCTCTGAGAAGGCCTGATGCTGATTGAGCTTTCTGCATTATTAAATCACTGCCTTGGGGGAACCCAACTTTGCCACCTCCCAGAAGGCCTCTGTCACATTCTGTGGTTACCTACTTCGCCCACCCCGTCTTCCCATCCTCCAGGTCTCTCCTCAAGTTGATGGCACAGGGCGGGGCTGCCCTTCCTCATGGACAGGACACAGATCTTGGGGAAGAAATGAACATCTCTCCTTGTCCCCAGCTGCCAAGACTGTGTTAGTACTTGTAGTGCTGCTGAGACGTGTCTTCGAGCTCCAGCTACCCATCGTGCTAGAGCGGGGAAGTGACTTCCCTAAGGTTACACAGCCAGCGAGTGACAGATACAGGCCACCTGCCACCTCCTCCATGTCCCTTCCTCTCTCTGCCCTGTCTCCTGGACACCAACCCCACATGCTCGTAATGTGCCTTCCCCTGGACCATGCCCTGTCCCGTGCTCTGTCCCATTTTGGGGTGCGGCAGGGCTCTCTGCAGGAGAAAGCAGTGTACGGCGTGGCCAGATGTTCTTGAGGCTGATCTGAATTCCGTCAGGAAGGCTGGGTGCCGAGACCCACTTGTGTACGAGATGTGGCGGGCATGGGTGGTGCAAAGCAGGAAGGCGGCCTGAGGTGGAGGTAGGTGGCCCTGACCGAGGGCGACCATGGGCGTGGTCCTGGAGTCCACCCACCCTGCTGGTCTCCAAGGGCAGCTCCAAGGTCACGTGTTCACTGCCGCTCAGCCTTGTCAGTCCAGCTCCCATGCCCACCCCTCTCCTCCTCCAGGAGGCCTTCCTGAGAAGTGACCTGCTGGTCCATCATTTTGGCTAATCACTGTCTGCCATTTCTTTTTTAAAGATTTTATTTATTTATTTATTTGACAGAAAGAGAGAGAGAGATCACAAGTAGGCAGAGAGACAGGCAGTTGGGGCGGGGGGCGCGGGGAGCAGGCTCCCCGCTGAGCAGAGAGCCTGATGCGGGGCTCGATCTCAGGACCCCGAGATCATGACCTGAGCTGAAGGCAGAGGCTTTAACCCACTGAGCCACACAGGCGCCCACTGTCTGCCATTTTTATCGTGATTCTCGTGTACGTCCTATTTCCTTTCCTGGGCTGTTGTCTTCTTGAGAAGGATCCATGTTATGTTTCATGCCTGTGTGTCCAGCGCCTAGGACAGGCCTTGGTATTCAGTAGGTGCATAATGAATATTTGTTGAATAAAATGAAATGATGGTGGTGGTGAGTGGCAGGGCATGGTGGTGGATGTTGGTAGTAAATGCCGATTTATTACAGAGGTGGGTGGTGGAGGGTAGATGGCGGGAAATACTGGTGAGTAGCAGTAGCTGGTTGTCGGTGGTGGGAGGTGAGGGGCAGAGGACCAGGGCGGATGGTGATGGACGCTACACGGAGGTAGGTGGCCACGGGGGTACGGCAAGAGATGGTGGCAAAAGGTGCCGGCGGGTGAGTTGCGATGCTGGTGGATGTCCTGGGCCGTGGGCAGCTTCCGCTTGCACCCAGCACTCTGCCACTGCAGGGCTCTCTGCCACACTCTCGTCATTGCGGCTCGTTCCTTTGCAGACTCCATCGGGGGCCCCTTCCCTGTCACCGCTCACCGACGCCACCACAAGCAGGAGCACTGTCCTCGGGGGCCGCCTGGCGGGGGGCTCCCAGCTACACCCCTGCTCTTCCACCCGCACACCAAGGGCTCCCAGATCCTCATGGACCTCAGCCACAAGGCCGTCAAGAGGCAGGCCAGCTTCTGCAATGCCATCACCTTCAGCAACCGCCCGGTCCTCATCTATGAGCAAGTCAGGCTGAAGGTGGGGCCTCCCTCCCTGCTCTTGGCCCATCCCGGGGCCCAGCCCTGCCTTCCACTCCGACCTCATCCTGACCTTCTCGTCCTCTGCGCTGCCACTCCCGCTCTTCCTCTCCCTCCTCGAGCTGGGCCCGCTTCTTTCTCCTTCCTCAACCTTCCCTGTGGGACAGAGAGGAAGTGGGAGAGGCGTGTGGCCATGGGGACCACCATGAGCTGTCACCAGCCGTCAGCTGATGGGAAGGCTCCCAGAGGAGAGAATGAAGGCTGTCCGCTTCGGGTGGTCTGCTGGGAAGGACGCACTCCTTCCCCGTCGGGCCCTGGCGGGTGTGGGGACAGGCCGGGCCGGGCAGGGGGGTGCCCTCTGAGGCTCTCTTTCCCCATCCAGATCACCAAGAAGCAGTGCTGCTGGAGTGGGGCGCTGAGGCTGGGCTTCACAAGCAAGGACCCGTCCCGCATCCACCCTGACTCGCTGCCCAAGTACGCCTGCCCCGACCTGGTGTCCCAGAGCGGCTTCTGGGCCAAGGCGCTGCCTGAGGAGTTTGCCAATGAGGGCAACATCATCGCTTTCTGGGTGGACAAGAAGGGCCGTGTGTTCTACCGCATCAACGACTCAGCTGCCATGCTCTTCTTCAATGGGGTCCGCACGGCCGACCCACTCTGGGCCCTGGTGGATGTCTATGGCCTCACACGGGGCGTCCAGCTGCTCGGTAAGTGCCTGCTTCTCGCGCCTCTGCGGTGCTGGGGTGTGACGCGGCTCCGTCCCATTGGGCATACAGACCCCTCCCCAACCAGCAGGGCCCCAGGGCCATGTGGGCATGGGGACAGCTCTGGGAGCCTTCGTGTGCCCTGCAGAGCACAGCCGTCCTTAGCACCCACATCTGGGGCAGGGGCTCTGGGGTAGGATTCCTGCCCTCCAGGGCCCCTCATGTCATCGTGCCTTTGAGCAGTGCATAACTCTCATCAGAAACCAGCCTCAGAGACCCTCTGCCTCCAGGAAGTAATGAATATTAATTGTCGACCCCACAGTTGAGTGAGGACTTGCCACGGCCCAGCACTTCATTATCGTTGTGCTCATAGCAATCCTGGGAGGCAGGCTCTCTTAGTGGGGCCCATGGAGGCGAGACCCAAGCTCAGGGAGGTTGAGTCATTGGCCAGAGGCAAAGCAGCTGAGTGGGGGAGCCAGCACGCAGTCCCAAGTGAGCCCCGGCCCCTGGGCTCTGCCGCCCCCCAGGAGGCCCAACACCGTCCTAATGCTTCTTGCAGGGATGAGAGTGAAAGGGGTAAGCGGGGAGAGCAGAGGGCACTGGGGTGGCCAAGACTTTTCTGGCAGCTCCTGGGTACCCCGTGTGAGTAGGGTGGCTTCAGGGGCATGAGAGAGCCTCCATCCTGTGGGGGGGTGGCGGCAAGGAGGAGCATCAGAAGGCAGCCTGGGTGCTAAGGTACCAGGCTTCCTGGTGAGGGCATGCGTGACCCTAAAGTGCCAGGGCTGGAAGGGGCCTTGGAGAGTCTCAGGCTTCCTCGGGCCCCACACTGAGTTGGTGGCTGAGTTGGGACTAGAATTCAGGTCACCTGACTCCCAGTCTAGGATCGCTCTCAGCTTGCTCCCTTGTGCACGTGCTGACAAGTGTGTGTGCGTATGCATACACAGACTCTGGGTGCACGTCAGTTCTCAGGCAAAACGGCTGTGTCTCCAGGCAGAGCTGGCAGGAGCCTTAGCTTTCCCATCTGTGAAATGGGTTGGTGGGAAGATGAAGGGAAATTCAAGAAGCTGTAAATAAAGCGCCCGGCACAGTGCTCGTGAGGTTGCTCGCCCCAGCTCCCATCCCTGCCCCCATCTCGCTGCGGACAAAAATGCCATGGAGGCAATGGAAAACCTTTTTTTTTTATTCTCCTTACGTTCCTTTCTGGCTTCAGAGCCAAGAAACAGTGAAGCTCTTTTCAAAACACCTTCATTTGAGTAAAAACGACAGTGAAAGTAAAAACAAATGAGTAATTGTCAGAAGCCTTTCTGTTGACTTCCAGACATCAGGAGGCTATTTTTATTAATTGATAGTTTGGGTACTTTCTGTTTTTCAACTCCATAAAAGTGCATGTTCACGTGGACAAGTTAAGAACCTGAAAGCGAGCTCCTCCAAGTCTCAGTAAGTGAAGAAGGGAGCCCAGGCTGCCCGAGAAGGGGCTCTCTTCCTCTCGCTCTGTGCAGTGGGTGCACCTGCTGGAGGCAGAAAGGGCAGTGCCTCTGCCCCAGGTGGGCTCTGGGCCTCACCCTATACTAGCGGCGGGGCCTCAGTTTCCTTATCTGTAAAATAGGAGCAGGTAATAGTAAACTATTTTCAGGGTTCTTTTGGAGGCTTAAAGAGCTGAGTTACGGGAAGCAGCTGACACACAGGAGGTACGCACCAACTCTATCTTCCCCACCCATCCTGGGGAGGGTGAATCTTAACCCAAGTTCAAGTGAATACCTTCGACTGCTCTCGTGTCCTTAGGGCCTCATACTTCTAGGCACTGGAGTTCCTTAGCCTGAGTTTGTGGTCCAGTCTGGACACTTCTGTCTGAGCCTTAGGCTTCTAATCTGTGAAGAGGTCGTGAATACTACAACTTAGCCCCGGGACGGGCTGGGGGGTGAGGGGGGTACGGCGGAGAAGGGGGAGATGCGGCAGGAGACTGAAGTGGCTCAGCTCTTAAAAAAAGTGATAGTCTTGTTGGGACAGGGGTAAGGGCAGTAGGGGCAGCATTCTTGCTTTCCCCTTTCCTAGCAAAGAATGCCTTTTCCTACAGTCCCTGAAGATCAAAAACCCCACTCCGGTATTAAGGCCCAGCTCAAGAGTCACCTCCTCCCTGAAGCCTTCCGGGGCTGAGATCTCTTCTCTGTTTCTTGTGTCCCACTACATGGTGCCTGGGCTTCTCTCAGCACTGAGGCATCGGCTGAGCTTTCTGGCCCATCCGTAGGTCTTGCCCAAGACGGGGAAGGCTTTGAGTGTGAAACCATGTCTTATCATGATGGATTTCTCTCCAGAGTAGAACCTTGTGTCTGGGGTGTGGAGGACACCAGAGATCATGTGGGGGCTCGGTAGGGGAGAGTGGTGGGGAGGGCAGTAACTTGTTAGACAGAGGAAATTGGTGGGGAGTGAGGTGGACCCAGGCTCGCGCACAGAGAGCCCAGCCTCACTTGGAAATCAGGGAGACCAACAAGCGCTCTGGACACAACCAGGGCCTAACCCACGAGAAGACAATAAATTGTTTAGTGCTGTGGTCATAGGATCCTTTCCATCTGCCGAGATGGTTTCCATCCAGCTATCTCATTTAACCTCAGCAGCTGGCCCTGGACAGAGTGTTTTTCATTCCCATTTGTCAGGGAGAAAATTGAGACCTGTGGAAGGCTTGACCTGCCCAGTAGGAGTGTGGCAGGGCTGGGATTTGAACTGGGTGTTTAATGCCAAAAGCAGAGCCTTCCCCAGTAAACCTCCAGCAGGTTTAAGTGTGGAGGGAGGCAGTAAGTCAGAGGAGGCTGAGGTCAGTGAGGGAGGATGGATTCCAGGAAGGCTTAGAGAAGGGGGCTTAGGCGGGGTCTGGAAGTTCCAGGAAGGGCTGGGGAGGGGACGGTGAAGGGCGCATGCTAGGTGAGATGGGGCTTCCAAACCTCTGGGGCCTAGAGGGTGGCCTGGAGAGTGATCTGATGGGCCCCACCTTGGGCACAGCCCAGGCGGTCTCACCAGGCCTGGCCCTATTACCCCTCTTGGACTATAAATGGGTTTTCAGGCAGTATTTTCAGTTGCACCTGGATCTCCCAGCAGGCTCCTCTCGGCACCTTGGATAAGGCTGAGGCCCCAGCAGATTCCTGTCCGAGCTGTAAATCACAATAATCCCCGGGCATTTTCAAACACTGTTGATGGCCCCTGAATTCAATTAGCAGATTAAAATATCTCTTTGTTTTGTTCTTCCTAAATTTATTTCTTTCTGGTGTAAAAACAAAAGAGATCCATCCAAGATATCTTCGGAGGTCGGCATGCTGCTCTATACCCTCATTTGGTGGCCGCCTACTCTATACCCTTGGGTCTGCCTGCTGCCCATATAGCCCCAGGGTCAGTCTCCTTCCCTGTCCTCCTCACTGCCTATCCTCCCCACCCCCCACTGCTGGCCCAAATCCCTCCAGTCCCTCTGGCTTTCCCTGCGTTCCCTCCTCAGCCAGCTTTGAGTTTCTCCATCCCAAGAGGTTGCTCTCTGCCTTGGCAGCTCGGAAGATGGGCTTTCTTTCCTGAGGTGATTGCCCCCTAAACCAGGGTCTCATCTTTAGGGACTTCCTGCTAGGCTTGCCCCCTCCTTTCCTGTCTGTCTCTGAGACCTTTGGCCAAAACCCTCCAAACCCTACCTGGCCCATATCTGTTCTTCAGATCAGAGATATTCTGGGGTCCCTGGCACCCAGGCCAGGGACAGATGGGCTGTCTCTCCTGGCAGAGCGCAGGCAGGGACTGGGGGTTGTCCCTGAGTGACCACTCCAGGCAGGTGCTCCACCCCACCCCCCACTGCCCTAACGGAAGCCAGGCCCACCGGTGCCCATACCACGGCCCCTATAGGCCTGCCTCCTGTGTTCCAGGCTCCCAATATGCTGAAGTTCAGGAGATCACCTCTGGCCTCAGGGTGCCCTGGACCAAGCCTGGGCTGGGATTTCCAAGAATAACAGCTTCCTACCTCCAGGAAGAGGGACCTGCCAGCAAGCAAATAAACACAAGTTTTATGGGGTGATTAATACTTGGAGAGATAAGCGCCTATCTCAGTTTTTGAAGGTCTCCCTGCTCCTCTCAGAAATGTTGGCTCGGGAAGAGCAGCTCCGGGGGTCCTGACAGAAAGCTGGTGAACCCAGACTTCACGTATAGGGTCTCCTGATACCCTAGTGTGCCCCCCGCAGCCTACATACTGTGCAAGGTGGGGAGGGGAGGGGGAGACACAAGAACTAAAAACCCAGCCCCTCTCCTTGAAGAGTGTTTATTTTGGGGGACACACCATCGAACTGCTCTGAAGTGACCTAAATCCAGTTCTGCAGGGAAATGTGGCTGAAGAGTAAAATTGTGTGTCGGGGGAGGTACAGCTGGGGAGTAATCCAGGACTTCCTGTAGGAGATGGGTTTTGAGTCAGGAACCACACAGGTGAAACGAAGGGACCGGTCGAGAAGGAAGAGCTGAGGCAGGACAGGAGGGGTGTGTGCAGACTCAGAGGTGGGGGACTAGCCATCGGGGAACAGAACCTTCAGGGGAGGGAGCGAAGTGAAGAAGGGGGTATGTGCGTGCATCACAGCAGAGAGAGCCACGAAAGCAAAAAGTTTCTGGTGGCTTCCGTGCTGTCAAGTCTTTCAGAAGGAGCAGGTGTGGCCCAGAGATGGGAGAGGGCTTGCCCAAATTCTCCCAGCTGGTCAGAAGCCAGGCTGGGCCTGGAAGTCCCCTCTCCCAGGCTGATCTGGGCGTAAAGTCAGTGTGAGAAGACATCACCACTCAGAATGGTAGTGGCTGAGCACCGGAGGGCATTAGGGAGCCCCTGAGGGTGGGCTCCCAAGGGCTCACGGCATTCTGCTTCAGCACAGCCTAGACACACGTTCCCAAGTCCTGGTAGCAGACCTGCCTACTGAGGATGGAGATGCACAGAGACGCTTGGGGAGGGGGGCTCTCGGAGGGGCAGGCTGCTGCTGGGCTGACGTGTGGGCTGGTGAGCCCGTCTGGCTTCCCTGCAGCGAGGAGCCTGGGCCCTCTCTGGAGGTACGGCCCTGGGTAGGTCTTCCATTCAGGGTGTGCCTCGGCTGGGCGGCCTGAAGAGTGTGACCGTCCTGGGCAGCCGAGGGCCACACTGCCATCTGGGGCTTCCGCTTCCCGGGCTAAACCAATATTTACCTTCAGCTGTGGCTGCCAGGGGCTGAGAGGCAAATATTAGTTTAAGGAAGCCGAGCGAAGCTCTGGGGATGGGGAAAAGGGCTGAGGGTGCTGATGCGGTTTCTTCCTCTCCAATAGTTTTCGTTTCTTCTTCTTTTTTTTTTTTTTTTAGATTTTATTTATTTGACAGAGAGAAACACAGTGAGAGAGGGAACACAAGCAGAGGGAATGGTAGTGGGAGAAGCAGGCCTCCTGCCAAGCAAGGAGCCCGATGTGGGGCTCGATCCCAGGACTCTGGGATCATGACCTGGGCCGAAGGCAGACGCTTAACGACTGAGCCACCCAGGCGCCCCTAGTTTCTTCTTGATTAAAACAAAATTTTATTGTTCCTCCTGCTTCAGGGACTCTTCTTGGCGCTTCTCTCTGCTCACCCTCAATTCTGCTGATCCTATCAGGGCTCAACACCAAGCCATCCCCTCCACCGGGAAGGCTTCCCTGACCTCCCCTGTTCCTACCACCCTTCCTGCTCCTGACCACCCAAGGCACGTGGAGGTCTCAGTGGTACCAGCACTTCTGCTTCACGTACTGTCCTGCTCTTTAAGAAGATGGCATCAACCCTTTAGATGTATTGTAAGGAAAATTATTATTGTACCCATTTTGCAGATACGGAAACAGAGGCTCAGAGAGGTCTGATAACTTGCCCAAGATCACACAGCTTGGGAGAACTAGGCCTTGGGCCCAGGAATGTGGACTGTATTACTTCCTAAATGTGAATCCACCTGGTCCCCCTGCTAAGTCTGGGTACCTCCCAGGCGTGGGGAGTTGGCCATCCTGTGTCTTCCAGCGTTGAGCTCGCGAGAGCTCAGGGCATCAGGGATCAGCGGCACATGTTGGGCCCAGATAGGCCTTCAGATCCCCAGCAGAGTTGGTTGGAGAAGTGGGGGTATGCCCAGCACCCCGATTCAGCGGTGAGTCTGTCTGCCTCTCAGTTCCCTGAAGGCTCCTGAGGGCTTCGTCTAGTTCTTTTGTTCACAGTGCATTCTGGTTTTTTGTTTTTTGTTTTTTAAAACAGAATGAATATATGAAAAGTGCAATCATACATGATTGGCAATATTAGACTTTTTTTTTTTAAGATTTTATTTATTTGACAGAGAGGAGAGAGATCACAAGTAGACAGAGAGACAGGCAGAAAGAGAGGGGGAAGCAGGCTTCCTGCTGAGCAGAGAGCCCAACACGGGGCTGGATCCCAGGACCCTGAGATCATGACCTGAGCCGAAGGCAGAGGCTTTAACCCACTGAGCCACCAGGCGCCCCAATATTAGATTGTTTCTAATATCCAGAAATAGCAGTTTCAGATTTTCCACCTACAATCTCTTTGGCCCAAGATACAGTTTTGAGGAGCTTGGAGAAACCTGGGGGACCCAGGGCGGGGCATGTGTGGCAGAGGAACTGGGGTCTTGCAGTACTGGGGACAAAGCCCTCATTTCCGAAGCAGGAGAGCTGGTGGAACCAAGACTTGACACGGCCACTCACTAGCCGTGAGTGAGCCTTCCAGGCCCTCTGTGCCCCAGCCACCCCATCGGTTATCTGGGCGTAATTAGACATGTGCCATTTACCTCTCAGAGAGTCTGTGAGGCTCAGGGATGCATAAGAGTGTTTACGCAAATGGCAAGGACTGTCGTTTGTAGGTTAGAAGGGAATACTCAACTTAAAAATCCCACCAGATAGACAACTGGAAAACCAGTCCTCTCCTTAGAAGAGGAAGCCTTAAAACCAGTCCCTGTATGTGGGTGAAAGTCAAACCATGCTCTCTAAACTGTTTCTTGGAATAAGACCTATGGTTCTCCAGCTGAGTTCCTTGGGACAGTGGGGTTCCAGAGGCATCTTTGAGGTGGCTGAGTTGGCAGGGCTCTGTGGCCTCCTTTTAGATTTGAACCAGAGCTTTTGGTTCTGTTGGACGAAAGGATTTCACTGCTTAAAAAAAAATTTTTTTGAGAATAACTAGACCAGATTGGTCTGATAATCTATATGTTTAAGATCCTCTGTCTTGAAGATTCCATAAATCTTAGATTCTGTGATTCAAAGTGTTTCTGGAACATTCTACACTTCCTTCCATGAGCCTCACAAAGTATTTGTTTCTCCTAGCTTTTCTGTGCTGGGTGTATATAGAGAGGGTGGAGGCAGGTGTGGGTTTCAGGGCACTGCCCAGAGGGGTGGAGGAACCCCTTACCCGTCCAAACCATGTCCCTGCCCTTGGAGCTCCTCCCCCTACCCCGTGCCGGATGCTGACCAGCAGGAGGATGTTTATGGGAATAGTAAATGGGCCAACAGCACCTTCCAAACAGGGGCCCCCAGATGCCCGCCCGCCAGCCGGCCTGCTGCTGTGGGCCGAGCCCTGGTTAAAAATTAGCCGTTACTCCAGATACGGAGTATCTGTTTAGAATCTAAACAAATAAGACTCTGAGGCTGATGGCAGGCCCTGCTTTGAAGCAGCCCCTTGCCTACTCCCGAGGACCCTGGCACCAGTGTCCTGGCCTTATCTTGGTTGCCCTGCACTGGCTGGGCAACATGTGGACCCAGTGGGTCCCTGGTCAGAGCTGGTCCCTGTGCCCTCAATCTGGCCCCTCCTCTCCTCTCCTCTCTTCCTTTCTCCCCACTGGCCTCAGATTGTTCTCCAGGCATTTCCTAGCTCCATTTTCCCACTGAGCGCTTCTCACTTCTGTCTGTTAGTCCGAACTCTCTTGTCCTTCAGGGCCAGGTCAAACCTTGTTTTTTCCAAGAGGTTGTCTCTGACTCACTGTGAAATGGGAAAGGCACCTCAGGCGCAGTTGGAGAGCATTATCCTAAAAGTGGTATTCATCCTAAGGAAGAGAAGGCTCAGGGGGGTGCCAAGGAGCGGATGGGAGACACTTCTGGATCTGTGCAAGGACAGCTTTCCTAACAGCTGCAATTGTTCAGAGAGCGTCGACAGATAGCCTTGGGATGTGGTGAGCTTCTTTTCCTCGGGGGCATTCTAGGCAAGGCTGGGTGAGAACTTGGCAGAGAGAAATGGATTTCCTCTGGAGACACTAAGAGTTTTGTAAGGAAATTATATTCAAATATTTTCACGCCTCCAAGCTTTGATCCTCCCATAGCCGACTGGCTCCTTGGGGCCCAGGTGCTGACTTCTCTTTACCCACTGCCTAGGCCTGGGCACACAGTGGGTCAGTGAGTGGGTGACCCGAATACCACCTTGAGGGGGGGAAACCCCAGCCCTGGTCTCGCCGCCCTTGTGGGGCCTGGTTATTTCTGCCCTGGCGCAAAGGATCGCCGCCCCCCTACCACCCCGCCACGCACCCCATTCTGCAGGAGCTGAAGACTGACAGATTCCTGCCCAAAAGATGAAAGACAGGACACAGAAGGGAGCCAGCCCAGCAGCGTCTCCTGTGGCGTCGCACCGCTCGCTGCTCCTGGCCCCCACGTAAACACCTCCAAGGTGGGCAGCCGTGTGTCCCCGGCCTGGGTGGTAGAACTTGTTGCTTCTGAATGGGCCAGTTCATGCTTTGGGTCCCAGGTTGCCCTCTGCCCGGTCTCCAAGCAGGGACCCTGGGCAGAGGCTGGCCCCGGGGCAGTCTCCCGTGGCTTTGGGGGCCTGGACCCTTCCCTGGCTTTCGGTCAGCTCTGACCTCCGCTGCCCCTTCTGCGGAGGGCGCCCTGCCCGGCTCCTCCGTCTCCAGTGTCATCTATTTCTGGCGCAGCTGGGCACACCGAGGGGATGCTTATTTTGGAGATGGCCAGCAGCCTGCAGCTGCTCCCGACCCCGAGGGGCGGCCTGGCTGGGAGAGAAGACAGACTCGGCCTGGGCACTGGCCCCGGGGGTTCCATTTTTAGCTGTTTCCCAGCATCTCCTGTACCTTTTCGCCAGACTCCTCCAAGATTTCAAGCAAGGCCAAAGGGGTCATTTTCCTGCCCCTCCTCCTCACTTCCCACCCGCTGCTGTTCCTCCTGCCTTCTCTTCTTTCCTCTCTAATCTCCGCTTTGTAGCTTCTCCTTCCTGGTCCTCAGTCAGGGATGCCATTCGTGACCCCCGTGAAGTCCCACAGTCAGGTGCAGGGAAACCCGACTTTGGTTGACAGACAACCCGAGTAAGCACTGATACCTGAACTTGTCAGGTACCTCGGTCCCAGGGCTGCCCACCCTGCCTCTGACCCCCACGTCGTCATCGCATGCAGTTGTCATGACCTCCGTTCTCCAGCTGAGTGACCTGCGGCTGGGGGGCAAGGTGATTCAAGTGCTGGCTTGGACATTTCAACCCAGGCCTGTGTCACCCCAGAGCCCATGCACTCTCTTCAGTGCCCTGAGGTGTGTAAACAATAGCAGTGGCTCATACTAACCTCGCCACTGTAAAGGGCCAGGCTGAAGAAGAGAGGTACAGAGAGGTTAAGCTATTTATCTAAGGTGCTGTGGCCAGGAAATGTGCAGCCAGGATTTGAACCTCGGCTGATGACTTCGAAATCCTTACACGTAACTATGCTTCCGTCCTGCCTACCAGTATATGGATTCGGGTTCCTAAAAAACCCCAAATACCGTTAGGTTACATTATGAGACGTCTAGTGTAAATATTGGGGAGGCGGTGGCCTCACTGTGCCTTGCGCGCATCAGGGAACATCTGGGGCACTGAGTCTGGTTCTGCTCATCGTCCAAGTGGCGTGAAGGCATGTGGTGGGTCTGAGTGTTCCCTGAGGGGAGTTGTTTTCTCCACGGGGCTGCCCCAGAGGTACTCCTGACACAGAAGGACATTGAAGCCGAGAAGTTAAGTAAATCTATCCAAGATATCCTTGTGTACAGGGAGCTAGATTTCAGTCTAAGAGAAGGAACGGCTTTCTTAGAGGAGCCCAGCAGTGGCTTGGATTACCTGAGAAGCCCCGTGGCGGCCATATTCAAGGACAGAAGGACCCGTGAAGGGGCAGAGCGTGAGGAGCACACATCCAGTCCCATTCAGAAGTCTGTGCTGACGGTCTGCCCAGCTCCATGGGCCCTGGACCGAGTGTCCTGACTGTGTGTGGGGTGGGGTCGGGAGAGGAGTGTGGGGGTGTGTACGTGTGTGAGCCCTGTGATGGTCTCCTTCCTGTAGGCTCTGGCTGGGTATCTCTGAGGCTTTTGTTTCCTAGTCACCCTGCTGTCTCTGTCTCCTCTCCTTCCTCCAACGCTGGGGAGAAGGGTCTGTTCTCTGGGGCCCCCAGTCAGCCCACAGTCTGTCCCAGGTCCCCACGACTGTCTCTCAGGCCTCCCCTTCCTGTTTGGGCCTCCTTGCCTCTGCTTCTCTGCAGCCCCCAGCCTCTCTCTGCACCATCACTGTCACAGAGTCAATTCCCTGGAATAATCGCATTTTCCGGCTGGCTCCCTCCTTCTTGCCAAGCACGATGCTGGGAAATCCCAACCAGCCAGGCCCCAAGAGGCTTCTCCAGGCAGGCGGGGCAGGGAGTGGGGGTTGGGGGAAGAATGCCCAGCATCCTCTCCTTGCCAGGGCTCAAACAACACTGTTCCTGGAAGGGGCAGGGAGAGAACAAAAACAAGGAGGCTTCAGAGACCATCTCTAGATTCAGCTGGGGGTGAATTCTGGCCTTAGCTGCCCATACTAGTCTGGTCCTCCAAGCTTTGCTTGGGGCTTCCACATCAAGCGCGCCAGCCATCCTTATCCAGGTCCTGGAGAGAAAGCACAGATCCTCCCTTGGGGAGGCTCAGAGAAAAGCCTCCTAGGGAGGGATTGGCCTCTGATGTGGTTTACAGTGGCACTAGCCAAATTTGGGGACTATGACTCCCACAGAGGGGGGGTTCAATAAATAAAGAGGGCCTGAAATTGAAGAATGTGGTGTTGGGAGTTGGACAGACCTTGCTTCAGTCTCGGATCTGTCACTTGGTGGCTGTCACATCACATCTCTAAGCTTTATCTCCATAATGGGAACACTTCCATTGGATGTTTTAAGGATGAAATGCAGGGGTAATTCATCATGGATGGTGACTTTTATTATAAATGATAGGACTCCATAAAGTAGGACATAACACAGTCATTAAAAAAATATGGTGTTGGAAACATGGTTATTGTCATGAAAAGGTGTTCAGGACATAGTGGAAAAGCTGGTTTTGAAAAGGAAATCTGTGTAGCAGGGTTTTTAGCCTGGAGTCCATGGCCATGGATGGCTTTATGGGATTCACAGAGGTCCTAAAATTATCCACAGAATTTAGGAAGAATATGTGTTTTTCTGAGGACATAGGTCAAATGATCACATTTTCAAAGGGATTTGTCACCCATAAAGGGTTAAAAACTACTGGAGTTTATATAGCATGATTCGATTTTTGTATTAGAAAAAGTGAGGAATATATTAGGAAAAAAAGCTGGAAGATCCTCACCCAAATATTAAGAGTATTTTCCCCCAGATGGTGGGCTGAGAGGTGATTATTTTTTCTTTTTGCTGAACTGTCTTTTCTACAAAATAGTCTTTCTTGCTTGTCTGATGAAAAAGAGAAGAGGTTGATTTTTACTTAAGTCACTTTCAAAAGAAAATCCTGGATAAATTTACTTAAGTTCTCTCAGCCTCAGTGTGCTTCTGTGGCAACAATAACTCAAGAGGTAATTGTCAGGATAAGATGAGGCAATTTATGCAAAGAGTTTTTCTGGGGAAAGGGGTTCCCTCTGACCTTCCAGAGGGGTAGGATGTCCGCAGTGCATTCAACAAATATTTACTGGTCTCGACTAGAGCGCTCAACGCTGTTCCAGCTGCTGGGGATCAAAAGGGAGTTAATTAAAACAAAACAAAACAAAACAAAACTTTTATAAGCGTGGCATATAGAAGGAATGTTTTTTAATTTTGGTGCCCCTCCTTCCAGCCCTGATCCTTTGCTCAAACCAATAGATGTCCTGCGTGACTTTGTTTCCCCCACCCTGCAGCTGAGCCTCCGGCCCAAGCCTCTTCCATGCTGTTCCCAATGCCGCGGGTTATTTCACGGTGCAGACTGGAAAGGCTGGCGGGAGGAAGCGCGCAGGTGACGGGCCGGAGGGGCGGGCTGGCCCGGCGTGGCCCGGTGACGGTCGCCCTGTCTGTCCCCTCTCCCCGGCCACAGACAGCGAGCTGGTGCTCCCAGACTGCCTGCGGCCGCGCTCCTTCACCGCCCTGCGGCGGCCGTCCCTGCGGCGCGACACCGACGAGGCGCGCCTCTCCGTGAGCCTGTGCGACCTCAACGTGCCCGGCGCCGAGGGCGACGAGGCCGCGCCGGCCGCCGGCTGCCCCATCCCGCAGAACTCGCTCAACTCGCAGCACAGCCGCGCGCTGCCGGCGCAGCTCGACGGCGACCTGCGCTTCCACGCGCTGCGCGCCGGGGCGCACGTGCGGATCCTGGACGAGCAGACCGTGGCGCGCCTGGAGCACGGGCGCGACGAGCGCGCGCTCGTCTTCACCAGCCGGCCCGTGCGCGTGGCCGAGACCATCTTCATCAAGGTCACGCGCTCGGGCGGTGCGCGGCCCGGCGCGCTCTCCTTTGGCGTCACCACGTGCGACCCCGGCTCGCTGCGGCCCGCGGACCTGCCCTTCAGCCCCGAGGCTCTGGTGGACCGCAAGGAGTTCTGGGCCGTGTGCCGCGTGCCCGGGCCCTTGCACAGCGGGGACATCCTAGGCCTGGTGGTCAACGCCGACGGCGAGCTGCATCTCAGCCACAACGGCGCCGCGGCGGGCATGCAGCTGTGCGTGGACGCCACGCAGCCGCTCTGGATGCTCTTCGGCCTGCACGGAGCCGTCACGCAGATCCGGATCCTCGGTGAGTGCCTCCCCCGAGGCCCCTCCGACAGCCCCAGCGACCGCGCCCTTCCTGGAGGACACGGCCCATCCCGGGGAAATCACAGAAGGAGAAGGGGGCGAGTCTGCCCCTCCGCGCTGCCCCGCCGCGCGGTCTCGCCACCGAGTCACAGGCACCGAAATTAGTTCTGGGCCTGACTCCATGGCTGGGCCTTGACCTTCAGTCTCACCAGCCACATCCCGGGGGGCGGGCAGAAAAGTGTGGATCCCTGAGTTTCACTCCCAGAATCTGATTAAGCCAGGTCCCCACAGATGCATAAACAGCTCAGTGGCCACTTAAAAATGAGAAAAAAGATTTCCACCTGCAATTAACTTTCTGAGGCTCGGTTTCCATTTCTCCAAAATGGGTATTAAAGCCTCTGCCTTATAAGGCTGGCTGTGTGTCTGGATAAGAAGTTTGGTATGTCCGAAGCCAGGTGTTTGTGCCCCCTGTGCCTGGGTTGGGAGCCTATGGGGAATCTGAGCAGAGGGCCTTGGAGGAAATGGGGTTGCAGAGGTCACGGCCTTTATTTCTTGGGTTTGAAAGGACAGAGTTTGAATGGACTGGTGGATGTGGACTTGTGAAAGTTATGTTTCTCAGACTGTTCTTTGAGGAAAAAGTGGGGTTTTCTTCACTGCGAACTTCTCAGAGCCTTTAATATGCAACGTGAATCTTTAATGAGGGGGCGCTGGTGGTTATAGTGTACAGCTTTTTTTTTTTTTAAAGACTTTATTTACTTGTTTGATAGAGTGAGAGACAGCGAGAGAGGTACTACAAGCAGAGGGAGTAGGAGAGGGAGAAGCGGGCTCCCCGCAAGCAGGGAGCCTGACATGGGACTCTATCCCAGGACCCCAGTATCATGACCTTTGCCAAAGGCAGACACCCAGCAACTGAGTCACCCAGGCGCCGCAATGTACAGCTTTTTCTAAACTAATTTTACCAGAAATCTTTTTTTTCACAAGTTATCTCCAGGGACCTCTATTTCCCCAGAATGCACAGGTATTCATACTTTGCAAGAGCTGGCCTCCTAAGCAGCTGCGGTAGATTGCGCTAGTTCCATTAGATTCATTAGGAGGAAAAAAAAAAGATTCATTAGGAGGACCTAGTACAGATTTATGAATCCCACCTGCAGAGATTTTGATTCTTTTTTTTTTTTAAAGATTTTATTTATTTGACAGAAACACAGCGAGAGAGGGAACACAAGCAGAGGGAATGGTAGCGGGAGAAGCAGGCTTCCCACAGAGCAGGGAGCCGGATGTGGGGCTCGATCGCCGGACTCCGGGATCATGACCTGAGCCGAAGGCAGCCGCTTAACGACTGAGCCACCCAGGTGCCCCTTGATTCTTTAGATGTTGGCTAAGTCCTGGGCATCTGAATTTTTTTTAAAGATTTTATTTTTAAAGGTGGGGGAGGGGAGAGAATCCCAAGCAGGCTCCTGATGCAGGGCTTGATCTCATAACCCTGAGATTATGACCTGAGCCGAAATCAAGAGTTGAAGGCTTAACTGACTGAGCTACGGGCACCCCTCTGAATTCTTTATTTAAACAGGTTTGCTTAGGCAACTTTGGAGACCTCTGGGCTTCATACCCCATCCTAGACATCACCCCAGGAGGCTTTGTAGACAGGGTAATGCGTGTATGTAAGTGAATGTTATGCGTCTGTGTATAGGCGCACGTGAGTAAATTTGAGCATGCACATTTGTGTGTATAATGCTGTTGGTGATTGTGTGTTGAAGTTTGTGAAATCAGATAAAATAAGTGGGGACTTCCTGTTCTGGAAAGAGACCAAATGAAGACGGAGTGAAAAAAAATCTGAAAAGGAATTAAATGAGGCAAGATGCTCAGAAGTTATGATTGAGGGAAGGTAAATCAGGAAGGAATGAAATCAGGAAAGAAAGAAGTTGGGGTGAAAATTCAGGATGGGATAAAAAGAAATCAGACTGGGGTGCAGAAAAAAATCAGGCTGAGGCATACAAAACAACCCAACTACTTGGCTACACTCCCTGGGAGACACTGCTCAGATGTAGGGAATTGTATAAGGGGAGGGTGATACTAGATAAGTAGCTTTCCACTGAGATTTCTGGTCCTCAAAGAGGCTTACTAGACACAGGACTTAAATGTCCTGAGAGGTAAGTGGGTCAAGGTGGGTGTGTAAGAATAATCATCCAGATACATGCCGAACAGTATATGCCAAACAGAGTGCACTTGGGTTGTAGTAGAACTGCATCTCAGTCAGCAAATTGGTGTTTGGGGATCCTGATGGACTGCAGCGGAAAAACAAACCAGTGACAGTGTGTGAAGGGTAATTATTTACAGAGGAGTGCTGTGCTTCGTGAAAGGTCTAAATGAACTAAGAACGAAAGGATATTTCCTTTACTCCAACAAAACGATCAGTAGTTTCATACTTAATGACAAAACATGAGAATTATGTTTCTCATACGTATCATTGTCATTAAAGTCAGGAATATTTTAGGTGGATGCCTTACAGTATTGTTCTGAAAATGCTAGCCAGTGCAGTAAGGCAAGAAAACCAAGTAGGTGTGAATTTCTGAAAGAAGATGCCAAGTAACTTGAAAACTGTTAACACCAGAGAAAGGCCACCATGGCTATTTAAAACATATTCTTGGAAACAGTGACTGTTGACTTAGAACACCAATGATAAAAGGATCTCATTGAGCATTTATGTGATGGGCCGTATGTTAGAGCCTGTGGGAGAGTCACAGGTGAATATTATTTTCCTGCTTTCAGGAAGCTCATAGTTCACCTGGGAAAACAGCTGCATATCTGGGCAAAGAACAAATAATACCCCAGCTCTGTGGTTTAGTCCCACATATGTGGTGTGTGTGCCTGGTCAGTGCTAAATAATATGGTTTGTGGGGGTGGTCAAAGCTGCCCAGAGGGAGGAGGTTTGAGGACCGCCCCAAGGGGCTCGCTGGACAGTTAGCTCTTTGGGGGCAAGGCCTCCCTCTGTTGGTCTTGTTCTCAGTGTTAGGTTTACACAGTGGATGGTACCTGGTAGGTACCTGGTACCTTGTCGAAGGGAGGAGCAAGGGGGGGCGGTAGGAAGAAAAGAAGGAGATGAGTGGAAGAAAGAAAGAAGGGAGGGAGGGAAGGAGGAAGAGAATGTGGCACAGAATGAGCTTGGGAGAGGCTGAAAGGTATCAGAAAGGTGCTCTTGTGGTTGAGATGGTGGGTGACATCTGGCAGCAGTGATGGAGAGAGCATTGGGCTTGGACCAGGAGGGTCAGGCTAGGGCAGGAAGGGCCATGCCCGGCGGGAGGAGGGGGACTTTTGTTCTCTGGCATGGGAAACCTTGAAGGTAAGGGTTCGTAGGAAGGGTGGAGGTGGGATTCTAGGCAGAGGGCTTGTTTGGAGACTACTGATGCAGTAATATCAGAGCGTGAAGTGGCCCTCCAGTTTGTGGGTGGAAACTGCGAGCTGGGGCAGGACCCTGGGCCACCTTCTGGAATTCTTCCCTGAGTCTGCCTAGTGGCTGGGCTGTGTGGTCGTGCTACATCAGCACTTTCTCTCCTGGGACCCTCTAGGAGGGGTGGAGACTCGCGCTTTCTCCCAATGGGCCTCTCAGTGGCTTGTGCGTCCCTCCCTCCCCCTCCGCAGGCTCCACCATCCTGGCAGAGCGGGGCATCCCATCACTCTCCTGCTCCCCTGCCTCCACGCCAACCTCACCCAGCGCCCTGGGCAGCCGCCTCTCCGACCCCTTGCTCAGCACGTGCAGCTCCGGACCACCGGGGAGCTCTGCAGGCGGTAAGTAGGTTGACAGCTGCAGATCCCCGGTGTCCGTGGCAGACTCCCCACCCCAAGACCCCCTGGCTGAGGCAGGCGTGCAGCCTCCGTGTCAGTTGGGTGCTGGACGAGCTGGAGATAGGCTCGGAGAACGCTTGTTGGGGGGTGATTTCTGGGGTGAATTCCAGCCCGTCCCCCAGCTGGGCACCTTTCTTCAGAGCACTTTTTAGCACAGAGGGAAGACCAAAGGATAGCTTAGCAGGGGCCTTCCTTCAAAGACTCTGGGCTCCCTCCCTTCCCCTATCCCTCTTCTCCTTTCACTGCCTTATGGGTACCCTGGCCCCTCATCAGGGGCCTCCCAGTGCCCAGGAAGTGGGTTGTCAGGGGAAACAGGCAGATGCCGGTCGATGGAGTGAGAGGCAAGAGACCAGGGGGCTCTCTTCCCATGAACCTGGGGCTGGACAAGACCATGTCCCCACTGACTGGTATCCCCTTGTCCCCAGGGACAGCCCCCAACTCCCCAGTGAGCCTGCCCGAGTCGCCAGTGACCCCAGGCACGGGACAGTGGAGCGATGAGTGCACCATTTGCTATGAGCACGCAGTGGACACGGTCATCTACACGTGCGGCCACATGTGCCTCTGCTATGCCTGTGGCCTGCGCCTCAAGAAGGCCCTGCACGCCTGCTGCCCCATCTGCCGCCGCCCCATCAAGGACATTATCAAGACCTACCGCAGCTCCTAGCCCCTTGTGGCGCCCCAGCCTGCACACCTGCCTCCACAGGCTTTGGCCCCACTCCAGCCGAGGGGCAAGCCCACAGGGCCCCTTGTCTTCTTCCGCATTTTGGAAACTCTTTTCCCTTCTTCATTAAACATGGGAAACTGAGGCCCTCGAAAGTTCGGGGAGAAAGGAAGTATAAGGCAGGGAAGTGAGGGGCAGAAACAGATTGCCCAGCAGAGGGGAGGGGAGGAGAGGAGTCCGTGCTCTTCCTGTCTTTCCCATCTCTGCACCCACTCTACCCTGAACGCCGAGGGGCTAAACAGAGGTCTCAGTCTTTCCTAATCCTTCCCTATCTGGGGCAGATTGCTAGGAAGTCCTCTAGTCCATGCAAGAATTAGAAAACATGTCCCTTCCTCTAGGCAGATGTGTCCCCAAGCTAGGGCCTTCGGAGTATGGCCTGGATGTCAACTCCATTTGTTCTCTTAGCTAGCTGTCCTTGAGCAGTATACAAACTGCTCAACAGCAGCCCCAGGCAGGTAGCCCGAGCTGCTGCCTTACTTTCTGACCTGTACCCACCTTCTCCTTTTCTCTTCCATGCCCCTCAGGCCTGACAGCCAGGGTAAGGCCAGTGGATACCTCTCACCCTGGGCAGGCTGCAGCCCCCATGCCGAGTCCCTCTCCCACTCACCCAGGGTGGGTAGATGGACAGGCCATAGAAAGCTGCAGGTCCTGGGTCTGACCCTGTGTCCTTGCTGAGATGCAGAAGGCCCCTTCCTGGCCATAGCCTTTCTGTCCCAGTCACCTCGCCAGATGCTGCTGCCCAGGGACAGCCTCGGTGTGGGCTGGAGAGAAGCGTCCATCTTCTGGAAGGTTTTCTAAGAGCAGGTTTGCCTCTGCGCTCTGAGACCTGTCCTCCCGGATCTCAGTGCTATCCTGGGCCTGGCTGCTACTCAGACTGTAGTATCCCCCGGTGAGGCCAGGACCTTGGAGTGGGATGGGGTGCCCTGGGGGTAAAACCAGCCTTTATCCTTATTTTTATTTATTTATTTATTTGGTTTGTGGGTTGGTTTTTTTAGGGGGCGGGGTATGATTGAGTTGCCGATCCCCTAAGGCCCTTAGAAATGCTGCCCTGGTGTGCGGAGTGCCCGGCGAGAGAGGGTTGTAGAGGTAGCTCTCAGAATCTTCCCCAGGCTCCAGCCCCAAGTCCATAGCCATCTCTGCTTGCCATGAATTAGAACTCCATAAAAATGGGCTGAATTGGGAGGTCTCCTGTCCAATTGTGTCTGTTTTATAGAGAGACAGACCGAGCCTCCTTAGTGTCCTAAGGCTGGTGGATCTCCCAGAGCCACAAAGCGCCCCTTTTTTCCGGGCTGCTGCAGGCTCATCGGAGTTGGCTCAGCTACGTCAGGAGGCCCCGGAGCTCCCCCTTCCACGAGGAGGTATGCAGTTCTGGCAAGGATGAAGGAGGGAAGCCGAGCTCGGGCCAGGGAACAGGGCTGGGAAGGCCTACTCACAGTAGGGGTGCAGAGGCTGTTCTTAGCAAGGCTCTTTCCACTCAGGAAAGATGAGGGAAGGGGCCAGGTCCCAGCCACTCTGGGTTATTTCTGGTTCTGGGGTGGTGTGCTGCCCCTCCTCCAGCACCTCCCCTCTTAGGCTGTAGTTGTCCCAGCCTCGCCAGCCCTACCGATAGACTGTGGGCTGACACTCAGACTCTTGGCCTAGTTTCCCCCCAGCCTCCCAGCCCTCTGCCCCCTCTGATGGCTTTTCACGCCCATCAGAGACTGCTCCTCCTGTGGCCAGCAGAGTGTGGGATCCTAGACCTGGCCACTGGGCAGCTGTGTGGCCCTGGCCAGGTCAGAGCCCTTCTCAGCCTCAGCGGGCCCCTCTGTAAAATGATTGTTTGGGGAGGAGAGCAGACTTTCTGTGTGGCTCTTGGGACTTCTTTGGTGAGGGGCTGCTGTAGGGTGTTGGGTGGGGCGGCAGCGGGGGGGTCAGAGTGCCAGGCTGGGCCTTTGTCTGCGCCTGCCTTGCAGTGGGCCTCCCGGAAGTCACGGTTCCACTGTGGGTCTCCACTTCCTAGTCCCTGACCCTGGAGACTCCTTCCGTGGGAGTCTCGGGTGGGGGTGGGGGGCGTGGGCCGGCTGGCGGCCCCATCCCGTCAGGAGTCTCCTCTCGGAGGCAAGGGAAGGTCTTAAGTGCAGGGGCTGCGTGGCTGTGGTTTGGGGAGAGGAAGCCATCCATGTCGCTGTCTCTGTTAGTGCTGGGATAGTTGCTGGCTCCTTTGTGAACTTGGGTCGCTGTGATTGTGAATAAAGGTGATTTGTACCAGCCTGAGGGCTGTGCTGTGTGGAGGCCTGGGGAGGGAGAAGGGTCGGGTGTCTATCAGAGGAGACTCCCTGGAGTTGGGGACAGGAGCACGACCCGGGGCTTGGAACCCGGGGGCTGGAATGCCAGGTGGGCCTTGTAAGTTGACAGAGAGAAGCCACTGCCCTTTGGTGCTCTCAGATCCCTGGATCCGTGAGGGGCAGGAGCAGAGTCCCTGAGGCCTGCTCAGCTCGCTCTCAAGGCTGAGGTGGGCCCAAACCTGGCCCCACACCCTTGTGGGGTGGCACTGCCACCTAGGGGCTACTGGGAGGATGACAAATCCGTCACGCAGATCAGGAGGGGC
>CM053617.1:49226656-49290139 GCA_028646535.1 Procyon lotor
CCAGGCCTGCTGGATGTGGGTCTTTTGCCCCAAGGTCTGCCTCTCTCTCTCTCTCAAAGCCTTGGCCACTGCCCAGAAAGCTCCCTATAGGTGGGGGAGGGGGGCAAGGGAAGGGAAACTTCAGCATGGCTGTCACCAACAAAAGTGGCAACTTTTTCCCTCTAGTGTCCTCGGTGGGGGCGGGGGGGGGGGCGCCGGATCATGCAGTTCACACTGCGTTCTGGATAGGGTGCCTTTTGCCATGCAGCCGGATGGCTTTTCTGATGGCAGGGAGAATTAAGAGGTGATTCTATTCAGTTAAAAAGGCCAAAAACTTTATTTAGTTTTCAGGGAAATACAAGATGTAAACATAAACAAAATATAAAACAAAACAACCCAAATCTTACAGTCTAGAAGCATGCCAAGACAGAGTATTTTCTGCAGACCAAAGAGTCCCGCTGACATGATAAAGGACACCTGGAAAGTGGCAGGCCAAGGGGTTGGGTCCCTTCCCCAAGGACACTGCATTTTTTTGATGAGAACAATTTAAAAAAAACAACCCACTATTAAAAATATTAGAAACATGGAGATAGTTTAGCACCACCATTGATCCTGGAAATTTTTGTAGCACTCAAATCGACTGCGCTGAATTCACTGCCCTTACCTTCAGTTTCTCTGCTAAGGGCAGAAGAGGGCACAGCCTCCTCCGGACCCCACAGAGCCCGCCAGGAGCTGGGAGGGGCTGAGTGGGCCCTGTGAAGGATCCCCCAAAGCTCTGGGGCCCTGGAGACATCCAGCGGTTCACAGGCAACCACGCGCTCCCCAAACCACACTTCGGGGACCTGTCACTCACATTTTTCACTCAGAAGTCACCTTCCTGCAGACCTCTCAGGAACGGTCAGTGAAACCCTTTTCTCAGCCTGTGCCCCGGGTTTCAAGAAAACTGTTGCAGAGAACAAGTTGCAGATCCAAGAATGGTGGCTCCGTTTACCCTTCTCTCTCCGAAGTAGGTGCTTGTGGAAAGGTGGCCTGGTGACAAGCCACGGAAAATGAGAGGGCCTGTCTGTGGAGTGTGCATGGCCCCCCGTCTTCTGAGTCACACCTGCACGGCCGGCTCAGCTGACCGAGTCGCAGCAGGTATCCGGAGAGCTACTCCAGAACGACTGTGTCAACAGAAGAAGTGAGGCGGCCTCCCTCCCAGATACACTCGGTGGTGTCTGGACCCTGACATTCCAGTCTGGGAGGGGTGGTCATTACTGGACGACCATTACGGTCACTGGTCTCTAACCAGTTCAAGCAATTTGAGAGGCTAGCTCTGGATTGGACAAAGGGATGTGGGCAAAACCTGCTGGTAACTTGGGAGACAGGAATGTTCTGGAGCCAGAGCCTCCAGACTCAAAGATTGGTTTGTTGCTAGCAACTTCCCATCTCTCCCAAGTAAATCAGTGACTATTCACTGACAGCATGCTGGGGACCCAGGTTGTAGCCCAGCAAGTAGCGGTCTCCTCAGGTCATCTGCTTCTGTGGCCAATCTTAGGGCTTTTCCAACCTGCTCTGACTGGACCCTTGGGGGTTGAATCAGTAAATTCCCTCTGTACCTGTTCTCTTCCTCCTGAAACACTCAGAATTGACTACTTCCTTCTTTTGAATAAAGACTAAACTCCAGACTCCAAACTCTCTCTTAGCCTTCTCACGCTTTTCCCTTTCTGCCTAGAAGACATCCTCTTCTGGAAGCCGCCTTCCCAGGGAAGGGACGGTAAGCCCCAGCCACTCCAAACATGCACACACTCCTCATGCCAACGTGCCTCTCGCTTGCCTCCAACGTGCTCAGGCCATCCTTCTGCCTTAAAACAGTTCTCTCTCCCCTTCTCTCGCCTCCTGAGGTCCAGCCCTTAGCCAGGGTGGAACCGGGAACAAAGGAGGGACCTTCACCTCAGAAACCCATTCTCTAAGGCCACTAAGTTCTAGGACTGGGATGGGAGAGGGGGCTGATTGTCAAGGTCAAGTGCAAACCCAAGATTAAAAAGATAGGATTGGGGAAAGGAGATCACATGATAACCCCAACCTTACAGGCAGGTTGGGACAGAGGCCTTAGAAGGCAGAGCGCTCTGCTCAGTCTGTGAGCACCAGGGAGCCCAGGACAAAAGAGGGAAGTGAAAATCACTGAGGCTACCTTTCCTGAAACAAGGCTGTAGGTCAGTAACCCCATCCTGTCTCTGGTCACAGAACCTGAGAACCACTGAGGCTGCCTCAAATAGGGACCATGATTTAGGCCAAAAGCTCAGTTAGGTCAAGGGAAAGTGTGTCCCCCCGCCCCCCACTTCCGTGACATGCTCAGCCGGGCCGTGCAGTCTGGTGTACTGACCTCACCGTGAGCACGTTCTCACCCCCAGCAGCCTGACCACCTTCAGAAACAGGAACCGAGGCCTGGTGGCTCTGACTCTTTGGGGCCTCCCGTAGCAGTGACATGCGCGCGGCCACCGGCACACTCAGCCCGCCCGGTAGCGCTTCTGGAGGTGGCCCGGTTCAACCGTCTCAGCGCTTCCACACCCAGTGACTTCTCTCTTCCACAGCTTCGCTTTGGAGCCCGGGATGATGGCCTAGGCTGCTTCTGCTAGATCTGTTAATGCCAGTGTGAAGTTTCCAACAAAATAAAATAATTACAAAAAAAAAAAAAAAAGACACATTGCACTCTCCAGCCAGAATTGTGTGTGAATAATAACACACTTGCTGCCAGAAACTGCGAGTCCCATGGGGCCTGCCCAATGCCAAGGACTTGTAAAATGGAGACAGCTTGCCCGGTATTTGTTCTCTAACCCCGTGTTATTTAGTTCAAGTGGGAAATTACCAACACACACACTCTTTCTCTCTCTCTCTCTAACACACAGCCCTCAAAAAAATGAGGGAATCTTAATTCTTTAGCAATGTGGATGATTCTCTTTCCAGAGAGCTCTGCATTGAGATTCTCAAAGATGGGACATACAGATGTATATTCTCCGAGGAGAGACAGCCACACACAGGGGCATAGTCCCCCTCTGGGCACGTAGATCCACGTTTGTACAGAAAGTCACCAAACAGAGGGCTTGGAGCAGCAAGCATACAGTACTGGAGATGGAGGGGACAAGCCAGCGAGGACGTCCCTGGAGCCCTGAAGAGCAGAGCTCCAAGGGCTTGGACCCAGAGACTTCCTATCCTGCTGCTCTCTCGAACTGCGCCAAGTGAGGAGGAGGCCGGCTTGGTACCTGTTGTGGGAAGCAGTCTACAAAGACCAGAGTAGGCCCCTGAGACGTTTCCCCAAGGCCCTCTGGGAACTGGTGGGGTGTTAAGCAAGAGGCAGGGCTCCCTCCTCAGGCTGAAGTCATTGAGATGAACGGGTGGCCCAAGCTTAGCACCAGGCCTAGCTGCAGGCTTGTGGGAATTGGTGTCTCACTGGGGTCTGTAGGGCTCAAGGCACCCACATCCCCAGAAAAGGATTTGGTTACATCTAGGGTTCCTGCCCATCAACCGAACTGAGGTTACATAGTTTTAAAAAGACTCAAACATACATCAAAAGGATCATGGCCCACACATCAGAAGACTGGGGTGAGACAGGGCTGCTGGGAGTGATTTTTAAGACAGGTCTTTCTGGGCAGCTGGCTGAAAAGCAATGGAAATGAAAACAAGGAACTTTGTTCATGGATATCCTTGCTCTGCTCCAAGGGCCAGGAGCCCCGAGCCACACCCCTGAATCCCTCCTAGGTGGAGAACACCCAACAGAAAAAGGGGCTGCCCTCTGCCAACTTGAGGGGAGAGGAGGGGTAAGAAATCAATACCCAGAAGGTCACCTGTCTGCCTCACAGCGCCCCCTCCTTCCAGCAGCCCCACCTCCTTCTATGGACATACCGGGCCGCCGAGTCTCCCACCGTTGTCGCGATAAGCCCTGGCAGCCCTCGGTAATATTGCACTTTTCCTGCCTCTCAGATTGTTTTCATTTTTGGTTGAGAATGCAAAGTATTCGGAGGGGTAGGGGAAATGAGTAACCTTAAAGAAATAATATATTAGTTAAATACAAAAAAAAAAAAAAAGGAAAAGTAGGGGCTACTTTATCTGTTTCTTTTTTCCTTAAACTACCAAAACCAAGGTCTAAACTTAAATAGTTCTACGCCTACTCTGCAAATACTAGTAATAGGAAAATAATGCTCGACCAAAATTCCCTTGTCTTTCTTCCTTAGACGATAAAAGTAGTAACATGCCTTGCTGAGGAAAGCGATGAATATAAATACCAGTAAAATATGCTGCTCTAACATCTGAAAGTGATTAAAATGATTCTATATAATGCCTTCGTCAAGATGGAGAATCGAGAGTAAGAAAGAGAAGCCTCTGGGGCCAGGCCAGGGTGGAGGGCCGAGGCGGCCGAGCTGGCAAGGTGGGGCCCGGCCACAGCCAGGGGCAGATGGCACGCTCGCTGTCCCGGGCTGTCCCTTCCAGCTCCCTCCTGCCGCCCCCGGGGTCCCCTGGTCCAGTGGAAACAGCTGTGGCAGGGCCAGGGACCCCGGCCAGGCCCACTGTTTCAAAGTGGGAGAGAGATGACATTTTTTTCCCCCTTGTAATAAAGAAAAAGGTCTTTGAAAGAAAAAGCACCAAATGCTGCATCTTCGGGCATTATATAAAGCTCAATAATGACCTCAGAAGGGCTCATTATGATTAAAGTTGCAGTATACAGCAATACAATGCCATTTCACATTTTCAATCGCAACTAATGGGAAACTGGGTTTGGACACTGCTGATATTTCATTTTTCTTTTTCGTTTTTTAGCCCGATCTGGTTTTCCTCCAGATGGGTCAGAGCCGCAGGCCCCTCCCTCCTCCACCTGCTGCCGGCGGTACCCTCCAACATCACAAAGCGGCTCAGTAGCTCTAGGGAAAGGCCCTCTTGCCCAGGGTGGGGCTCGGAGCCCAGGGGCACAAGGCCTGGCACGCCCTGGCCATGTCTGAGAGGGACTGGCATGCACCCTTCTTGCTTCGAGGATTCATATTCTCTTTGGGTTTGCAGGATTTGTGCTGTGTTGTGAGTCAGGGGGTGACGGTGAGGGGGTGAGGTGTGAAGACGGGGCACGGCAATCCCTTTTCACTGCCTGAAATCTACGTGCTGTCCCCAGGTGGCAGCATCCCCCACTTTTCCTAGATGCCTGAGCAACTCCCGGGCCGTCCTTAGGGGGCTGGATGTCACAATGTAAACATGACGACCACACAACAAACTACAGCGGGATTGGGAAGGAGTGCAGGGATTGATGCGGTGGGGTGCTCTGCCATTAACTAGCTCCGTGATTTCAGGAAAGTAAGTTCCTGTCCTTGGGCTGCAGTAGCAGGAAGGGATGGGATGGAGTGACTGTCAAGGTCACTTTTAATGACCAGCGCTTCTAATGACCATGGGACCA
This sequence comes from Procyon lotor, assembly GCA_028646535.1. Lineage (NCBI taxonomy): Eukaryota > Metazoa > Chordata > Mammalia > Carnivora > Procyonidae > Procyon > Procyon lotor. The sequence continues at coordinate 49,232,052 of CM053617.1, forward strand.
AGGAGAGAGGGGAGCGCAGAGAATGTGGGCCTCATGGGTGCTGGAGAGCCCCGTGGGCAGCGCGGACAGTGAGGAAGGGCCGGGAAAGGCAGGCTCTGGGCAACGCTGTGGTCCAGTCCCGACTGAGATGCTCTGTGCTTGGCAGATGCTCTCCCTGCTGGCCTGGCGGGCACGTTACTGACTGAACTGGCTCAGTGCAGACGGTGGAGGAGCGAGGCCGCTGGGGCCCTCCCCCTGGAAGATAGCTCCGCGGAAGGTCCTATCACCCAATAGTCACTCTACTTTTAAATTTTATTTTAAATAATCATAAATTACTTCTTTTTCTTTTAATAAATATGTGCTGCTTAAAAATGAGAAAAGTATATACTGCATCTTTAAGGAATGCACTTTGCTCTCTGGGTTTCTTCCCATTCCACCTCAGTAAAGTGCATTAATTAACAAATAATGAACCACTTCTTTATCATTATTGTTCCAATAAGTCCAAATAATATTAATAGGGAGACACTAAACCACTACCATTAGTACTGCAACCTAGCAAATTAACTCAATATCCTGCTCTATTTAATACTGTCCAGCAGAAGAAAAGAACTAATTTCAATTTTAAACAAACACAAAAGGAAACCAAATCTCACCACGGCCCTTCACCAAAGAACAGGCACGGTTTGCTGTAGCTGCCAGGCCATCAGTGTACGGCGAGGGAGGAGGGCTGGGGAGGTCCCCAGGCGCGGCCTCTGGGGGCTGGGGGACGGGTACTGAAGGCATGGAACACGGGGTCCCGTGCTGATCTTCAGGCAACATATGCCGCCTGGGTGGGGGGCAGGGGAGAGGGAGGGCCTTTCCTCCTTTGTAGAAAACACCAACCCTTCGTCCGGGCCTCTGGCAGCTGAGTTGGTGGCCGCGAAGCCCGATCGGTCCACAATCAAAGGCACGTGTGGAATTCCACTCCCAGCAAAGGGGGGGGGGGTCCTTGGGGAAGCCGAAGCTTCCAGAGGGTCCCCTCTGAAACTTCAACGACTGAAAGACACAACCCAGAGTTGACAGGGATTTTATTCTCTCCTCTCTTCGCAGGGGCACCGCCCCTTGGGGAGACCGGGTCAGCTCCCGGCCTGGGGGTCCTCCATCTTTTCGGGTACCTGTGGCATCATATGTAGGTGGAGGGTGGCTGGCGATGACTGCCCTGACGGGGTCCCCTCGGCCCTCGGTGGGGGCGCTGGGTGCTGCTCCACAGTTCACACGTAAGGGTTTTGGTCCTGCCCCGGCGGGAGAACAGACGCAGAAGGGTGCTCACCCAGCAGCTTGAAAGCTGCCTTCTCTCCTGCACGCGCCCCTCCCCGCTCCTGGGTCGGGGTTCTGCCCCCACTGGGGCACGTCTGCTCTGCCTCATCTGGGACCTGGGCCTTCCACCCCACGCCATCCAGCAAGCACCGTGCTCGGGTACGGTCCGCAACAGTGGAAACCAAATGAAAGGACTTTGGCTTGTGGAGGGAGAGAAAGTGAAACGCAAACAAAACCAACAACCTCCCGGCAAGGGCACCACAGAAAAGCCCCATCTACTCCTCGTCCTGTCCCCCGTGAGGCTGACAGCCCTTGGGCCCCCGAACAACCCCTAAAATAAGACCAAAACCCAAGGGCTGACATAGAAGCCCCAAATCAATAAACCTCTCCCAAAACATGCGAAAGAACTGGCCACCCAGAAACACCCAAAATAAAGTCTGTGTAGACGGTGCAGAGACTGAAGGCTTCGCCCAACTCTGGGGCTGCCGGTCCAACACGGACGGGGTGCCCCAGGCAGGGCGGACCCCCTTCTCAAGGCCAGGGACAGTGACGGGTAAGCAAGGTAGTCCTTGCTGGCACCTGCGGAACTGCTTTCCCTTCAACCAACAGACACTGACGGATGGCCTGGCCCTGGGACAGGCTGAGCTCCCAGGAGACGCCACCAGCGGCGAATGGCGATGGTCCCGGGGAAACCAGCACGATTCACTAATACAGGTTTAGGACGATCCAAGGACGATCTCCCGGTGGGGAGCTGCTAGCCACGGAAACCAGGCGGGGCGGGGGCGGGAGGCCCCCCTCCAGATCCGCAGCCAAGGCACATCAGAGTTTCCCACCTGGCCTGTCCTGAATGCCACCAGGTCTGTTGGCCAAGTCACTGAGGTGCCCACACAGGGCTCAGCTTTCTCGCCTCTGGTCCCAGGCCTGGCGCTCCCCTGCCTGTTGGCTTCCCTGTTCCGCGTGGGCCCCCACCAGACCTTGCCTGCCAGCCGGGGGACAGCCCAGCCCGGAGGGGAGCATGGCTGAGCTCACGCATTCTGCAGGGTTTAACGTCCTCCCCCCACCCCCTCCCACTTTCCCTTTCCCCTTTGTCTTCATCTCACGGCTCATCCACACCAGGCTGGACAGGCCCCCAGCCCCCCATTAGTTCTTTTTCTCCAGGTAGTTGGAGGGCACCCAGCCTTTGAAGGGCTTCGCCCCATCCAGGATCTGGCAGTACCACCAGCCGTTGGGGTTCCTCTCCAGGACCTCCATGGACACACCCTCCTGGAAGCCTGCCGTTTCCTCATCCCCCTCATAGTCCGCGATGGAGACATACACGTCCTTGAGGTTGTTGTGGATGAACTGGGACTTCTCGATGGGCTTGGGGCGCACAGGGGACACGGGGATGCCGTTGCGCTGGCCAGGCAGCAGGGGCGTGTCCGAGCCCTGGCTGGCAGCCCGTTCGGCCAGGCGGCCCTTGGCCTCTGCGGCGGCCGAGCGTGCGGTGCTGAAGGAGGAGTTCCGGCGGACGCCTCGGAGCCCGTCGGTGGCTGTGAGCGACTCGTTCCTCCGCAGGGCACAGGACAGGTTGTTGTCCTTGGGGGGCGGGGACACGAACACCGACTGAGGCCTCACGGCCACCTGCCGCACGCCGTTCCTCATCTTCACGGCGCCGGCAGTCGAGGTCTTGCTGAAGCCCCCGGGGGGCTTGGAGGGGATGGGCGGTGTGGCCCTCTTGTTGCGGTTGACAGTGTTCAGCGCTTGGACCCGCTTCTCGATCTTCTCCAGGCTGTCGGACTTGCCTTCGTTCTGCTTGCTTCTGGGGCTTACCGTGTCTGGCTCTTTGCCAGCGGGGTCGGGCTGCTCATTCTCGCCGAGCACCAGATAGTGGGAAGGGGCCCAGCCCTCCAGCTCCCCTAGCCTCACGTACCACCAGCCGCTTTCCAGCTTCTCGAGCACCTGGACCTCCACGCCCGCGGGGAAGCTGATCTCCGAGTCCTGGACCTTCTGGTAGGCACTACACGTCGTGTAGGAGCTGGCCTGCCCTCCTCGTCCCTTCTTGGGGGGACACGGGGGTGTGGCGGCCGGGGGCGTAATGAGGTCAGCGGAGCCTCTTCGGGACCCCTCACTGGGACCTTCGAAGGCTGTCTGGGGAGGCAGCTCTGAGTCCTCGCTCTTTGAGCCCTTGAGCCCGCCCCGGAGCTGCCCTGTGGGTCTCAGCTGGCGCCGTAAAGTGCTGATGTCCATCTTCTCCTGACTCTGGGACTCCGCTCGGTTCAGGAATGGCTTGGGCCGCACTGACGGCTTGGCCCGGGCGCACGAGGCCAGCCCAGCCTTCAGGTCAGCATCCCGCTTTGGCCCGACTGGGGGGGTGCCACGGATGCCTGCGTCCGAGGCAGAACGGGGCTTCAGGTCGCCGCTGTTCTTGGACGAGGAGGAGGAGGAGGAGGAGGAGGAACAGGTGGTGTTGATGGTGATGGAGGAGGAGAAGGAGGCCGAGGAGTGGTTCTTCCCCAGTTCCGCCTGGGCGTTCTTCTCTGCCTTGAGCTTCAGGAGGGATGACGATTTGGGGGAGCCCGATCTGGGGGAGTTTTTCCTGGCCAGGGACAGAGGGGAGCCCCCTGGGGACTCGCTGTCCCGGGAGGAGCGCCTGGCTGACAGGGCGTCCTCCGCACACGGCCGGAAGCCCTCGTTCTCGTAGATGGTCTCCTCCTCTGGGGCCATGTCCTCTGAAGAGCCGCCCACCCGGAAGCGGGCCCGCTGCAGCGAGGAGGCAGGTGACGGCCTGTGGGCCTGGCCGGGCCGCCTGTCTCCCGAGCCGCTGTCCTCCGTGGGCTCCTCGCTCAGCTCTGGCTCGGAGTCAAAGCCAAAGGCGGGGATGTCATACTCCGGCTCCTCGTACTTGAGCTTCAGCGGGGAGTCCTGGCTGTCGGCGGAGCCCACAGGGCCCTCCTCGGCCTCCTTGGGCTTGCTGGGGGGCGCAGGGGGTGGTACCTTGGGCCGGGTCAGAGTGCTCGTCCGGCGGCTCAGGTTGGGCTTCTTGCGCTTGTCGATGTAGGACGCGGGGGCCCAGCCCTCCTTCTCACCGATCTGCACGTACCACCAGCCGCCCGAGTTCTTATCGATGACCTAGGGGAGAGCGGGGCAGACCAGTGAGCCGGGACGATCACCGGGCCCTACGGTGCGCCAGGCGAGGACGCAGGCTCTCCACCGCACAGCTGAGCCTCGTGCGCTAAGTGGCCCAGGCTGGGATCCAAACCCGGGTCCCTGTCACCTCCTCCCACTCCCCCAGACCTCTCCCTGGTCCTCCCAGTCTCCAGCAGCGCCCCCGTCGAGCCAGCCTCACCCACAGCCTCTCCCCCTAGGCTATGCACTACCTACGGTAGGCTAGAGGACCTACCGCTTCTGGTTCCTACAGAATTCAATTCGCCAAGGCTCCGTAGGTGTAAAAAAATGCTCTTCCACTGCTCCTCATCCTACCCCCGATATTGCTAGGTCCCCCACTGGTGACCGTGGAGAAGGGGTCTCGAGTAGTAAGAGAATATGGGAAACTGCAGGTGAGCTGAACTGGGAGGTACGGCCTGAGCGCAGAGCCTCCCTGCGTAGCTCCTCCCTGCCGTCCCCGCTGCCTGCGGTCAATTCACTGCATGTGGAATCCCAAGAAATCCCACTGGCTAGAAGGATTTCTTTGGGTTAAATGGTTTCCTGCAGGAAGGATGAGGATCTTTCAGTCATTTCCGTGTTAGTCTAAACTAGTTCAAGGAGCTTCTTTCCCAACTACAATTTGAGATCAGCTAAAGGCCAGGAGGGTCCTGCTGGTGGTGCTGCTGTATTTGGACTGGGGAACATGAAGGGAAGAGAATTTTGGGTTGTGGGACACTCTTGGAAAGAGAGAGGTATTGGGGACGTGGGGGAGCATGAAAAACCTGACACGAGGGCAAGAGGGGCAGGGAAGGAAGAGAGAGAGAGACTGCCGAAGGCAAGCTCTGCTTGAGACCAGCCCTCCGCAGCCCCACCAGAGGGGGAAGACTTTTCTCTTTCCCTTGATTCTGTAGTCCTTCCTTTGCCCTGCCCATCCCATACTTAACATTTAAACTTGGGTAGATCTTAAGTATGATAGTTTGGTTAGATGGTGAGCTTTGGAGGCTCTTCTGGAAACCTGGGCACCGCTGACAGAATGATTTCTGCACGTTTCAAATTTAGTTCTAAATCCAAGACATGGGATTGAAAACATTCACACCAGGGACATCATCCCCACAGGCGGAGGCCGCCAGAGGGCTCTTCCGACAGCTGTACGGGTGTTAATCGGATTTAACCCCCTTACTACGCAGAGCCACTCCAGAGAACTGACCCGCACCACAGGTCTCTGTCCCCTGCAAGAGCCACAGAGTAGAACCTCCTAAATGCCAGGCTGGGGGGCAGTGCCACAGGGTCTGTCAGCGCACTTGGCAAAGACAAATAATCAAAGCCCAGGGAGACAAGTGACCGTATCAAAGGCCAGAGGCGCCTGCGGTGCGAACGTGGCCAGAACCCGGGTCCTCAGTACTTTGGCTGCGTGGACCACAGTCTCCCAACAGCAGTACTTGCTAATGGGAGTTCTTCAGAATCTTGGCCCCTAAGGTGCTCCTAGGAGACAAAGTGTGCTGGGGCCCGGTGGGTCTGGGCCATGCTGCTATTCCAGTCCCCTCTTCTGACAGATGCACAGTGACATAGCCACAGCGTAGGCTCTGACAAGTTCTGCAGTGAAATCACACAACTGGGTAGATTTTGTGTAACCTACTGTCCTTCAAACCTACTCAACCCCAGAAGCCCCTTGCGTCCAGGCGCCTCCATCACCAGCACCCGCAGGCTTTGGGAAATGCTGCTGTGAGGGCAGCACTGGGTGGAGACAGGAGTCCTGGAGTCTGGTCTTGACCATGACACCGACTGGCTTAAGGCCAATTTTTATCCCCAGGGTCTTGCTTTTGTGTCTTTCCAGCACCGCCCCCCCCCCGCCACATTGCCAGCCAGGCATAAATGGGAACCACGAAAGGTCTTTGAGCAGCAGGACTTAAAACCCTCAGCTTCACGGCTGAGACTCACCTCTGCCTTCTGTCCGCCCCGAAAGCTGATGCCGTCAGAGATGCACGACTGGAATTCGGCAATGGTGTAATACTCCACCTCAACAGAAGGGGGCTCTGGTGGCTTCGGCAGCTGGAACCCCTAAGGCAGGGAAGGGCTCGGTGAGCAAAAGCAATCTGATCAGAAGGGCAGCGGAGGCCGCAGGAGGTGTTTCCAACTAAGCGTAGGGTCTTGGGCCTGAGAAAGGCTCTGTCGCCTAAGGCTCAGGCCGTCTCCCCCAGGAGCCTGTTCTCCTGAGCAGGCTTTCCACTAATACCTATGAGTCACTCGAAACCCCTCCAAACTATCAAAATGATCAGTTAGCAACAGTAATTTCTACCCCGACATCTCTGGGGGTCCAGTTCATAGACACTTCAACGGCCGGGTCCCCAAAAGAAAATTAAAAGGCAGTTAAGTCGTAACGAATCTTGTGCCAATTGCCCTGTGGGAGGAGAGCCATGTCCTCAGGATGAGGAGAAGGGCCGCAGGGGTGACATCTGGCATCTTTTTGGGGAGGTGGGGAGGGGTGTGAGGGGGCGTGGAGATGGGTGAGGAGAGCCCCTCGTGGGTCATTCGATATGACGCCAAATGGCCAGGCAAGCACTGACTAAAACTGACCCTCTGTTCTGTGGGTAGGACGGAACATGTTGGATTGGTGACACCCACCCAGAGCATGACGGTCAAGGGCATTTAGACCATGACTTCTGAGCCTCGTTCATGTACTGTACGAACATCTATTGTGCATCTCCTGGGTGCCAGACATCGGTCCAGGGCACCGAGCATTTAATGGTGAACAACGAGGACCGCCCCCTTGCCCCCATGAAGCAGACATCCTAGTTTCATCTGGTCTCTGCTCTGGTCAAAACGGATTTCGTGCCACTCCATTACTTTCAGTCGGTCCCAGTGTCGTACAAAGGGGTTAAAGCAAAACAAACTAAAAAGTGTGGGGCGGGGGGGGGGGGGGGGGGGAAGGGAGAGGGAGGCAGCTGTGGTGTAACAGGAAGACCTCAAAAGACCTCAGTCTTGCAGTTGGACACATGTGGGCTCCCATCCCAGCTCGGCAACACATCAGCTGTGTGGCCTTGGGCAAAGCCTGTGACCTCTCTGAGTCTCACTTTCCTTATCCGTGAAATGGGTCACGAAGAGGAGTCTGGCCCAGCCAAGGACACAGGAAGAGCTCCACAGACAGAAGCCGGAGCTGACCGTCCCTCCCTTCCACATCACCAGCCGACTGCTCGGAACCTTCTGCATCCCTCACGGCTCGGCCTTTCTGAATCCTGCCGCCACAGCCCAGATGCCCTGGGTGGCAGTGAGCAAAGGGCAGGAGGGAGCTGGTCTGAGGGACCAGGTGCGGTTCAGGCACCTGCCCTGCTCTGGTGCCGGCCCTGCAGGCGTGTGTGTGGGTGGAAGCGGCCCGGGCCCCGCCCAGCCCCAACCCCTGGCCAGGTGGGGTTCGGCCGCGTCAGGCCAGGACAGGAGCCCCATGGCCGCAAGCCCCGCATCGGGTCTGTGGGGAAGGAATGACCCTGTTCTTGCCAAAACTGAGTCTGCCTGAAAACAATCCGCTGGAGCGGAGACAGATGGGAGCACAGGAGAACTCACCGTTCAGTCATGGACAACTCTGGACAATGACACAGGAGCTCCCCGGGGCTTCTGGCCAGGGCAGGGGTGGTCCCATCCCCACAGGCCTAATCCTCGAAACCCATTTCCTGATGGCCCACCCTTCCGGAGACCGCTGCTCCCCCCTCAGGGCAGAGGTCGTGGATCACGGGGACCCTTGCCACTAAGCCCAGCGAGACTTCCGAGACCGTTCTCCACACAGCGTGACAGGTAGTCCCTCCGAGAGCTGACACAGAAAACAGAAACCCTCACACAGCATCCCACTTCTTCCTTCCCGAAGCTCTAGGTGATGGCTGCCACTGTCCCCATCACAGAGATGAGGAAATCAGGCTCGCGGAAGGTAATGGACTTGCCTCGGGTCTCGCAGTTCCTACGTGTCATTAGTGGAATACGAACCCACGCCCGGTGGGCTCGAAGCCCCATTCTTTCCACCGCACCCCACTGCCCCCGAGGAGAGTTCTCTGCGCTAGAGCTCCCGGCCTGCCCCCAGCATCACCGCCACCTAAGCCCAGGACTCCCAGGGCAGATGTCCTTCCCTGATGGTCTGCACCCCGGGACCCCCACCTCCGGGAGCTGGACCCCAGCAAGTTGAGCCTCTGGCTTTCAGCACATGTGAGTCCTGGCTCTGTACCCCTCCCCGGAGGGTGCTCGCTGGGCTGCCCACCCCCCCGCCCGCTTTTGGCATCCACTGCAGCCATTGGCTGCTCCTGGGTCAGGAAGGCCGAGCCGAAAGGCTTCCAGGCCCACATGGACAGCCGCCCCGTTTCCAGCCCCTGGCAGTGCCCTGGCCGGATGCTCCCTGTGGCCAGTCTAAATGTTTATGTCTGCCAGGGTGGTGGCTGGGATGGGCCGTCTAAGCTTTGGAGCGCAGTGTATGTCTGAACATAAGCTGTCCAGCGAGGGCCCCCGGATGCCTGAGACCCCCGGGCTTTCCTCTCTGCCCCTGGCCCCACAAAGCTGGCAGCCCAGCAGGGCTCTGGGAAACCCCTGGACAGACAGGCACTGAAATGAGGCCATCGCGAACTGGAGCCGATGCCGTGCGCACCCGGAGACAGGGAAAAAACAGAAGAAATTCAGCGCACGTACCAGGCTGGATTCTCTGCGAGGTGGAGGCCTTGTCCTTAGGTTCGGGGAGCCTAGAACGAGAAACACGACTTCAGAAAGCCCCGCCAGACGCCAGACGATGGGCACCAAGCAGTGCCGGACCCCGCCTTCCCTAGGTATGGCCCCCTCCCGATCCCGGGAAGCTCCTCGTTTTGTCCCCCAGGCTGGAAGGCCCTGCGCTCTCAGGCACTATAGTTTCTCCACCGGGAAACCACAGGCCTTTGAGCCTCTTTGGCTGGGCTTCAGGGGATCCACAAACCCTCTAAAATGATGTGCACGTTTCAAGATGAAGAGACACAGAACCATTTTTCAGGAGAACGGGTAAGTAGCTCTGTCAGATTTTCAAGGTTAGGAGCAGAGACCGTGTCTATTTTCCGCTCACTACCAAACCTTAGAAGCCGGCACGATGCCAGGCAAGAAACACTTCCCGACTGATTGCCCAAAAGGTTTCAAGCACAAGAGTTCACTTAAAACCAAGTTCAGAACGAAACTGAAATAACAGGCTTCCTCCAGATTTAAAGGGTGGCTGGACATAAGCAGAAGCTGGTCTTTCACGATGTAAGACAGTTTAACCTCGAACCGAAGATGCCATTGAGCCAGAGAAGGACAGAGATTTGGAGGGGGCCAGATAGCTGGGTTTCTTAAGGATGGAGGATATTCCTAAAGAATGTCCTCTCAAGCTGCTCAGGGGAGGCAAAGTCATGCCTTCCAAGTCTCTTAGGCTTCCAGTAACTGGCGGGAGGTGACAGGGAAGGAGGGAAGGAGAGCTAAGGTCGGGAAAGATGTTCTATAGGCTGTCAAGCAGCCTTGCACAGGGAGGCCCCCATTTCCCAGCCTGGGGGATACACTGCTCTGCACGGTGACCATTCCTGGCTCTCTCCTAGGGAAGGAGGGAATGCCATCAGCTTGTCTACTCCTGTAACTGACCTCAGTGCAAGGGCTGTGAGGAATGGCTTTGTCTGCTCACGATTAGCATGAAACAAGTCCACAGAGTGAGGCTAGGGTCGGGGTCAGTCTAGATCTCTGGAAGAAAATGAGACAGGAGGCCCTGAACCCTGTGACTGCTTTCTAAAGAGCTGTGCAGGGAGGTTGTGGGGGCCAGGGAGGTTCTTACTGATCTGGGCCCTCTGCGGGGCAATCCTGGCCACAGCCGGCGAGCCCTGGGCCAGCTTGGAGACGCTCCTCTCGGGGACACCCAGGGCGCTGCCATTGGAGGCATTACAGAGGATGGGCAGGCTGATCTCCTTCTTGGTGATGGGGGCCTCAGGGCCCTCGCCTTCGGCCGGCGGAGTCTCCTTATCCCCCGATGCCTTCTTGTTCAGCAGGTTGCTGATCTCCATGATGTTCCCGATGATCTCCACTGGGCCTGCCAGATTCTTCTTGCGTGCGGGCAGGTCGTCCTTGGCCTTCTTCAGGTAAGAGGCTGGCGCCCAGCCCTCTTTGCCCAGGTACCTGCAGGGAGGGGCGGGACATGGCATCACTGCTGCCTGACCTCACACCCTAGGCTCCATCTGGCTCGGCCCAGCTGAGCCTTCTCTAACGTGTTCTCCAGAAAACCGGGCAATGCCAGTTTTCTGGACAGAAGTGGAACTGAGGGCAGGTGGCAAGGACATGTAGAACACTAGTTCTTCCTCTCTGCCTCCTTGTTCTCTGTCTGACCCCTCTCGGTGTGGGCTCTCGTGCTCTGCAAAGTCAGGCCAACATGGGACCTCAGGATCAGAAGAGTCCTCAGATTCTGAGGTGCTCTCCAAAGGTAGACTTCACCGTTGCCTGCTACCTCACGACAGAGAGGGCAGCTCTAGAGGGAAGACAAGAGCGGGTGTGAACGCCGTGCATTAGCTGGCTGGCCCCTGGCAAGGGGAAGAAATCAGAGAGGTGAAGCAGCAGCACAGGTAGAAGGCGGGAGCCCCGAGTTCTGGTCTCTGGTCCCTTGAACAAGTCTCCACCGTGGAGCCCAAGTGTTTTTCTCTTCTGCAAACTGTAGGGACAGACTACCTGCAAGAATTTATCCAGAAAGATAGACATAGCGAGACCAAGTAGGAAGAGGCCTATAAAGAAGAGTGACCCAGTGGGTAAGATATCTGTGCTACTACGGGGGTGACACATAGATCAGGTTCGCAGAACGAGTCCATAAACAGGCTGATGCCAAAGGTAACATTTTGGGACTCCTGGGTGGCTCAGTCAGTTAAGCGTCTGCCTTCAGCTCAAGGTCCTGGGATCGAGCCCTGCATCAGGCTCCCTGCTTATGGGGGAGTCTGCTTCTCCCTCTCCCTTTGCTCTTCTCCCTGCTGTGTATACACGTGCGCGCGCGCTCTCTCTCTCTCAAATAAAATCTTAAAAGAAAAAAAGGTAACATTTCAAATTAGTCAGGTATCAATAACCCATTTGAAGATGACCGATTACCCAATTAGGAAAAGCAAGTATGATCATGGCCTCACACCATAGAGCAAAATAAAAAAATGCAAGTTGTGAATATTTGCTTAATCTTGGGGGTTGAGAAAATCTTTCTAAATAGGACTCCGAAAGCCAAAACCGTAAATGGAAAGACTAAAAGCACATGACCGGATAAAATGAAAACCTTTGGCATGGCAAAACAAAACCAAAATGAAACAAAACAAAATGAAAACAAGATCAAACCCCATAAACAAGAGCAAAAGGCAAATGATAGGGCTGACTTAATTTGAGGTGATTTGATGACTTCCGAAAAGAAGCCTTTTCTTTTTTGCCCCAAGCCCATGACAGCTGACTTCCTGGTCCAGCAGTTGCTGGCCGATGCCCTTGAGTCTGGGTCCCAATGTCCCCATCTGCTCCCGGGGATACATCTGGCTCTTTGGAAGGGCTCCTCCATGCCAGATGTCTGATGATTCCCCCTCTCCTGCCTCCCTCGTCTGGCCTTGGTCTTGAGTGTTCATTAGGTGAGAGAAAAAAAGAATACGAAAGCTAAAGTTGCTGTCAGTATGTCTGAGCGTTGCCGGAAAGCTCAGGTCGGAGGTGGCTTCTTAGGTTCACACCCCTGGACCGCACTGGTGAGCAGGCTTCCCCAGCTCACCTGGCTGGCCCCCGCCCATCTGGGGCCTGGAAGGCGGGCATCACTTACCAAATGGATGGAAGTCAAGGGGCTGGCCCGGCTTCCCAAGGTAGTGGGTACAGAAGATGTAAAGATGCCTTATCTTACACACGAGACAGGGACCAAGGCTCAGAGAAGCAAAGCAAGCAACAGACTAGCTGTTGGCAGCATCGGGCCCGGAACCTGGTGCTCCTGCGTCTCAGAGAAAAGATGAAGAAGAACTATCTGGCTATGGCAGGTGTTCTATGAAGACACGGCGGGGATGAGGAGCAGAGTCTTGTGCGAGCAATGGTCAGGCCTGCTCGCTGCCCTGAGTGCTCCCATCTCAAGCCCTGTTGTGTTCCTCTGGTGCTACATGGATAAAATTAGATTCTGGGCAGAGAGATGCAGGGCAATCAGGAGCGGCTGTGTGTATCCGGGTCCAACTCTGCTCACATCTGCTTTCCAGCTCTGGAGCACGGAATGACCCAAAGGGAAGCTAACTGGAGAAGGAGGGATGGAGACAGAGGGAGGCTATGTATGTGTGTGTGAGGGGAGAGGGGAGAAGACAGACAGGAAGTGAGGATCAACACAGAGCCTGGAATGGTGGGAAATGGCCTATGTCAGGGGGTGTCTGGCAGCCTTCTTAAGGTGGGATCTTTTCAGGAGGGTTTTCTCACTGGAAGCCCCACTAGCTAAAGGGTTAGGCCATGGGAACAAGAGTTGATGAGAAGAGACGGCTTGGAGTGACCTTGTTGGTCATTTTAAGAATCTAAAAAAGCCCAGCAGCCTTGTAGATAACCCCCAGGCAAGTGGGGGTTGCTTACCAGCCTGCCTTAGAATGTTTGCTGGCCTTCCCACGTTGACTCGTGGTTTGCTGGATTTTGGGGTTCGGTCTAGTTTCTTAGAGAATGTCAAAGTCTAGGGGCCGTGGCTTTGGGGAACATGTGTCCAGGCACACGGTCTTGTCTCACCCAACAGAGCAAAAAAGGACCCTTCAGCCCTGTGTGGGGCCACGGGCAGGGGTGGCTCTGTCTTGCCAGGTCACATTAAGGCTGAATCCCGTGAGGCCAATGACCTTCACCCTACCTGTCAGCACAGCCCAATCTTAACACCACCACAGTCCACTGTGGTCTGAGATACCGTCTCGTGAGTGCCCATGTCCCTTGGGTCAATCCTGTTCCCACTGTGGGACACAGCTCCGAGCACCCATCCTGCCCAGAGTGGGTCCAGGGTTCCCAGGTGCGAGGGGCTGAAGAAGTGGTCCCCAGAGCCCACAGACATGGGACTGTCAGAAACTGGGCACAATCCACAGCTGAGCTGCTTCCAAAGTACCCAAAAACATTTCCTGTGAACAAGGCCCCCCTGGGAGGGTGCTGGCTGGCCTCGGAGCCATAGGGCAGAGGGGACTGGAGGACAGGACCTGGTAGGGGAGAGGTGAGTGAAGCCCACAGGCTTGAGTTTGCTTCCGGGACTGCCAAGAAAGCTCCCCGACTTGCCTCCCCATGTTCCCAAATGGGTTTCTCAGCTGGGAAATGCAATTAGGCTGTGCAAGAGGGAGGGACAGGACGAGGAGGAGACCCCTGACCTAGGCCCGGACTCAGGCCTGGCTACTGCTCTGGCTCTCACGGCCCCATGAGCCAGCCCCGCAGAGGGGAACGCCATGGGCAGAGCCGGCAGCTGGGGATTGGGGATCCCCCCTCAGTGTTGAGCTGTGGGCAGCAGGGCCCGCCCGCCAGGACCTCAACAAGGCCTGCGGTCGCCAGCGCTTCAGGTGGCCTGAGCTGCAGAGCGCACCAGGCAGCCCGGGCTGGACACAGAAAACCAAATTCAGGTGTGCTGGACCCTCCTGGCAGATGCCCAGGTCCGGGATCTCACCACTGCCTGCAGGCGGACCGGCTGCCCCCCACCCCGTGTCCCGCTGGCCGTGACCCCGGCTCTGCTTTCCGTGGCCCTGGAGAGAGAGGCCGTAGCGCGAGCGCTCTGGCCGAGCCATGCAGCTGAAGCGGCCGAGCCCGGGCTGTGGGGGTGCCCCCTGCCCACGGCCAGTGCACAGTCGGGGAGGGGGGCAGAGGGAGCTCCTCCTTCCGCCGACGCTCCTACCTGATGTACCACCAGCCCTCCAGATTCTTCCGGATCACTTCCACGGTGACGCCCTTCTCAAAGCCGATCTCGTCCTTGCTCTGGCTGGTATAAGGCTGCACGGTGACGTACTTCTCCTCTGGGGGGGCGAGGCGGGGAGGCACGGTTATCTGAGGCTGGCGTGCAGGTCCTCCTTCCAGTCTTCCCCTCCCCCGGCCTGGCCCAGCTCTGCCGGGGCCTCACTGCCGCTCCCAGCGGGTAGCAGAAGCCAGCCAGGGCCCGGGGCGGCCCGGCTCTCCCCACCTCCCAGCCCCGTGACAGCCGCTGGGGTGCTGGGGCCTGGGGTCCTCAGGGCTCCCAAAGTTCTCCGGGTGGAGGGTGAGGCTGGTGGAACCTGCCCCTTGTGGGGCCCAAGCCAGTCAGTCCCCAGGATGTCTGGCGGCAACCCCCTCTCCCTGGCATGCCTCCCCTTCCCTGAACGTGCCGCGCTCCCATCCGTGCCCCGACTGGTTCTCTGAGCCCCTCTCCCACCTCCACCCTGTAGGTCCTGCCTCTGTCTGACCTTCTGGCAGCTCCAGGGGCTCCTCCTCAGTGAGGCCTCCCCGACCACTGATCTGACCACCTCATCAGGTCACTTCCCCCAGGGGACCGTGGGGAACATGTGTTCTATGGGAATGGTGACCTGTGTTTCACAAGGCTCCAGCGGCCAAAGAATCGAAAGCAGCCCTGGGTGCAGCCTCTGGGAGCGCCGAGCGGGCCAGCACGCTGAGCTGACACCCACGTGGGGAGCTGCCTGCACCAGGGTCTCCCCAGGTACTCGGAGGACAGGAGTGGGGACAGCTCCAGCTTCCTGGAGCCCTTCGGCTTCTCTCCCGCAGGGGACCCTGCAGCCTCTGCCTGGGCCCTGACTCAGGCCCCCAGGGAGGTCCTTCTCCTGGACCCACGGCTGGCCGGCCGCAGACACCCCACCCCCTGGGGGGTGAGCCCCCCAGGGGAACACTAACATCTCAGGAAGGAGCACACACCCCACCCTCGCCGTCTGGGAGAACGAGATGCTGAGCTAGACAGAACCGGCCCCCTGAACACACCCTTTGAGTGGGTCACCCCAAACTCAGTCGGGGCTCCAAAGACCAGGCAGTGCATCGTTGAAGGGCTAGGCTGTCAGAACAGGGGCACTAAGTGGAAGGCTTTCCAGGACCTCAAAATGGCAGGAGGCTGGGTTCTCAGATGCCTGTCCCCCTCCTCCTAGCTCCCAGCTGCGACAGTAACTCCTGGACTCCTCAGCGGGACCCCAATGGGCGGCCTAGTCTGAGCCTCTGGCAGGAGCAGGGCAGGGGGGCAGGAGGGCCATCTGTTCACTCTGGATTCTCGGGGTCCAGTCTGTAGCTGGGCGCTGCGCTGAGGTGGCAGCTCCCTCCAGGGCAAACGGGCTTCCCTGCAGGGCCGCAGGGGCAGCACTGACGGGCCTGGCCACATCCGAGAGGCTGCCAAAGGCAGAAGTAGGTTACGACCCGTGGGAGCCTCCACTGTCCTTCAGCATGCTCCTCTCGACGGCGAGCTCTTCCCGGAGGCAGGCCTTTCCCACCATCCACTAACTCCTGGAAGCTTTCGGATCCCGCTCCAGCCACGCTGACGAGAGCTGCCAAGACCGCCTGAGAACCTCGTCCAGCCAGATTCTGACTCGGGCCTTTGAGAAGTGCAGTGTTCTGCAGGCCAGCCCTCAGTGCTCCCGCCTGCTGCTGATCCCGCTCCATCTGCCGGTGGGGCACGGTCAATCCTGGCCCACGCCATGGCCAGAAGGGCAGCGCCAGGCCCCGGGGATCGAGGGTTCTGAGGTTAGGGTGAGGCGAGGCCTGGGCTCCACATTTTGCCTTTGTTCAGCTGGGCTATTTTTAAAAGCCTGTGGTTCCAGCAGGAAGCCATCATTAAAGTTTTCCTAGGCAAAGTTGCTTTTGCAGGGAAAAATTATGGTCCTCCTCTTAGGAAGATCAGAGGGCCCTGCTCTGCTGCATGGCCGTGAGCAGGGCCTCGAGCAGGACATGTGGGCTCGGGCTCCAGGACCGTGAGGCCTGAGCGGCAGCCTCCGCAGGCTCCAGGGTGTGGGGGTGCTCAGGACAGGGCCCCAAGGGCCTTGTAAGTGCCCTGAGGGTCTCGTAAGTGCCCCGCTTGCCCTCGACCCTCTCAGGGAGGGCGGAGCCAAGCCCCTCTGTCTTCCCCGGGAAGCGGAGCTGCTCCTGCTGGAGGCCCTGTGCTTGGTGGCCCTCAGGCTGCCATGAACACAGAGGTCTGGGAGTTTAGGGTCCCAGGAAGAGGTCTGGCTGGCTCAGAGGCGTGTCCTGCCCTGTCACCGTGCAGGATCCAGATGACAAGCATTCCAAGGGCAACCCTTCCAGTCGGTCTGGCTAGGGTGGCGGCGGCGTGGCTTATCTCCATGTAGACACGTGCTGCATGTGCCGCACGGGCCTCCGGTTCCTAGCTCCCAGGTTTCCCTCAGGGAGCAGCTGAGTGAGCCCCTCTACCGGCCCAGAGCCACAGGCCCACCTGGGAGCGAGGCAGGGACCTGGGACATAGGATGCCCAGAAAAGCTGGAATGGTCTTGAGGTGGGGCCCGAGTCATTCGGGGGGGCTTCGGGCCTCCAGAAGAGACCCTTAGGAATCCAAGTGGAGGAGAGGGGCGCTGTAAGCCCTGGGTGGGCACCTCAGGGTTTCTGGGAAGCACCGAGGCCGTGGTCACTCTCCTGTGCCCTCGAAGGTTGGTGGCAACTTGGCCCCAGGGAGGGCTGCCCAGGCCGCCCACTGGGTGGGTGGGTGGCTGGCTGGGGGAGGTGGACAGGCCTGTTTTGGTTTTGGAGGCGGGGGCTGGAGAGCCCTACAGTTTCCAAACCACAGACGCCTCCTCTTTCAAATGCTTTCCCCTCTGTCAGCAGTCTCCCTGGCTCCCCTCCCGGCCCCCACAACCTCCCCAACCCCACGGCAAGAGGCCTTTTGCTTCCAAAGGCCTGGCTGGAGGCGGGGCTGGGGAGGGGCGGCCCCGGGGAAGCACGGCGTCTCTCCTCTAGCTAGAGGGGACCTGCTGCCTGCTCCCCACACCAGCTCCGCTGCTCGCCGGAGCTTCTCCCCACCAGCTCTCTGCAAGTTTGTCTTGGCTGCCTGGTTTAACTTAGCCCTGATTTAACTTAGGGCTAAGACTGGGAAATAACACTGTTCAGGTCTCTTATCAGAGAAAGAGGGAGAGAAGCTGCGGGCTTCTGCTCACTTACGTATCTGCACGTGTATGGGTGTCTGTAGTGCTCTGCTTCTTGCTGGGCACGCGTGTCCCTGTGCACCGTGTGCCCCTGTGAGCGCACTGTGCGTGTATGTGGCGGGGGTTACCTGTGAGGCTGCAGGCGAGGCCGGACGGGCACCCACGGGCGCTGCCGGGGCGGGGCGCCTGCACCATGGCCGTAAGCAGCCAGCTGATGCATTTGTGTAAACATGCGTGTGGAACGGTCTACATGTGCGTACACACGTGGGATCGTGTGTGTACACACGTGTGAGTGGTATGGGCGGGCTGGAAGCGCCATCCAGGCACGGCTGGAGGGCCGTGCGAGGGTAAGAGCATTTATCACATCTGAGTGGCCATGAGCTTGTGGGGACAGAGCTGTGTGTGGGGCTCAGTGTGTGATGGTGCTCGGAAGGGACGCCAGAGGGGAGGGGGGAAGGCCAGACCTTTGTCTCTGCTGTGTTCCCAGGCCAGCAGCCCACTGTCCTCTGCTGCCAGGGCTCAGGGCCGCAGCCCGGCCCCCCAGCCATGCTGCCCCACCGCCCCCAGGTCTAGGGTGCCTCTGCTTTATGTTCAAGCTTATTCTTGCTCTTCCCATGACTTGGCCTCCTGCCCCACATCAGCCCTCAGGGTCCAAGCCCTGTTCCACCTGCAGGGTAAGCTGGGCTCCTGCCGCCAGGGCCCTGAGCCTGACACTGAGCTGGCCACAGGCTGTGGCCTCCGCAGGGCCCAGGCCTACTGCTGCCTGGGGCTTGGGGCAGATACCAAGACATGGTCTCGGAGCCGTTCAGGAACAAGCTCTGGGGGTAGGGGGGAGTCACGGGGCCTCCCTGCGATGCCAGAACACGCCCTGCCAGCTGTGATTTCCGCGAGACAGGAGAACGGGCCCCCGCTGGCCTGCGGGCTCTTAAGACGTTTAGGGGTTTGTTCAGAGGCCCGCCCCTCACGCCCCTACTTCCCAAGCTCCCAGATGTTGGAAAGGCTCTAGACCTACAAATGTCTTGATTCCCAATCAGCCCGGAAAGCAGGCCGGGGGCCTCCCTGGAATCTTCTCGATCAAGCCCCTCACAGAGTGTCAATGCCTAGTGCTGAAGACTCTGGAGGCTCCTGGCTGAACCCGCTGCCACCTTCAGCGCTGGTTGGGGCCGTGCCCCGGGACCAAGCCGAGATTGGCTTTTGCTCCCTTTCTCGTTTCCTCAGAGCTGGCGGAAGGAGGAGGGCTGCAGGCTGGTCCTTCTCCGACTCTGTCCCTGAGTTAAGTGCTAGACCAGCTTCGGCCGAGGGAACACCCCCTCGGAGGAAGTGGGCCGCGAAGGGTGGAGGACGAGCGGGAGAGCACTCCAGGGATGTACTCTTCACCTGAGGCCGCCAGGGCAAATGTGGCCTCTCTTAGTCCAGCTGCCCCCACTGTCATGCGGCGAGTCCCACGACCCTCACCCACAGGACGTTGGCAGAAGTCAGAGCCGCCCCCAACTCCCAGGCAGCCCCCTGCGCCCTCCTCCCCGACACGCCCCAGCCGCAGAAGGTGAGAGAAAGCCTGGCCGCCGAGTCTGGGTGAGGCGGCCACAGGGAAGAGAGGAACAGAGCTGAGAGAGAGGAGGCAGGGCGTGAGCGAGCGAGCGAGAGGGAGAGAGGCGGCAGCTGCGGGTCAAGGGAAGCCAGCTCCCACAGTCACCTCGGCTGTGCTGCCTGTTGACCATCCCGCCCAGGGTCCACCGGCGATCCAGGCGCCGCAGATGGGCCTTGCGTCTCTTGGACACTGGCGTGGGAGATGGCAATGGAACACGCGGCCGACGGAACCGGCGGAGAGAATGGAGATGAGGATGAGATGGGCTGGGGCAGGGGGAGGGATGGCGGAAGGGAAGGTTCAGGCCCCCAGGTCCTCCTCGCCACCGGGACTAAGCCCCAACACCACCACATGCTGACACCACGGCATCCGGGGAAAGGCCCCACGCAGTTCACACTGTGAGCCCAGGGGCTGAGAACTTCGAATCCTAGCAACTGGGAGGTAAGTGTCCTTGGCCCCAGCCTGGCACAGGGACAGCCCTCCAGGCAGTCTAGGGGCCCAGCACGGGGCCGGAAGCTAGGAAATATTGCGGAGTGAAATGCACACAGGGATGGACGCCAGGGGCCTTGGTTCTGCTTCTTCCCTGCACACTGCCCACCGGATTTACAACAGGGGACCCGGCCCCCAGCTTCTCAGGGCTGCAGACCCCTGTCATCTAGCCCACCGTCTCCGGGGTGGCAGCCTGCGCGGCTCCTCTGGTTGCTGGGGGTTCAGCTCCACAAGCCCTCTGCCTTCCTCTGGGATGCCCAGGGCCCCCTTAGCAGTGAGGACCGCCTCGCTGAAGCCGCACAAAATCCCTGAGCCGTCGGCACCAGCCCCAAGTTAGAAACGGGAAGCCAGAGACACAGGGTGTTAAGAAACCTGCTGAGTAACAGAGCTAAGGGCTGGGGAGCACACAGATCAAGGTGCTCTGGCTCTGGGGCCCACACCTGTGGCCTGACGACACTCTTCCCCCTTGACCCTGTGCCCCTTAGCCTGCCGGCAAGGGAAAGGACCCCAACAAGGGGGGCAGGTGCCGATGCAAACCCACCAGGAAGGAAGGTGCCAGGGCACGGGGGCCATGGGCAGAGACCCAGGTTCCAGTTCTGCCTCGGCCACAAACTGACCCGGGGGCTCCAAGGAGGGGACACCTCTCAGGACCTCTGGGAGGCAATGGATCAAGTGCTTCACAGGAACATCTGGCCAGTGTTGGGTGTGGCCCTCCTCCTCCTCATCAGTGGGTAAGAGGGTCTTCAACCTCCATCCCAGGCCTCCTACTTCCTACCGCTAGCATTTCAGAGGAAGAGGAGCAGAGACCAGAATGTCTGATAAGATCAATAAACCAAAACAGCCAATTGTCTCTTCTTTCCAAAGCAATGAAACACAAATTGTTAGGGGAGATTTGATGGGATGAAGGCTTCCAATTTCTGTCCTCAGGGCCCAGGGACCTATGATGGGATGGCAATAGGCCTGGAGTAGAGATGGCCAGACAGGGGACCTGGGTGGGCTAATCTCTTAGCCACGGGAAGGTGGGTATAGAGAGACTGGTGGGCACACCGCGGACGCTGGGGCCTTGGGCTGGGAGACTGAGCCCCGAGCCCTCCTGCCGAGCGGGGCGGAGATGCCCGAGGTGTGGTGATGAAGTTCCGAGTTGCCCAAACACTGCCGGGGAGACTGGCACACGGGTCCCATCGAAGCATGCTGAGGAATCTATCTGAGAGACGGTCCCCCCGAGGGCACAGGCACGCACACACAAATCTGCACTGGCCCCTGATTCTTCATCCAGCAAGGTCAAGGTCCTCTGCAACTTGCTACCGCTCGTTCTCGGCAAAGCTCTCTCTTCAAACCAGACAGGCTTCTGTGCACACACATCTCCTGCTCCTTCCTGCCTACTCGGTGTCCTGTCCTCCCTCTCCTGACATCTCTGCTCTGACATTCGGGACATGGCCTCTTCAGGCAGGCTCCCATTACACACACACACACACACACACACACACACACACTGCCCTCTCAGAGTTGCTTACGACCTCATGGACAGACACAGAGCGACATGGGAGCACTGGGCCAAGGAAACTGACCGAGCTCGAGCCTTACGAGGATGAGCGTGTAGCTAACGGTCTGCAAGGCTAAGTTCCTGCATCTGGAAAAAGGGGATGATAACAGTGCCTCCTGCGGGGAGGGGGTGGGGAAGGCTTTCCAGTATCAGGCCACGCGCCTGGGAGTGAATAAGACCTCACTCTACACCCTGGGGATTGTCATTCCTGAGAGATCCCACAGTGAGGCCCGCACGTGGAAGCAAGTGAGAGCAGCTCAGGGGCTAAAGTCCACTGCTGCAGAGACCCAGAGACGAGCCTGGGCGCCGGCTCAGCCCAGCGCTCCGGAGCAGCTGGGAAGGACTGACCACTCAGCCTGAACATGCACACCCTTCCCGATGGAGCCTAATCACTAGAAACCCCCGCAGGGGCTGCCGTCCTGGTCAGGGGACTGAAATTTACATGGGGGTGGGGAAGGGCGGGGCTGCAACCGCCCACAGTAACTGCGGTCAGGGGAGGCTGACCGGTAGCTGGCGCTCCGCATGGCGGGCTGCTTATTTTGGCCCGGGCAGCACGGAATGGAGGGGGGCTGTGTGTATGTGTGTGGGGGGCAGGCCTGGAGGTGGCCTGAGCCCTGGCCTCGCCCTGGCACTCGGACGGGCCCGTCTGGACCGCCCCTACTGACCGTTAGGGCAAGCGTTCTGGCCAGGACGTGGGGGGGCTGGCAGTCATGAGGAGCAGGCGGCCAGCAACTGGAGGTGGCTCCGACTCCCTGGGCTCCGACGTCGAGCTCTGGCGAATACCTGAGTCCGAGGACCGGCTGCCCAGGCCAGCGCTGGCCAGGAGGGGTGGGGCAGGAGCAGGCTCTTTGAAACCCAGTGAGAAAATGCCAGAAAAACCCCACCAGGCCAGAGCTAATCAGAGAGGCTGGTGGTACAAGGGGCACCTGTGGTTCCTGCTACACTGACAAAGGACCCCGACCTGCTGTCTGTGTCTGCAGTCATGGCCAGAGTGACAGATGCCCAGAGAGCAGAAGCTGTGTGCACACAGCCCCTTGGGGTCATCCCTGTGGCAGAGCACACTGGGGGTCAGGGAGCCAAAGGAGGGGTCTCTGTGGGGACCCCCTGAGGAACCGAGGGCTTCGACAGGGAGAGGGAGCTTTGGCGTCTAGTCCTAAGACTGTTCTCTCCAGTCTCTGCCCCTGAGTTGCCAAAGCCTGAGATCTACACTCCAGGGAAATGTCCCCTCTAATGTGAGCCCTATGCAGGGACAGCAGGGACAGACGTGGGAAGGGAGGTGAGCTCGTGTGCTGGCCCCAGTGAGAGGGGGTCTCCAGGGAAGGGCCTGGGACATGGCCCAGCTCCCTGGAGCGGTTCTGATGGTTTTAGGGAGAAGAGTGGGAAAGCTACCTCCAGAGGAACTGGGTTCGCTCCAAGGGCCAGAAACGGGGTGGGCGCCAATCTCTGAGGATCTCGAGGCAGCCTGCTCCCCACATGTGCCTCATTATTCCCCCTCCCCTTGAACCTGGAGGCCCTTACCTTCCCCAGTCTTGGACGTGTTGATGTCCGAGTCATCCCGAGTACCATTCTGGGCCTCCAGGTAGGTGGCAGGGACCCAGCCCTGCTCCTCAGAGGTGCTCACGAACCACCAGCCTGCAGAGGGGACAAGAGAGAATGCAGTCATGAGTGCCCAGCGGGATGGGGGGGGCGCGTGCGGGGAGGGGAAAGGGCACAGAGCCAGACAGCCTGGGCACCTGGCAGATGCCTGGCCCACATCTGGCCTCCAGAAGCCTGTGCCACACTGAGAAGAAGCCAAATGTGCTACCCGAGAGGAGGGCCCGAAGGACAGAGGTCTACACTTACACAGTTTGATGGAAACATTTAATGATGAAAATGAAAGGACAGAGGTCTTACACTTACACAGTTTGATGGAAACATTTAATGATGAAAATGAAATAAGGATATATGAAATGTGTGAAAATCACCCCTCAGGAAAGGCCAAGGAAGCTCCAGCTAAACACAGAGACCATTCAGGGTGTCTGAAACCCAGTGGGACCACTGGTGTGGCTGGGAATGTGACGTTCTCTGCGGTCAGAGGGATCCAGAGATAAATGCGTCACGGTGACCCGCGGATGATCGCTGTGCCCCTTTCCCCATCGCGGGTCAGTGGCATTTGCACGTCGGTACTACTCACAGCTGCCCTTAACTGTGCTGACATGTCCGTCACCTTAAGTGGGCACCACACCCTTGAGTGACCCTCGACGGTCACGGCCAAATGATAAGAGCTCACTCGTTTTCTTTCTCGTTTGTTGGTTCATTTATCACTTTAACAAATGTTGACCGAGCAAAGTACCCTGAGCGCGCAGGTCCTGGGACTCCACTGACTGCCTTCAGTCTCTTCTCAGAAAGTACTATTTGCAGGACCTTGTCTTTGTCCCCATCCTGTTCCGATCCTTTTCCACCCCCAAAAGCCATCTGGCCCCAATTCTCTTTTCTGTCCATGACCGAGCTCTCTGTTTCCAAATATGGACAGTTCCCAGGCTTCTCCTGGGGCAGCACTGAGACCCCTTCAATGCCCACGGCAGGGAGTGGCTGCCCGGAAAGGGGGACATTGGGAGCCTCCCGGCTGCTCCCTGCTGGGAGGTAGAGGCAGCTGCCCGAGGGACAGAGGAAAAGAGTGCCCTTGGCACCCTGAGCTACCTCCAAGGTCTTCCGCTGAACAATCACCGTTCAGACTTCAGGTTCCAAGTGGAACTGAAGGTGGACCACCCTGCTGGGCGCCCTAACTACAGCAAGCCCTTGACCTTCCGCAGTATTTAACGAAGCGGGAGCCGGTTTCAGTCACCAGAACTGAGTGTCCTCACCGACGCCATCTCTACCCAGCAGCCACCAAGATTCATGACCAAAGGTCCGCCATCCTGAGTCCAATCTGGAGACAAAATTCAAGTCCCCGAGGCACCTGCCACCACAGATCTCAGCAGGTGGGGATGGGGATAGAAGCTTCTGAGCCACTCTCAGTAACCGGTACCTCCCCAAATTCCCACTCAGCAGGATAACCTCCAAGAGCCCCAAAGAACAGTCACCATAATTCCCAACCTGGAGTCACTTTTGGGAGAGTCTTAAGGCGGAGGCTCTCCCACGATCCCCAGGTCTGGGCCCCAATGCCAAAAGCACACGGGTTTTGGGTCCTGTACCTCCGAGGCCCTCACCAACCTGACCACCCCAGTTCTACCCCCCAAAGCAAAGCCAAATCCCAGTGGGCTAAGGGAGTACCCTGAAGGCCTGCCGTCAAAGGGGAGCTCTGCTTCCCAGGAGAGGGCTTCCCCAGGAAGGGCCTGGGCTGGAGCCAGGGATCTTACGGTCATTGGAAAAAACTGGGATGTGCCCGAGACACAGTGGAACTTGGAAGCATGCGTCTTGGTGAGGATTTGCCAACATCCCTCCACACGCGGCCCCTCCCAGCCTCTTCTACACCAAGGTGTGCCAACTCTACCCTCTGAAACAATCCCTTTCTGTCTCCACTGGGAGGATATTCCCTCCTTTCCTTGTATGAGCCTGGGACTTCCCAGGAAAGCAGGCAACTTGGTGGTCACCTGGACGGCGAGCTGTTTTCTCCCTCTCCCCCCAGGGCTATCTTGGGGACCAGCCTCTGTACGAGCCCTTCCCCTTGGATCTAAGGGCCTCACAATCTCGGGGTTCCCTTTTCTGCTGGCATTGTCTCCCCTATCCCCTTATTGTATCCCCTATCCCCCTCTGAGAGCCCTTCCTTGCTCCTACTCCCTCCTTGCTCCCAGGAGCTGGGGTCCCCGACAGTTTTGCTGAGAACAATGGCCTAGGCTTCCACTCCAGCCCAGAAATGTGCAGAACTAGGCTAAGTGGCTCCAAGCCTCAAGTCCCTCCTGCCTCAGGCCCTGCAGAGAGCAGAGGGCCCCTCCACTGAGCAAAGGACAGGCTCTAACACCGCCCAGGTGGGCAGGGTGACTGTGGGCAGAGGTGCCCACCCCAGCTCCGTGCAGACCTCCCAGGATCCCTGGCACAAGTCACACAGCCGGGCCTCCAGGGGGGGGGGGGGGGACTCCCTGGGCCCACGCCCACCCACAGCTGCTGACAAGCCTCTCCCAGATGCCAGCAGCTCAGACGTCAGTTGCTGTAACTGGGGCTCTGGACCAAAGTCCCTTTGCTCTACCAAGGAGCAATTAAGAGCCTGAACCCTTGGGGGTGGCCCAGCCTCTCTTGCACAGAGTGTGCGGGCTGCACATGGGGGTAGGTATGGACAAGGCTTCGTATTTCTCAGCCCACGGGAGTGCGGTGTGCCCGTATACATTATCTCTGTGGGGGTGTGCACTGATTCTGCGTGATGATTACGGTCAGGCACTAACTTTATATATGGTATTTAGTCTTCAAGAACCTCGTGAAGTGTTACTGTCATCACCAGCCCCACTTTACAGATGAGGAAACTGAGGCAAAGATCGTGATTAGGAAGAGGCGGAGCTGGACCTCAGTGAACCCAGGCAGTCGGGCCCCAGGGACCATGTTCTTCACCACTGCGGAAGTGGATAAGGAACTCATCTGGTGTGTGTACAAGGGCAGAGGTGACACCCTGAGAACACGGCCCCGGGGCGCCCTGTCGCTGAGTGTGTGATTCCCGTGTGTGTGTGTGTGTGTGTGTGTGTGTGTGTGTGTGTGCCAGGAGCTGAGATGCAGGGCTGTGTGTGCTTGAGTGTGTGTGTGTGTGTGCAGGGGCGGGTCCTCTGGAAGTAGAGGGTAATAAATCAGGGATCGAGGGGCAGAAAGACACAAATTCAGGTCCTGGCTTGCTACTTCCTGTGTGATCTTGGGCAAATCAGTAAACCTTTCTGAACCTCAGTCTCCCCTCCTCGATATGGGAATAATTACTGGCGCTTACCTCCTACGGTGGTTGAAGTGGACAAATGAAATAAAAGAAGCTTAGCTTGGGGCCTAGCACAGCCCTGGAGGTCAAAAACCTTGAGCTGTTATCAACGGGGGTGTGGTTGTTCGGTAGTGCCCTCGACTAACAGTCAGCAGCCACAGCCACGGGTGGCCGGTGCTGTCTGCCCGCAGAGTGGATCAGGAGACGCTCAGTACAGCTTGGTGAACGGACTTGGGCCTGTGTGTATGTGCGCATGTCTGTATGTCTGTGTGTTTGCATACGCGCGCCCACGCAGTTCATCTGTGGAGTTTGGGGACTGCCTTCAGAGGTTCCAGAAGAATGGGAGGGGCTACCTTTTGCTCTTTCCTTAGCTGATGCAACTCGTGAGAGCAAGCACAGTGGGAAATGGGCCAGAGGGGCGAGGTCTCTGGGGTTTCCCTCCCTGCCCCACATGCCAGGCTTATCCTCAGCCTGGCTCCTATCCCTCAGCTCACACAGGGCCCCAGGACAGAGGTCCCACGGCTTCCTCCCCCCTGTTCCATGACCTTGGCAAGCCCTCCCTGACGGAGCTCCGAATCCCACCAGCGTCCCGAGCATCAAGCCCATGATTCACAGCCGCTCATGCGCGTGCACTGGGAACGCTGGTCTTGCTGAGACTGTAAGTACTGTGTTTGCCTTGTCTCGAGGGCAGAACTGAGCTTGCAGCAAGCAGCCCGGCAGATGAGGAAACTGAGGCACCGCACCTGAGTGCCGAAGCCAAAGATCTGAGTCTGAATCCCAGCCCTGCCACTTCCATGCTCTGAGCCCTCAGGAAAGGGACTGAACCTGTAGGACTTCATCTATAAGACCACCGTCTGCCTTGCAGGCTCGTGGGAGGATGGAGAAGACCAAGAACAGCGCGGAGGGTCTGACACAGAACAGAAGCAATGAGCTTTACTGGGGAACTAAAGCCACAGGACATGGAAGGTTAGGTGGCCAACACTCGTGGATGCCCAGGGGCCCGAGTCACTTCTGTGTTTTTCACGTCCCCAGGAAGATGGGTCCACACTCCAAGCCGGCCTGTTAGCCTTCCTCTCCCCATCCTCTCAGCCTTTGTTCTTGGGAAAGGAAATCCAGTGAGGTTTCATGAAAGGGCCTGTCACTGGACTGAGGAAGTGGCCAGGGCTGGGCTCAGACAAGGATGGCGGTTCAGCCTGGCTGCCAAATCCGGCCTTGTCCCGAGCAATCAACCCTTGTTTCCAGGCAGAAGGGAGGAAGCTCTTTTTTGGAAGGAAGTGGGGAGCAGAGAACTTAGTGGAAGAGGAGATGGTAGATGACCCCCCCCCAAAGGGCCTAGGCTGGCGTGGAGACCCCTCTGCAGACCCCTGCCCTCCAGCCCGGCAGCCAGGTCTCCCCACCCCCGGCAGGGGGCAGCAGAGGGGCCACCATGCCTGTCGCTCTGAGTGGGAAGCTGAGGGGCCCTGAGAAGGGAGCCCCCCACATGCACACGCTGGAGGGGCTGGAGAAACCTTCATCTGGGGGCTCCAGGTGTGATCTCTGCAGCTGAGACCCTCCCCAGACTGGAGCAGCCGTCTGGGAGAACCCCGGGCTGGCCAGGCGCCTGAAGCCTCCTTCTCTGAGGGCTGTGTCTCCACAGCACCAGAACGAGGTCAGAGGGCAAAGGCCCAGAAAGAACAGCAATGTCACCTGTCACAGCAGCCAGCCCTGCTTGTGGGCCTCCATAAGAACCCACTCCACAAATGGCCACACTGAGCAGCCTGGCCAGCACCTCCAGCCCCAAGAGGGAAAAGCTCAGGCTCGGAGGCCAGAGCCTCCCTCTTTCCAGGGTGAGCATGATCCTCAGCTGTGCAGCCAGTTTCAAAGCCCTCCAAAACGGACTCTAACTGGAGCTGGGCAACGCTGGCACGGGGGGAGGGACAGAAAGAGTGGAGAGGAAATGGAGACACAGAGTCAGAGGAGGGGACAGACAGAAGGTGGGATGGGAGGACCTGGGCCAGGGGCAGGGGCTTTAACCTCTCCGAGAGGGGGCTGAGCCCGGCCAAGGCCAGCAGGAAGTGATGGGCACTCCCAGGCCACTGCCGTCCCCAGGCTGACCAGGCCACAATGGCCTCCTTAATGAGAGCGGATAATGAGCTCTTTAGGGCCAGAGGAGGCCAGCTGCACACAATTAGGATGTTAATAAAGTCTTCTGAGGTCACAGCTCAGCGGAGGACAAAACAGCTGGTGGGGGAGGGGGACCCTGCTCCTTCCTCTCCCTCTGAAGTTCCCCCTGTTCTTCAAGGTGTTGTCCTCCAGGAGGCCTTCCCTGACTGCCCGCGTCCCTCCCCCGGCCCTGCTCACCCCAGGATTCGGCCCAGGGACACTACTTAGTCCCTCTTCCAAGACACCAGTTTGGATCCTGGCTTCACCATGTCCTAGCTGTGACCAGGAACAGGCTGCTGGTCCCCTAGGGCCTCATACCAGGATACTACGGTCTGCCTGTGGGACCGTCTGACATCCGTGACATGCGGCGTATCCCATAACCAAGGGCTTACCAAGCACCTGGTCTGTGTCCTACGTTCCAGGCATGGGGGCGCTACGGAGAACACGCAGGCCTCAGGCGCTATCCCCACCCGCCCCCTGCACTGCACATTGGATGGGCCCAGCACAGCCAGTGTCCAGGGGCCAAGGCCGGCAAGAGAGGGCCGGATTCCTCCCCAGAGGGTGACAGGCAGGGAATCTCAATTCCGAGTCTGGGAGAACCCAGCAGACTTCAGGTTCCCTCCTCCAGGACCTTTGCAGGGTCTGACGCAGTTCGGGCAGAGCAGGGTGTCCCCGGAGCACTACTTCGAGGCCAGGTCTCGGCCGAGGGAAGGGTGCACCAGCAGGGCGGGGTGGGGGACAGAGCTGGGGACCCCAGTGGCATGGCAACGGCTCAGACTCGGGCTCCCTTGATGGGTGCCCTGTCCAGGCAGTCCCATATTCTTCCCTTGCAGTGGCCTGGAGCAGGGGAGGTGGTGAGGATTTGGAAGCCCTGAATGGAAGCGGCGTGGTGCCAAGAAGGGGAAGGGTGCTGAAGGGGGCCTGGCCCGGCGCCTGGGACCGCGCTGCCCACCCTGCCACACCACACGTGGCACACAGCTGGCCCTGCAGGGACTGCTTCTGCCATGGACCTGCCCTGACTTCGGGGCAGATCTGAGGTTTCTACCGGAGAGGAACCAGAGACACTGGAAGGGCCGGCCGCCCATAATCATCATGCTGTGCCTTTAAGAACAACGAAAGGCAGCCCACCCCTGGTCAGGCCTCCCCTGGCCAGAAGGCTCTCTGTCATGGAGGCCTCTTGCCAAGACACACTCCAGCTCCCAGCACGCGGCCGCCTCGCTCCAAAGCAAACAGGAGCGGTAAGGGCTCCCCAGTCTCTCCCAGTGCACCCCCACAGCCCCTGCCTTCCTGCCTGTCCCATTCTTCTCGCTCCATCCCTGGCACCTGTCCCTGCTCTGCTGCCCATGGCCCTCCCTTCCCCCAGATGGGGCTCTCAGGCCACCGGGGCCCCAGAACCTTCCCTGGGCGCCTGAGGCCTGGATTCCAAGACCATTAGCACAGGCAGCTACGTCAGTTTGGAAGGCTCCATGGAGTCCACGGTGAGAAGACAGCAAGCACTGGGCGGCTGTCTCCCCTCCCCCCAACTCAGAGGCAGCCTGCCCAGCTCCCAGGACGGGCCCAGGAGGCTGGGGCTGCGGGTGAGGCCCCCAGGAGAAGGCCTGACTGCAGAACATTCGCAGGCGGGGCGGGGGCATGCGGTAAAAATGACGGGTACAAGAGAACCATGGTTGTAAGCAAGGACTCTAGAGCCAGGTTGCTTGTGTTTCAATCCCAGCCCTGCTACCAACTGGCTGCTTGAATTTGGGCCAACAGCCTCAATCTCCTCATCTGTAAAATGGACCTACACTCGCATGTCTATTGCCCAGTGTCATAAGAGGCACAGAAGTTAACCTACAAGAAGCGTTCAGAATTGGGCCTGGTTCCTAGCAAGGCTCACCAAGGAGCTATTTTTAAAGTTGAAGTGTAAGCTGCAGGGATTTTTAAGGAAGGAACCACGACCTCAATGCCCCCCAGTGGCTAGGCCTAGGGCTGGGCAGGGAGCCAGGTGGGTCTTGGGTGTCTGGAGTCTCAAGGAGAGAGCGTCTCTTGGCGTCCTTGTCATTGGCCCTTGATCTTCGCAGGTCTCTACTGAAAGCGGGGCCTGGTTCTGCGCCTGGCATGGGTGGGGTGCGGGGCCGGGTGAAGCAGAGAATACAAGATGGCCCAAGGCCCTTCCAGAAACAGCAGAGCAGGGAGGGCCAGACGGCACCACAGATGTGGTAGTTGTTGCCACAATGTTTGCTGAAGGAACTACAGACATCAGGGCTGAGGCTGAGTAGCCAGGGAAGAATCCTCAAGAGTCTTGAACTGAACCTCAGATACAATCTGGAAAGGAGGGGAGGGAGGGGGCATCCTGGTGGGGGGAACAGGACAGACAGAACGGTGGGAGCATGTGTGTGGCCCAACCCAGTAATGCCCATGATGCTTCAGGGTGGGAATCTTGCCAAATGAACTTGAGGGGCGCTCACCTTCGACGTCACAAGGGAGGGGTGAGCTTCTGAGAATCCCATCAGGAAGGTTAGAGCCTCACAGGCAGATGCCTGAAATAATGCTCTGGGTAACAGAAGGGGTGTTCCCCTAATGTCCCAGGCAAGAGCAAGAGGTGAGCGGAAACAGACTGAGAGGGCACAGCACCGCGAGGCCAGCTCAGGACGGGAAGGGGGTCTGCTGGGCTCCCGTCACGGCCGGGCCATTTTCTCTCAGGCAGCAGGGCGCCCACGCTGGGGAGTGCTGACCTGGAGGGGGGTTGGGGGGAGAGTGGGCCAATGGACCCAGGGGGCGGGGATGGAGGGATGGAGGCCGAGGCCCAACTGAGAGGCTGCCCTCCACAAGCTCTCATTAGCTGGTGCTGAGAGCAAGTCTGGAGAGCATGTGACAGAGAGCCCGCCAGGCCACCAGCACCGGTCCAGGAAGACACAGACATGGGAGCAAGGCCAGGGGACACAGCACGGGCAAAAGTGCCAACTTCCAAAGAAGAAGGTGAATTCCGTGGTAGAGATGGGCAACCTCGAGGCTGGTTCCGATGGAGTGGAACATGGATGCCTCGAGGGACGGCTGGAGAGCGTGCGAGGGGGTTCTGAGCATTCCCAAGCCAGAGCTGAGCACAAAGACACAACAGGAAGGAAGGGGGCCAGACCCCGCTGGCTTCTGATAACGAGGAAACTGCTGGCCCGGCGGGTCTGGGATGTGTCATAGCTGAGCCATCCAGGCCTTGGGGCTCTCACGACCCCCCTGGGGTGGCAGGGCTGTGCTGAGAGATTCGCAGCTGAGAGCAGACCACTTCCAAAGAGCGTGTGATGATTCGCTGGTTACAGCCTAGAGGGTCTGTCGGGAGCCTGCCCTGCTGGATGTTTTCATCAGTCCCAAGATGAGGACAGAGGGGCTGAGCAGGAAGCACTATCACATTTACCGAGAGCTGTGCCAGGATCAGGAGCTACCCCCGCCCCCCCACCCTCCAAAAGTCTGAACAAATGGTAATGACAGGTCAGCTGTGACAAAATGAGAAGTGGTAGATAGACCAGAGGACAGGCGATCTTATCATCTCATAATTTATCGTGCAAACGTTCTGGCGTGAAAGGAGGGTGGTATTCACAACTCTGCTGACATACTAGGCGCCAACTGGGAGGGACCTGGGCAGTGGGGGAGCGTGGGCGTCCCCACTCGACGGCGGGGATAAGAAAGGTCCTGGGGTTGGGGCGGACTGTGAGTTCGAGGAGTCCTCTGTCTCCAGGTCTGTGAAATCTCAGGCTGTGTGAGGAAACCCCTGGACTGGGTGACCTACCCTGGGGCACCAGGCTTAGAAGGGACAGCAGCAGGATAAGCACCCGAGGCTGACTCCCTGGGCAGCAACCAACCACACAGCTCCCTTTAGGAAGGACCCCAGCTGCCACTTCCCTTGCAGAAGACGACCGACGCCACCTGTTCCACTAGTTCCCCCAATTTCCACCTGACAGATGAGCCAGGGAAACCAGCCCCCTTCTCTGCATCTCCATTCCATCAGTGTCTACAAATCAGACTGGGTTCTCAGCAGGCGTGGGCGTGGCTCACTCCCCGCCCCGCCCCCCACCTTCCCGCCCCACGCAGGAGGGGGCTAACAGGTGCTTTCTGGGCCCCATCTCCAGGTCACCTCTCACTCTCACCCTCTCTGAGCCCGCAGGGCAGGGCAGGGCAGGGCAAGGCAGGGCACTTTGGCTGTTCGTTTTCTGGCGCGAGATTTACCCAAAGGCTTTGCCAGGAGAGAGGGACTCGGGATCAGTGTTTTTCAACCTCAGAGGCCTCCGCGCTATGCAGGGCTTTTGCCATATCCTGGTGCGACATATACTGTGGTTCACAGAGTAAATATATACTTGAAACAACGGCCTTTTTTTTTTTTTTTTCTAACTTAAAGCAAATAATTTGTTTAGGAAACTTCAGATCACCACCATGAATAAACAGGACCACCAGCCCCAACCATAAAATTACAGAGAACAAAGCAATGTAGGAAGTCTGAGCTGTGCTGGGTCTGAAGCGGGCTGCGCCTATAGCCTGTTTCCCCTTTGTTACAAAAAGAGATTTACTGGAGATGGGTCAAAGACGGTGGGCCATCAGGCTGAGGTAAATCAGAAGGCCTGGACGGGCATGGGGACAGGACAAAGTCCCTCCACTGCATGTTGCGGAAATATTTAACACTGTCTCCCTGCACTGTAGTAAGTCTCGCCCTTACGTACCACGGTGTTGCATGGTCAACACTTTCAGGAAGCCCACTTTGGGCTACAGTGATATTTGGTCGTTCAAAATGGCTGAAGAAAGAAAGAGGCTGAAGTGTCCTTATTGATGAGACGAGCATATTACACAGCAGGTGCTAACAAGGGTTGTGGTGAGAAATCAGAGAGAAGCGAATGGCAAGCCCCTCGCAGTGCGTCTGGTACTTTCCAAGTGTGTTTCCAGTCTGGAGGGGAGAGCGGAGGGAATCCTCTCTAGCTGGTACCCTGGAAATGGGAGTCATCTGTATTTTTACACTAGCTGACTTCAGTGCCTGAGAAGTATAGATGGAGGAATTTGTGTAATTTTTCCCTTTTCTCTTTCTGCCAACAATGGAGGCCTCCTGGCCCCAGAACTGAGTTGGCTTTAACTGAAAGCCTTAGGCTGACAACCGTCCTCACTTCCAGCTGAGATCAGCCCCTCTTCAATTGGGGCAGAAATACAACAGGGGCGATTTCAACTTTAAAGACCATCTCCATAAACAAAACAAACCCACTCCACAATTTGTCTAGGGCATTCCTCCCTCTAAACCCTCCTGATTTAATTTCTGGGGAATTTTAAATAGAGGCCTTGCAAAATTCTGTACCGCCTGACGTCAACCGCTCTCCGACAACGTGGATTCCTCGTCGCTGTGTGGGGAACAGCCGCCACCAAAACTGAGGCTTTTCCAGGCTCCTTTCCCAATTGGAATTTGGGAGCCGCTGGTGTCACTCTAGGAGACTGCGGCAGATGGAGGGTGCCCAGGAGTGTCCCACTTGGGGTCCCAGGACTGCATTTCCCAAACCTCGGGCATTATTGAGCACCAGACATCCAGAGAAGCTATCTGAGGGGTACCTGTACTAGTGTGTGCTTTCAGAGAAAAACGGAAATACTTTGTGTTCCAAAGAGGCATTTTGGGGGCGGCACCTGGGCGGCTCAGTCGCTTAAGTGTCTGCCTTCAGCTCAGGGGTCCTGGGATCAAGTCCCGCACCGGGCTCTCTGCTCAGCAGGAAGCCTGCTTCTCCCTCTTCCTCTGCTGTGAACTCTCTCGATCTTACTCTCTCTCAAATAAAGAAAATCTTAAAAAAAAAAAAAAAAAAGGCATTTTCCTATGCTACACAACACAGAAAGCCAATATTCCTTGGCGTAAACAGAAGACAGTGTATGCAAAATGCATACACTGATGACGATGCTATAGACCTCCAGTAAGATATTAAGACGAGCTCTACAAGACACTAAGGCTACGGCCAGATTTTCTAACAAACAATGAAACGAGCAGGCAATGTCCGCAAATGTTAACAACATAGAGGCCCCAGACAGACACTTTGTCCTTGACCTAACGTGAAGTGAAAGAGAAGTCAAGATTAATAACTTCTTGTGATGGGATTCCATGCCATTTAACGCTGTGTCCACCACACGTTTCTAGGACCCACTCTCTGGGAAACACTGAGCTTGCAGAGGGAGCCTTGGGTTAAGAATGTGCAGCCCCTTGAATCAAATCCAAGCTTGGCCACTAGCAAGCTTTGAGGTCTCATGCCAATCATTTACCCTTCTGAAACTCAGTTTCTTTTTCTGAAAAATGGAAACAAAGCTGCCTGGCCTACTTAGCCCTAGAGAGCCGCTCTGAAATAACAGATGGGAAAAATGCTTTGAAAAGTCTGGGGGTTGTATGTAGATGGGGGTGGATGGGTTATCATTCCAGTGGTCTCAGGAGCTTGATGGACTCCTATCCCCGCTTCCCTAGTACAACTCACCACCTGCACTGGACGGTGGACTTCCCCGCCCATCAGGAAAGAGAAAATGAATACGTCACTTCACCATTTTTTTTCAACCTTCCCAAGAACCACAACATGGGTTTCCAAATATTACCTCCATTTTATAGATATGGAAGCTGAGGATCAAAATGGCCACACACTGTCTCCTCAACGGCAGAGCAGAAGCTGAACACAAGCCTTCCGCGCAGCCTGGGAGGAAATGCCCTCTATCTTGCTTTTACGGTGCACACCCAGCAGACCCTGAAAGTGTGGGTCTCTTGGATGCAGCAGTCGCTGTGCCTGGGCCTCGTCTTTCAAAGCCACCACCTTTGCCATGTTCCCGTGAATCCCTGCCAGCTGTGATTTTGCTCTCTTGCCCTTGTGCTCCCCCGGCACCCCAACCTTAGGTTTGTGTTGGCTGCCTACCCCAGGCTAGACCAAGAGCTCTCTGAGGACAAAGGCCAAGGCTTGTTCATCCTGGCATCCTCTCAAGCGCCGGTCGGGCTCTGTGTTTCAGACAAAGAAGGGGCTCAGTAAATAGCTGTTGAAAATGAAATGCCATGATACACGGGCATAAGACTTCCTCCTCCCTCCCTGGCTTCTCCAACTACACACTGCAGTCTCTCCTGCTTCCTTATCCTCAAGTATCTCTCCAGTCCAACTCTGGGGGTCAGTGCAGGGTCTGAGGTGGGCTTCTCTCTGGCACTCTTCCCTCTGGCCCAGGGCCTTCTGCCCTGATCAAGTCCAGTAGTGTGAAGCAGCCCCTAGGTGGCATTCCTTCCTCCAACCCCCACCTCCCTCCCAACCCCCAATTCACGGCTCACCTAGGAGGATTTGCCCACAGGGACCTGAGACCAGGAGATTTTTGTTCCTTATTGCATCTCTTGCCTGAGATTGCCCAGAAAGCTAACACAAGCCCAGAAAGCTTCCCATCCCCGGAAGCTCTCTCTTGCGGTCTGCTTGTATACCTGATTGGGCCATTTCCATTCCGGCCTCTCCCCTTACAGGAATGGAAGAGCAAAGCTCAGGGAGGTCCCACAGGCCAGGCACCAGGGACAAGCCCACACCCTGGGTGAGGCTCTCGGAGGAATGCAGAGGGCCGGGCTGCCACCAGCAGCCTCTTCCCAAGCCCAATCAAGGCAGCCTCACTGGCTGGTGCAGGCCTCCGCTGGGACCTACAGAAAACACAAAGCCTTTCTCTTTGGTGGACACAACTTGGAGCTCTGGAAGGCACAGCCCCAGAGATCTGGTGCCTCCAACCCCCAGAGGGTGGGTAGGGAGAAAGTTGGGCCAAAAACAGTTTCCTTCACCTGGTGCCCTACTCAGGGCCTGAGGAACCACAGAGAACTAACTGGGAGGCAGCGGAGAGTACAGGGAAGAAGGTGCAAGTTCCCTGACTCAGTGGGCCTCACCTTTCTCATACATGGAAGTCATGACACCTGTGCTTTATAGGGCAGTGGTGGTGGTTACAGGAAGAAAGGGGGTTGGCTCTGTCTGACACACAGGAGATGCTGAGTGATCCCTTTCTCACTCTTTACAGCTTCCGATATTAAGGGGCCCCAGAAAGCAGCAAATAGGTTACCTTGAGCCCCAAATACACAGATCCTGGGATAACTGTCCTGGAGCCCCAGCCAGGTTTGTGGTAATTTAGGACAAGGTTCTCTCTCTGAGTTTTTCCTGTCCTGTTTCCCTTTCGGTCTCTCTCCTGTCTCTGGGTACCATCTTGTCTCGCTAGATCCTAAGAGGTGGTCGAGTACAGATCCTCCTCAGATCCAAGGAGAAAAGGCCACACTCAAAACAGACATACCGGGGCGCCTGGGTGGCTCAGTCGTTAAGTGTCTGCCTTCAGCCCAGGTCATGATCCCAGGGTCCTGGGATCGAGCCCCGCATTGGGCTCCTTGCTCGGCAGGAAGCCTGCTTCTCCCGCTACCATTCCCTCTGCTTGTGTTCCCTCTCTCACTGTGTTTCTCTCTGTCAAATGTGTGTCATTCTGGACTCGCACCGTTAGTGACTGACACCTATGGGCACCAGTGACAGAGCTCCTCCTACCTTCCCCCTGCCAGGCTCTCATGCCACCTGCCCCAATACCCAAAGACAGTCATCAGCATGCCTCGTGACAGAGCAACAACCACAGTCCCCTCAGCTGGGTCAGAAGCTTCCCCATGCAACCATCAGCTCCACGATCAAGTCTTCCTGGTCCAGCTCTGCTTGTCTGCTTGCTTTGGTTTTTCCAATCTGCCCAAGGGCCAGTCTTTGATTGATGTGCCACCGTGGTAGCTGATGGCAGAGAGATGGGGTAGGAAGCTGGGAAGTCAACGGCCTAGCCTGCCCTCCACACTGTCTTCTCCTAGCCTCCACAGGGTCACCCTATGGACTTCAGGGACCTTGGAGGACAGACCCCGTCCTACAAGTGGTTCCCAGGTGGGGAGGCCTACATGGAGTAAGAGAACAGAAATCTGGGGGTCAAAGTGGGCCATGAAGATCTCTGTCCTTTAAGAGAATAAGTCTCAGCAGTGACAGGCACAAGGCATCTCGGCAGAGACTCGGCCCTTGGCCATCACAGGCTAGAACTGCAGCCCCCAGTGAGTGAGTAATATCATAATCGTTTCTGGCCCCCGGCTCTGGCCTATCCCTCAGCCCAGAATGTGAATGTCCCACCCAAACAGGCTCTGACTCCATTCAGGCGCCCCACCCCTGAAACCACCTGTCGAATGAAGTTTCTCATCCAAGGGCCTTGAGATGCTGGGCTGACCCAGTGGAGGCTGAGGATGGGGGCAGGGACGGCAGGCGAGGCCTGTGGGGTCCAGAGCCCTCCTGCTGCCGGCTGCCGCAATAGTGCCAACGAGACGCTCGGGCCCCACCAACAGTGGAGGCCCTTGAAGTCCAAGGAGAGGAGTCTATCTGGCTGCAGAGGGAGGCAGAAGAATGGGAGGCACTGGGGCAGGAGCCCTGGATGTCTGTCCTCTCCGTGCAAAGCCCCAAGGATGAGGTCAACTTCCGTCCTCTCCTCCAAGGAGCAGTCAGTTAAAATCCTGCCCTGTTGGCAAGGAGGTCTCGGCGTGGGCCAGCCCTGGTTCTGCTCCCACTACCAGTGATGGGGAAACACGCCCCTGATGGTGTCCGCACTCCAGGGAGCAGTAGTACTTATCCCCAAGTGTGAGGGAGCAGATCTGATGCTCACTCAGGAGGTGCTGGTGGAGGGAAGGGAGGGGGTTGAGACGCAGACATCCCCCCCCCCCCACGCCGGGGCTGGGTCAGGGCTAGAAGCGGCAAGAGCTCCATTAGTTTTCCCTTCCTTTCTTTCTTCCTTTCTTTCCTTCCTTCCTTTCTTTTAGCTATTTTCATTACATTCCCACCTGCCCCCTCCTCCCCACAGTGCTGGGTACACTGCAGACATGCAGAAAATGCCAGCTTACGTATGCAGAAGGGTCAAGGACACCTGGTTGGTGGGCCAAACGGAGGCGAGGATGCCCTAGGCAGACAAGAGAGACTCTGGGCTTCTCCAGTCCACCCAAGAAGGAACAGGCCAGGCACACCCCTGTCCCAGCAACAGCAGAGGCTGGGGGAGCCCTGCCATGCTGGGGCTTTGAGACCCCTCGCTGCCTTGAATTCTGGCCTCTCTTTACATCCCAGAGCTATTGCTTTCACAGATCTTGTTTAACTTGAGAAGGACAGGGGAGGGGGGGCAAGGCAAACTGCATTCTTCCCCATCAAAGCCAAGAGTCCAAAGTAATACTTCTGGTTGTAACTGATCCCGGCCTGTTTGTGATTACGGCCCCTTGCTCGCTTTCTGGCAGGACGGCCCTGGAACCCGGCGGCAGGCTGAAGGCAAGAGACACCCTTGCTCCCTTGGATAATCTTGTCCTCGCCTGACATGACCAAAAACGTCCATCAGCCGCTGCTTTCCGCAGTTCTCCAGGGCAACTCTTCAAAACATTTATTTAAAAAGGGGGGGAAGAAGCCGCCCCCAACCCCAACCATGAAATTCCATAACCCTAATCATATCCCTTCTGTTACCAGCACCAGCCTGGAAAACACAGCAGCCCCCGCGGTCCCATTGGCTGATGCAAATTGAAGGGGAGAGGGAGGCTTGGGATTGGCGGGCTCGGCCCATCTTCCTCTTTTGCCTACGCCCCTCCCTTTTATTAGGGGAGAAAACACACACACACATACACACCCCTTTCTGCTGCTACAGAGCACAGAAAGAGCTCTGCAAAGCTCAAGACTTTTTCAGCTGTTCTTTCTCCGGAAATTTAATCTGCAAAGCATTTGGCCTCACAAAGCCCATTCCAAAGGTGTCCAGGAGCCCAAGAGCCCTGTGATCATCATTACAAACCCAGCGATGTTTGCAGCCAGTGACCCATTTGGCTGCTTGGGAGAGCTGGCTGAAGGCTTGCCAACATGGTCAGATTCCCCTCACCTGCTCCCTCTAGGCTGAAACCGGCTTTTCCTCGGAGCCCCGGGGGCCAGAAGGGACCTGAGGAGCTCAGGAACTATGGAGACGAAAGTCCTGCTTCTTGCCTGGCCTTGGTAAAAGCATGATGGTCACGGGAATGGGGTGCCCGGTATCTGGAACACAGCTGTGGCCACTATCTTCACTCCCCACCCCATTTCCATTCTGTAAGAGAGGACAGATGATGCTCAGAGAGGTAAAGTGACTTGCCTGAGGTCACCTGGTTAGTGGGTAACTGGGGTTGGAACCTAGATGGACTGGAGGGCCTCTTCTACAAAGCCTGGCAATCCTTCCACGAGGGCGCACCAGCACCCGGCCCATTCCCACTGTGCCAAGTTGGCAATCCCTTGACCCAGGGGTTCGAGCAAGATGTGGGTGGCTAGGGCTGGAGGAAAGCCCCCCAGAGCACAGGGCCCGGCCGGGCCTTGGAGAAGCCTGTGGCCAACACTGCAGGTGCTGGTGAGGGGCCCAAGGCCCCATTCCTTGCTGTGGGTGCGTCCTGATCACAGCAGCTCCAGGGACGGTGAGCACGCTGAGCAGAGAGGATGCTGGGGCCTCACAAGGGCGCCAGTTAGAAGTACAGAAAACAAACAAGAAAAGAGAGTGTCCAGAAACCCTGGGACTGGAGGCCCAGCCAACCTCAACAGCAGCCTCACCACCTTCCTGGGGAGGAAGAAGAAGGGCCAAGAAGCCACAGCCTCTGGTCTGGGTGGGGTGGGGTGGGGTGGGGGGTGGGGGGAGACCCACAGCCAGCCAGGGGGCAGTCCAGAGAAGGGGCGTCGCTCGATGGCGGGGGGATCCATATTCTCAAGTTGGGGCATCCAAGGTGATCTTGCAGGAGGGAAGTCACCATGTGTGAAAAATCAGTCTGTTTCAATGTCGGGGGTGTCCAGGGTCGGGGGCCTCAGTCAGTCAGGGGCAAGGTGGGGTGTGCCCAGCCTTGAGAGCACAGCAAGGCCTCGGAGACCGCTGCCACTACAGGTATGGCCCACAGCTGTGCCGTAGCCCGGCCCTGAACTCGCCGTATGATGCTGGGCGGGGGGGGCTTCCCTTTGCCAGGCTCTGTTCCTCCTCTGACAAAGGAGAGGTTTAGGCAGCCAGAAATGCCGCCCTCAGCTTGGTGGGAAAGGAAGGGGAAAGCTCTCCTTCCCCTGACACTTGGGGCCCTTGAAGGCCCTCGACACCCCTCCTTAGCCTGCTCATGGCTGGATGAACACCTTCTCGTAGGCCACCTCATGCGCTGTGGCCCAATAACACTGGTCCAGGCCCGCCCTCTGCGCCCTGGCAGGGGTCCCTCTGGTTCACCCAGCTTGGAGCCCCTTCCTCCCTCAGCAACTTGCTCAAGGCCCATCTTTCCTGACCTGAAAGGAGACTTTCCTGACCATGGAACGCAGGCGCTCTCTGAACGTGACAGTACACACGGAAAGCCACAAACATCTGGTCCTGCCCCCCGTCCCCTCTGGGACACTGCCTAGCCCGAGCTTCACCGTGCTGTCCGCCTCGCACTTGGCAGGTACGCGATCAAAATGATCGCCGTGCCGCACCTGGGCCTATATCCTGCAGGGAAGAGGGAGCCCTAGAATGCCGGCCCCCCAGCAATAGAAAGATAGGGACGGCTGCTTCTGGTCCACTGCTGCACCCCGGTGCTGGGCACGCCCGAGGGCATCCAGAGGGGCTCCATGTGTGTCAATTGAATAAGCAAACCACACCGTCTGGAAGCATTCCCTGCATAGAGGAGGTTGTTTAAACAGGGCTGAGACCAGAGATGTCGTGGGGGAGGAGGAAGGAGGCAAGAAAGCCGTTCTTCCTTGGATCTGGCCAGGCGAAGGGGAAGGACTGGGACAGGTCTATTTATTTGGACAAAGGGGAAAGCAGAGTGGGCTAGGGCCCTGTGCAGCACAGCCCAGCCCTGCCCGCACACCCTCGGCCCCGCCCACCAGGGCCCTGGTGAGCAGGTCTCCCAAGTGCCCCCAACCCATCTGCCCATGCAGTCCAGCCCCGGCCACAGACCAGGCTGAGCCAAGGGCTGGAACATGCACACAACTCTTCTGTAGGGAGAACATGCACACAACTTCCCTTTTGACTACTTTTCTCCTACCCCAGCCAGGGCTTTAGCAAGACTGACCTCTGTTCTCCTGCTCTCTGTGGTCTGGGGAACTCACACAGCAGAGCACTCGGGGGCTTGGTTCTCTAAAGAAGTAAAACCCACAAGCACGAGATGTGCAAACATCCAGATTTCCAAACACTGGATAAACAGTCTGTGTTGGAAGTCCACGCCCCACCTCCCCACCGTGCAACCTCGGGGCAAGTCACTTAACCTCTCTGGGCTTCAATTTCCACCTCTGAGAGACAAGGCCAACATTTGCCCTTCATCTTACCAATACGTTTTACAAACTGCATGGTTTTGTATCTTGCAAAACATAACATATTCTGATTCAGAAAGAAGTCGCATTGAAAAAAATGTCCCAAATCCCCTATTGGTGGACGCGAACAGGCAGTCCCCAGGCAGCCTTAACCTCTTTAAGGATACCCCCTGCTCACCCGGCCCCAGTAGGGGACGAAGAGAACAGACCTGCAGGCTTGAGGCCACTGTGTTTAGAATGTCCCTTGAAACAAACACAAGGTTCTGGGACACAGAGATCCAAGGGCCACTCAGGGCAACGCTGATGGGCCAGATGTAACAGGAGAAAGGGATCCGCACACCAATTTCAGAAACCTACTCGTGGCTCGCTCACTTTATGGCCAGTCCCTGGCAGACTCTTTCTCTTAGTTTGGCTTTCTCTCACCTCCTGTGGAGCCTGGGCCACTTCCCCACAATCTAGTCCAATAAAAGCGTAGGGGAGGCAAATATATTTTAGCATGAGCCTAAAAAGTGCCTGGCTCAGAAGGGAGATGTGGAGTCAAGGCTGAAACAATTTAAATGAAACAAAACCCCCCAAGAATTCCATGCAGCACGTTTCCGATGTACGTAGAAGTGATGCTGGGGGTTACGTGAGCCACAAGCCCCTCTCCCTTAGTCCCAGTGAACATGGGCTCCCACCAAGCTTCCCAGGGCGACTGGTTTAACTGGGTCACCTGGCTTCCCCACCCCCCACCCCCGTGGTGAGACAAAGGAGTGCGGGTCAGCACTGGGAACCCAGAGGGATGAGGTTATGGAATCCAAAAAGATGCTGATAGGACGGTGGTCAAGCCCGCTACCACGAGTGATTACTGGAAACCCAAGTGCTGGGAACATAGTATCACAAGGCTGCGGGATCAACTGGGGAGAAAACAAGGGGTGATTTCTCAACTCAGATTCCCTGAGGTCCTGACAGACTCCCCACAAAGTGCCACAATCGCAGGGTGGAAATCTGTTACGTAAGGGTGGAGGGAATGCTGTGTAGGGAGCTCTTGCCCCGCACTTGAGCCACACGGGGAGACCGGTCGCTTCTACCAGCGACAAATGCCGCGTACGTGTGTGTGTGTTGGGCACGTCTGGTGCTGCCTGCTCCCCGGGCCCCTGGGCCGGGGTATGTCCGGGGAGGGGAGTGAGGTCACCTGTTGGCCACACCGCAAGACACCCACCTGGGATGTGGTGGTGGTTATACCTAGAACCACACGCCTAGGCCCGGTCCCACCTGGCCTCTCCCTACTTCTCTGCCCTCACTCACCACCACCCTCCCCAAACCAACTGGGGCCTTTGGTTGTTCTTGGGCTCGCTGAGCTCCGCGTGTTCTCAGCAGGGAAGGCCTTCAGAGAGCCCTATCTCTCCCTATCATCTCCCCCGGCTCATTCTGTCATAGGGCCCTGTTCCACACGCTGCACTTTGCAAATATCTCAAATTATTTTCCTGGTTTCCTTGTGACTGTCTCACCACTCCAGGGGAGCCCCAGGAGGGTGGCCTTTGTTGGCCTCATCATCTCTGAACCCAGCCTGGCACTCAGCCAACTAGTATGGACTTAGGGACGGTAGGTCACGCGAAGGTGAGCCTTGCTTCGGTCCCAGCAGCGTGAGGATTAAGTGTCCCCTTGGTGTCCAAGTCCAGAAAAGCAGCCTTTTGGAGGTGCCCATAAAGAGACTCAGTGTAAATCTATTTGTACCCCCAAAGCGGAAGGCA
Organism: Procyon lotor; assembly: GCA_028646535.1. Lineage (NCBI taxonomy): Eukaryota > Metazoa > Chordata > Mammalia > Carnivora > Procyonidae > Procyon > Procyon lotor. Next base: position 49,275,132 of record CM053617.1, read on the forward strand.
GCCGGGCATTGCCCTGGGGTGCAGAGGGGCAGCTGGCGTCACTTGGACCCTTGAGCTGGATTTCCAAGGTCACCGCTACGACACACCTTTGGCTCCGAAATGACTGTTCAGGAGCAATGGTCGCAGGACGTGCTGGGGCCCCACTGGAGCCAGTTGAGGCGAGACACGGCAGTGCCCTGGCAGCCATGGTCCTCCCCCCACCCCCCCTATTCCCCCCCACCCCCGCCAGCTGTCTGGCCGTTGGCTCCAGGCAGGTGGCTGGTCCCAGCCGTGCTCGGTGCTGACAAGCCCTTGGATGCCTCCCTGACAACAGCCCGTGCCGATCTCACTCGAGGACTGATTTCCAGCTCTCAGAAACACCTTCCCCTGCCGCCCTCCTCCCCCTCAGCCGGACCCGCTTTCTTCCAGTACCACAGTGCTCACATCCCTCTCTGGCTCATCAGCTTCCCGTGGCCTCCTCCTTCCTCCCCCTTTTTTCATCAGGATGCACCTGCTGGAGGCGGCCAGACTCTTGCCTTGCCGTCTCACCCTGGCAGGCCCAGCCCTCCACCTGGTATCCCCTTGTGGGGACCTGGAATTCCTTCACCTCTCTGCCCATCTAACCCCTCCTCACTCCAAGGCCCAGCTCGATGCCTCTAACTCCTGCGAGGCCCCCAAGAGCCCTGGGAATTCAGCTCTGTGCTCTGCAACAGAGCCATGGAGTGACATCGAGCCAGCGTGAGGGGTCGTGGGTGAGGCACTCCTCCTCCCTCAGCCCTGCTTGAAGCTCGCAACCCTGTGAAGGTACTGCCTCTGGGTTGCCAATGGAAACTTGACTTTGGCCTCTAACTTTTCCTGTCACGGGCTGGGGCAAGGACAGCTACCCAGGCCAGGGCTCCGAAGGGGCAACGCTGGTTTCCAACACGGTTTCGGGGCTTCACAGCCCTATGGTAAGCTCCCTGTGTGCCCTACGCACCTCGCAAACCAGGAGGGCTGAGAGACTCCTCAGACACTACTGAGTGCAACCCATTCCCCAGCCAGACAGGGAAACTGAGGCCAGAAGAGGAAAAGTGGCCTGCCGTGGGCCCCAAGTTCAATCTATGGTGGGGCTGCCCTTGTCCAGCGGTCTCCTGGAGACCACCACGTCCTGAGCACTTACTGCGTGCCAGGCCCCGCACCAAGCACTGAATCCCTTCTGAATTGGGATACGTCAGCCCTCTAGCTGTGGGCACAATTATTCCCATTTTACGGGTAAGGAAATGGATGCCTAGAAGACCCAACTAACTTTCCTCGGCTCTCCACTAGCCAGTACCAAGCCAAGATGAAAACCAGGCCTATCTAAGTTGAAGGCCCTATTTTTCTTCCCTAGGTTATCCTAGAATCTCCTTCTCAAAACAACCTCAGGCCTGCAGTGAATAAAGCTGGGTCCAGGGGCCCCAGACGGGATTAGGATGCCAGCTTCTGCTCCAGGATTTATGCTCCGTGGCCCTTTCCCTTCCAGCTTCGCGAGGCAGAGAACGACTGCACGCCGGAGACCGTCTTTGACCAGAATGGACTTTGGAATCGCTGGTTAGGCTGACTTAGCAGGAACATGCACGTGTAATACTTCGGAAGAGAAGAGAGGTCAGAGGACCCAGGCTGCCTGACAGCTGGGAAAGACCTCGCGGGGCCAGTTACCACAAGCAGACGGTGGCTGGCTCGTTGGAACCAAACTTAAAAGGCTGTGGCAGAGGTAAGAGTGTTAGTTCACTTATCTGCAAGGCTGGCTACGATAAACCTGGCTTTCTAGAAACAGCCTATCCTGTCTTTATCGGGATAGCTCTTTTCTAGGGTAGCTTGGCAGTCTGAATTAGCAATCAGGCGGTTCCTTAGTAAGCCCATAATCTAAGCAAATGCCACAGAAGCTACGTCCGAGAAGCCCACGGAAGACATCGTCAAGTGGGAGGAGATGCCCCAGCCTCACGATACAGCCCGCCCCTTAAGTACCCAGAATGCTTGCACAGAGTAGAGTCTAAGCTGCAGAAAGGCAGGAACCTAATGGGTACGCATGCAATCAGCGTGGGGCCTGGGACAAAGGAGGTACTCAAGAATTATGAAATGAACGAATGCCTGGATACATGAAGGTAAGTAGATTTCCCCCTTATAAAAAGCCCATGTAGAACCAGTTATAACAATGCTCATCAGGAAATCTCAGAGTTACGGAAGAGATACATCCCGCCATATTAAAAAGATTCCAACCCACAAGAAGCGCAAGGCTGGAGAACGCGTTATCTTTGACAGTATAAAATCACCATCACGACACACAGATCGGAAAGGAAAGCTTATTAGTTTGTCTTCTCTGTCACACAATAAACAGTTACCTTGGATGCCCCCTCCAGAAACGCCCATGCACTGTGCATCACTGCCCCCTTTACACTCTTGAGGAAACCAAGGGATTCCTCCGTACGTCACAAAGTCAGGGTAGCATTGAGATCTTAAACCTAATGTTCAGATTCCCGATTCTTTGTTTCTCCACCACACACACAGCAGCTAAACAAGTAACATAGTTTGCAGCCCAACACATTTTGGGTACCTAACCCCTCCAGATCTCCTTTCTTTAAACCTGCTCTCCAACAGCCCCCACCGAGGGGTCTGGCTCGGCAGCCATGTTTATGCCCCATGGGGCTTCTCCTGCACACGGCTGGGTGGCCCGGGGCGGGACACCTGATCAAAGGTCTGCCGACTCACTGGCCAGCCAGGAGCCAATCAGATTCAGATTTGAACTTCAAATTTTGAACTCAGAGAACCGGAAGCCACAGCGAGTGGGTGGCAGTTATGTCCACTGAATAGTCCCGCTGTCTGGTCCTGGTGAATAGGCTGCTGTTCTAAGTGCACAGGAGGAGAAGGCAGGCTGCTCTGTAAGGAGAAGATCGCGGGGGAGTTTCCATCTACATGGTACACCCAAGAGCAAGACAGAGACAAGCGTGGCTGACCTGGCCCCGGGACCCACTCTTTGGTTGCTGGTTTCTGTGAGCCTAGAATGGACTTCACATCCTCAGGCTCGGTGAGATTTTTCTGCAACATTTCAGGAGCCTCTTGAGCAAGTCTGAGTGGACTTCTGTCCTCTGCTCACTATTCAGTTGGGACTAAAGCACCGATTTTGGAGGGGACTGAGATGTGTAAACTCCCAAGGCTGAGTGTTCTCCCCTGTACAATTTCTCACCTGGATGGACCAGTGGAGCTCAAGATTCCTTGCCAGCACAACACTTTGTCTTAGTCCTATAGCCATGTGCCTCCAAGAAAGTATAAGAACTCCCAGGGTTCTCACGCTGGGGCCAGGAAAGGAACAAAGACTCCAAGAAGGAAAGCAGAGGCAGGAAAAGAATGAGCATCTGGTGACTCAGCCCCCCGTCCTCCCTGGGCCTTTAGTCCTAAGAAGAAGGAAGCAATCCTGGAAAGTTGGAGACAAGCTTTGCTCCACACAGAGAGACCAGAGCAGCAGGGATCCTGTCATCGCCTTTCTGCCAGATGTCAGACCAGATTATACCTGCTCGAAGGTGAAGCCAATGTAGACTTTGAGGCCTAAGGATGTCCCACAAAGCAGGCGTCTTGGGTACTGCTGTCTGTAGGAAGGGTGGAGGGGTTCCCAAGGACAAGATGACAGTGGCTTGTCCAAACAAGCAAAGCTATTAAATCTTTCTGTTAGATTTGTCCCTGTTCATGGATGGAGAAAAAGAGTGCTTTCTGGTTCAGCCCAAGGCCCACTGCTTGGTCAAAAAGGCTTTCCCTGGGGGCGCCTGGGTGGCTCAGTCGTTGAGCCTCTGCCTTCAGCTCAGGTCATGGTCCCAGAGTCCTGGGATCAAGCCCCGCATCGGGCTCCTTGCTCAGCGGGAAGCCTGCTTCTCCCGCTATCACTCCCCCTGCTTGTGTTCCCTCTCTAGCTGTGTTTCTCTCTGTAAAATAAATAAAATCTTTAAAAAAAAAAAAAAAAAAAAAAAAGGCTTTCCCTGAAGCCACGCGGGTCCCACTTTGGGAGTCCTTGACTTCTGTCCCACCTATATTTGCGGGAACAGGCTTGTCCTCAGTGCTGGGTACACATCAGATCCTCTCAGCTGTCTCTTGGCCCCAAATTCAAAGGAACCATTAACAAGCTCAATTCCCACAGTTTATGACCACCATGTTGGAAGGTGGGACACAGAGCCTTCCTTCTACAATGGCTGTTCCTGGGAGACCTGGGGTCATCTCCCCAGCCCGAAGCTCGTGGTGATCCTACCAGGGATGAGCCCATTCTCGCCTTCCCCCTACATCCTCTGTAGACGGCAGAGATCTCAGCTGTTGGACTCTAAGAAAATTACTTAACCTCTCAGACTGTTACTTCAGCCACACAATTTTTAAAGAGGCTTCTACCGCGTGGGGTCATTTCCTGATTCTAATAAAATGAGACATAACCCGTGGCACCGGGTGTTTACGGTTTACCAACTCTGAGCTGCCTTCCAGACACATCGCTCTTTTGACCAATGAGATCACAGAGCCCTGGCACAACCATACCTTCAAATGGCTCGGAGGCTGTGGTCCCAGCCAGTGGGCTTGGCGAAGCAGGCAGAGCCAGAGGCTGGTGGACCCCTCTACTGAACTTCTAGTGACTTCTAGCCTTGAGAGAAGGGGACACAGGCAGAATCCCCATAGGCGAGGCAAGGTCCTGGGGGTGGAGATGGTGCTCACTTGGGCTACTACCCCAACAATTAGAGTGGAAATGCCTTAACACGCCCACCATGTCTCAAGGTCAGAGGCCTAACAATTGGGTCTTTGTTAACAGAGTTCAAAAGCCTCGCTCGCTCACCACTCCTTCCAAAGCCAGCTTATAGGATGCACAGCACACCTCCCCTCCCCCACCTCAGCCGTCCAACTTCCATGAACTGTGAACCCACTGTCCAAAGGATCTGCGGTTTGGTCCTCCTGCTCTCATCCCTCCACCAGCTTAGTTTCTCTGGTTAAACTGGTTGTACACAAAAGGCCCCCTGGTTTCTGCCTGCACCAGACAGGGTGGGTTTGCAAGGCAGAGAGAGCACTCCAGGGTCCTGCCGAGCAGCTCTGTCCGCCAAAAGTAAAGATACCGAAATCCTGGAGAGGGAGAAAAGCCATGCTGGGGGAGACTCCCTCTACCTGACACCCAGGGCCCCAAAGAGGCTCCCAGCCATGGAGTTCAGACCTGGGAAGAGGGCTCGGGGAGGTCATTACTCCAACTCCTGCTTCTAAGCAGCCACCAAATGATGTCCATTTCACAGAAGGCTTAACTGAGGCCCGGAGGGACTTGCAGCCACCCAGCTGGCAGGTGCTGGGCAGAGTCCTGCTTCCAGGAGGTGGCTCCCTCAGAGGGTCTGTGTGTCCGACTGGGGAGTCAGGCTGCTTGAGCCCCTCACACAGCTGTCAGGGACTCCTCAGGAGCGGAGGTGTCTCTGTGCTTTTTCCAGGCCCTCATTTTGTCAAACCCCCCCCCCCCAACTAGGCAAGACTTCCAAGTAGTCCTAGAGTCCTGGGTATGAGATGGGAAGGTAGAGGGAGGACATCCCTGGGAATCAGAGTCTCGGAGCATGCTGACTTCCTTCTGGTGAGGTCTTCTCCATCCTGGCCAGTGGCTGGTACCCAGAACCTTGGGGGTTAATAGCTGTGCTGGTGACACAAGGCAGGAGAGGGAGCAGGAGGGTCTCTAAGCCAGAATACTTCTGAGCAGCCCTGACCTTATACAGAGAAGTGACCACATCTCTCCCCTTGGAACAAGCTCCCAAATGTATTTCTCAGCTGGCGCCTCCAATTCCACCATCAGAGATCCCTTCCTTTGGGTCTGGAGGTGCTCAGGGTTTCCAGAGCCAGGCCCCTGTGACAACGCCAGCTTCCCCGGGGCAGGGTAGGGGGTAGGCGGGGTGAGGGGTGGCAGCGGGTAGGCAGGGCTGGTGTGAGGACAAATGCTGAAGGCAAAGGTGTGCAGGTAGGAGATCAGTGTGGGCATCTGGGGTGAAGGGCTCAGGCATTAGGCTACGGGTGTGGCTCTGCCAGCTGGGGATGGCCTCTGCCAGCCACCCTGCCCATGACACCAGGCACAAGGATAAAGCCTGACCTCTCTGAAAGGTCTGTGAAGACCCCAGACCCAGAAGGGCCAGGAGTCCAACCTCAGATGACATCATAGCTCTGTTCTCAGGGAGCACAGTTCTTGAGCCTCCTACAGCAGGAGCCTGAGCTCACCTCCCCCAGGAGGTCTGCTGGGATTTCCTCAGCATTTCTCATCATCTCTACAGCTACGTGCTGCCCACAGGCATAGAAATTCGGGGTCCAGGAATGTCCCTGTTCTGCTTTTGTCCTCAGAGGACTCATTTCTCCTCAGTCTGTCTGTGCCTCAGTTACTCTATCTATAGAATGGGTGCAGTTGGTCTGCCCTCTTTCAGAGCTCACAATATTGGAAGGAAAGGGAACGGAGTAGGACAGGAAAGGAAAACAGGCCCCTCCCCTCTGGGAGTGTCCGAACACTGCCCAAAGAGGATCCTGTGCAAGGGACCTTCCCCTGCAGCTAACTGAAACCAAAACAAAACACCCCAGGAAGCTATTCAAGCCCCAGCAGGATACGCGCAAACTGCCCATGGACTTCTCAGCCCTGGCCCTGCACGCACCTCACACTGATTCAGGCCCTCCTCTCTCCACCTGCAGAGATGCCCGCCGAACTTATGGTCCCGGTGAGGACCGTGGAACCGGCTGGCCCTGGAGAGCCACGGGCAGGGCCCCCGACGAAACAAAGCCGCAGCTCCCAGTGACAGGGCGGCTGCCACAGGGCCCTCCGTGGCCCCCTTCTTCCCCTGTCTGGGCCCTCGTCCCAGGTCCTGGCCGCCTTCAGCTCTGCAGGGGGCGGTCAGCTCACCACCCAGGCACTAGCCAAACCCCACAGACCTGGCCGGTCCTGAGACAGCCCGCGGGGGGCCGAGAACCCCGGCCCCCACACTGACGTCACGGCCGGCCCTCCCCACAGCTACTTGGCTTCTCTCGCCCCTGCCGGGACCCTGGCTTGGAAGATGGCACCAACTGGGGAAGCTGCCCTAAGGCGCCCCTGAGGCGGGAGCTCCCTTCCCTGTGGCCCCGGTGGGCACGGGGACCCCTGAACAGGGGTCGGGCCATTGTACCGGCTTCTGCCGCCCTGGCCTCGCGTGCACACAAACCGATTCATTTCCCTGAGCTGGGGAGACATTCTTCCACCACCAGGCAAAGTGCTGGCCTGTGGCCCAAACCAACAGGGGAAACTTCGGCCTCCTCAGCCCTCTCCCCCGCCAGATGGAAATAACGTACAGCTGCAGAAGTGGGGGAGGAGGGAGAGAACAAAACCAGCCAGACGTCTGTCTGTCCGTCCGTCCGTCCGCCCGTCCGTCCCGGGAGCCAGGCCGGCCATCTGGGCACTCACCGCTCTCGTTCTTCTCGATGACATCCACCACCTCCCCGGCCTGGAGGCTCAGCTCCGAGTTCTCCTGCTTCTTATAGTTGGACACCACCACGTACTGTTCCAGGATCATGGGCTCGGCGTTGGTGTCGGCACCTGGCGAGGGCAGAAAGCACGCGGTGAGCCAGCGGCCGGCCATGGCCCCGCGGCCGGGGCGCCCCCTGTCCATCGGGGGAGGCTGCTCCGTCGCCAGCGCCGCTCCGAGGGGCCGCCCGCAGCCAGGGCTCGCAGCTCGCCGGGCCCCAAGGACAGGCCATATAGCAAGGCCCCACACCGGCCCGCTGCGCCGCAGGGACCGGGGGACATGGGGAGCCGGGCTGGAGGGGGGGGGGGGACAGCCGGGGATGAGCAGAGGCCCCGGGAGACGGGAGGAAGAGCCCGCCGCTGCGATGAGTCAGGCACAGCCCGACAGGAGCGAGCGGGAGGAGAGGCCTGGTGCGGACGTGGTCTCCCCAGACCCCTCGGCTGGCAGGGGCGGGACGGGAGGGCCGCCCATGAGGGCTGAGGCCGAGCGGGGGAGAGAGAGAAAGGCAAGGCAGGGAGGAGGGCCCGTGCCTCTCCCCCAGCCCCTGTGAACCCAGAGGAAAAGAGAGGCAGCGGTCCTCCCCTCGGGAGGGAGAGGGAGCGAGCAGGAGAGAAGTCTCCACAGCCCGGGCCCAGGCGAGAAGTCAAGAGGGTTTGAGGCCACCAATCACTGGGGTTTACTCGCAACCCTTAAATAGAAACACATGAGACCCATCGAATGAGGAGCCAGGGGTGGAGGCAGGGGAGGGGGAGGAGGGCTGAGACTGTTTACTTGAAACCCAAGAAGAAAGTCCCAGCGCCAGCAGCCAGGCGAGCCCAACCCGCCCCCCGCCAACTTTTCCTCAAGTTCGGCTCACCAAGGCGCTGCCACTGAGCCCGGGGGCCTGGTACAGACACACCAGCCTACACCGGCTTCACTCCAGCCTGGCTGCTGCCCTCTGGCCACGTGGAGACTGATTCAGTCGCCCTCTACCTTTTAGTGTGGGCTTTGTGGTCAGGCTCTGGAAAGCCTCCAGCCACCCTCTGGCAGTTGAGGGGTGGAAAGGTGGGGCTCTGCAGAAGGACAGGTGGGCTAGAGGTTCCCAAGGTGGGGACAAATCATCTAAGACAGGGCATGTCCCGCTAGGAGCTGAAAGGAACCACAAACCAGAGACCTACTGGTCACCACCTACAGGAAGTCCTCCCAGACCAGCCATAGCCCAAAGGGAATTCCTAGCACACTTTATGTGTCTACCACCCTATATATCTGTTAATCTCCTGGAAGACTAGGGGATTCACACCACCTACATGGCTACAGAAATGGCTGAGAGGGTCCCTAGGCTCCCTAAGGTTCCCTTGGTGCTCTAGCCTACAGCAACATTCCTTACATGCCTGAGTCTAACTCGGCACATGTTCTGTGTCCAGCATGTGTCCAGCAACCTCACCACAACGCTTCTACCTTCCCATTTCACAAAAGACAACTCAGAGGCCCAGAGAGGGCAAGAGGCTCACCTCAGCTCACACAGCTGCTGAAGACAGAACCAAACTCAGTGTTTTAGATTCAAGCCCATCTCCTTCCATTAAAGAACTGCATCTCGGATTTGTTTCCAGACACCCATTCTTCTAGCACAAAGATATTCAACTTGGCTCCACAGAATTGCCTGGGGTGCAGGGGTGGGGGCTTTTAAAGAACTCGGATGCCTGGGTCCCACCCCCAGAGGTCCAGATTTAACTGGACGGTATTTTTTGGACACTCCCTCCTCCCCCGTGGTTCCCAGGTGCAGCCCGGGGAGAGAGGCACTGCTTAACCCAGGGCAGGGAGTAAGGGAAGGAAAGGAACCCACTGCCCCTGATGGTTTTTCTCCCAGGAGGTGTGGGCCCTGCAGCCCCAGCTCAGCCCTCTGGAGCCCCAGAAGGGACCCTGTCCCCGCTGAGGCCTGCCACATGGATCCGCACAGCCCCAGGCAGCTCCACCAGAGCCAGGATCGGATTTCAGGCAGAAATGCAACCAACAGCTGGGCGGCAGGACCAGCCCGCTCCACGCTCGGATGGGGCCAGGTCTGCGCCTGTCCCTGCCAGCTGGAGAGGGGCAGCTTCGGGCACGGTGCTGACAGCGACTGCCTCCCACTGTGCCCCTGGGGGAATGGCAGTGCCTCTGTGGCCAAGAGCACCTCTTCAGTGAACCTACCGCAAAAAGACCCAGACCCTGCCCTGGGAGATACAGGGGCTCCCTTTCCGATTTGTGGGAAAGGCAAACTCAGGTTACAGACAGAAAAGTGGAGTTCCCAGTGGGTTAGAGCTTCCAAATCCCCAGAGCCCAGATTATTCTGACAATTAACAGCAGACCGTTAGGTGCTCACTCACAGTCAGCTTGATGCCAAGCACCTGACCACATCATTTTGCTGTCTCCGTGGATTCTCCCAACAACCCTATGTGGTAGGTTGTGTTAGAGACCCATTTTATACATAGGCAGACCGAGGCTCATGAGGGTAAGCAGTTTTCCCAAAGTCACACAGCTGGGACTTGAACTCACACCCACCAGACAGGGGGTTACTCGTGTTCTGAATTTCTCTACTATATGCCACCTGCAGAGAGCCATTGATCCCTGGTTCCCAGAGGGACCCCGCCTCACTCTATCTTCACACACCCAGCTTTACTGGTGTTTCGTAAAGACTGGAGTGCGAGTTCCTTGTTGACTAGTGCTGCATCTGCTGAGCAGAACACCGGGCCCCCTGGGTAGTAGGCATTCGGCAGGTGTTTGCAAAATGAATGAACGAAATGAACAAACAGGCAGATAGATGAACGGAGTGATTTAGTGGTTTGTTTTGAGTCACTAGAGCTAACCCAGGCAGGGCCTCCCCTCTGACATTCGGGAAAACTAGACAACTGTGGAAGGGGGAAAGGAGAGATGGGGAAACAGAGGCACAGAAGAGCAAGGACTGACGTTTGTGGCCAGGAGCTGCTAGAGAGGACCAGCTGGGGTGCTGGAGAGTGGAGTGACCTCAGCTTACTTTAATCCAAGCCAAGGAAATCTGAGGCAAGATTTCAAAGAGGGGAAAAATCCCGCCCCCACCACCCAGCCCCCCCCTCCAGCCCCCCCCCCAGCCCCTTGGAAAATTGGCCTAAGCTTTTTGAAGACTGACGTTTTGGGACACAGGTAGAAGAGAGAATGTTCTCCAGGGATTCCAGAGCACAGAAGACAGCGGTGGTGCCTCTTGGGGCTGCCACAAAGGCTGTGGGATGGACAGAGGGACACACAGACACTCTGCCCTCCTGGCTGCTCTCCCCTCCCCCAGCACAAGCATACTCCCGGCTCTCTCCCTCTGGCATCTGCCTCTTAGGACGTTGCCTGCCCAGGGCTGCCTGGGCAGGCGTGCGCTGTGAGCAGGTATCCAGATGAGAAAGCGCTCGGCAGGCGGGCCGGTGGGTGACGTCATCCCACAGAGGCCACTCTGGATCCCCTCCCAGCCAAGGCCTGGAAAATCAGGGGCTGGAGGAGTCAGCCCAAAGGAGGAGGAGGGGCAGAGCTGTGGATGAAGCCTCTAGTTTCTGGACGGGAAGGGTCTGACAGAGGCACGGAGAAGGGGTGCACCCCTTCCAGAGAGAAGAGCCCCTCCTGGGTTGGAAGGGGACTTTGTAACAGTCTCATCGAGGGGCCCCTTGTCACTTGGAGCCCCTGGCTGGATTGGCTCGGGCTCTGGCAGGTCCCTGGAGCCCTTCCCCACACCTGCATCCCTCCAACTACCACCTGGACGGACCCCCGGCTCCTGCCTGATTCTGCCTGCCAACCTAAACTTCGAAATGAGGCTTTTGCCAAGTCAGTCCTCTGCTCCGACACCTTCAATGGGTCCCTGTTGCCTACAGAATAAAGGCCAAATTCAACCTCAGTCTTTCTGACAATCTGAATTCCCCAAGTTCCCTGACACATAACCCACCCTGTTCCAGGACCTTCATGAGTCAACATACAAACCAAGGGCACCATGTACCTGCCACGCTGTTCCACGCGGGCTCTCACCTCCAAGCCTTTGCCTTAGCTGTTCCCCCTGCCGAGAATGCCTTCCCTTCTCCCACCGACCCCAGTTCTCCCCAACCATCTCTGACCCTCCAGGAGCTCCCTGATTTTACTCCAGCCACGGTCTTCACTCCTGGCCTCTGCTGTTTCTGGGGCGCTGGGCCCCAGGCAGCCGTGCGCTTTAGACAAGAGTCTCCCTGATGACCGTTGCCCCAGGCCTGGTGCCTCAGCTGCCCGAGATGATGCAAAAGCAGAAGATTCAAGTCTGAGGGTCTGAGGTCCAGTCCTGCTTTGCCCCGACTAACTCTGTGACCTGGGGAGGACGCTCAACCTCTCCGAGCTCCAGTTTCCTCATTTGGAAACAGGTACAGGACCAGTCCCTAGCCTCAGTGGGTTGCTCTGTGCGTGGAACTAGGTGACAGTGTTAACGCCCTACATAAACTGTAGACACTGTTTAGAAAGCAAACAGGAAATGGGAGATGTGGGGAGGACCAGGAGGGGTTCAAGTTCCCCCGCAGCCTCAGAACTGCCAGCAGGCAGCTCAAGGCAAGGGCCACAGGCGCCAGGAAAAGGGTGGCTGTGGCTGTGTCCCCAAAACATGGCTCCCTCTAACCACACCTCCTGGCCGGCAGGGGGTCCTCGCCAGCTGGAGAGCCAGATCAGAGGCCCCTGGGTCCACTCTGGGGGGGGGGGGGCAGGCTGAGCAGCCCCAGGGCTCTTATCTACAAGGATCCCCCCTATCGGCCCCTTACCTCTGAGTCCCTGTCTCATGCACTCCCTGACATTCCAGATGGGGAAACCAAGGCCCAGAGTGAGCTGGCGGCTTGCCCAAGACTCCAGCCCTGAACTCCTAGTCTGGCTGGTTTTCCCCAGCCCACACTGCTTCCCACCAGCCTCTCACTCCAAACAGCTGGACTCATCCTGAGAAGCCAAGCCCTGTGGTGGCCCCCGCTCTAGGCTCCCCATGTTCTCAGGGACCTCCCCCCCCAAACTCTGGCATCCCACCAAAGGTCCCTCCAAGCCCCCCACAACTGCTTCTTCCCAGGCTGGACTTGGCCTGCCAGCTTCTCTATAGGCCCCTGGGCGGCCAGGCTATACGTTTCGTGAATAAAATGTATTGTTGTAAGCCAAGAGCGCTCGGGCTCGCTGGCTCATGGAGAGGGGAAAAAGGGACAGGAGCCCAGTGATTAGTCAGGCCCAGGCCCTCGTCACAGACAACACCAGAAGGATGGCTGCAAGGAGCTTGGGACAGGCAAGGGGTCCTCCTGGCTGCTGCCTTTCTCCTCTGGCCCCCTCCACCTCCCATTCCCAGTCCACAGCTGTGATGGGGAGGGGCTGAGCCTCGGGCTGCCGGCCAGGGCCGGCCCAGCCCCTCTGACCTCTGACCCTTCTGCCTTGTCCCCCAGCTTCTGAGCCTGAATCTCTGCTCTCAGGTTTGGGCAGAGTGGGTGGTGTGGTGGTGCGTGCATGCATGCGTGCGTGTGTGTGTTCGCACTTGTAGAAATGGAGGGGCTCCTAGAAGCCCCTTCTGGAAATCCCACTCCTCTGTGTGCCACCATCTCCCTGGAGCAGTGGAGAACCCTGCTGTCTAGGGCTCCCTGCCACTGTCCGGGGACCAGCCCGCAGTGTGTTTGTCTACACACTGTGCTCTGTGGCCATCACCCACTGAAGGCTCCAAGGCTGGACCTGAGGCCTAGAGAGGGTTGAAAGGAGGGCCGTGAAGACAGCTAAGGGAAGGGTAGGAGAGGGCCCAGAGGACAGCTGGCCTGCGGACCAGCGGCCGTAGCCCCTCCCAGGGAAGCATGCGGCTGGCGGCACCCACACGTGCGTGCCTGGGACACACATGCTCGCATACATGCGCTCAGGGCAGTACCTGTCACGTCCTTCCTGGGAGACTCAGCCCAGCTGGAGAGCCACACTTCCGAGTCCCCCACGGGAGCAAGCAGCGGCAGGAGAGAGAGGAGAAGCAGAGGAGGAGAGAGAACCGTTAGGCAGGCAGGAGGTCCACGGGGCAAGTGGCCGCAGGCGCCGCTTTGGGCCGCAGCGGAAGGCGGGGGAGGGGAGGGGAGTGATTTCCTGGCCCTGGGCTGGCTGCTGGGCGTGGGCCTGAGTGATTACGGGAGGCCCTGGGACCCAGCCGGCGGGGAGGGGGATAATGAGGTGTCTGTCGAAGTGCAGGAATCCTCTGGAGCACACAGAATCCTACACAATCCCTGCCTGGAACGGGGCCCGCGGGTTATCACTGGCTGGAGAAAGCAGCCTGGACCTTTCTCTCTGGCCCTGGGGGTGGGTGGCTGGCCCCACAGGGCCCGGTGGCTCTGAGGAACCTCAGCAGGCCAGCAAGCTCAGCAGCACGGGCCCGGAACCTCAAACATTCTGGGTTGGAGAGCCCAAGGCCAGTCTCCGGGCATGGGGCACCTCACCGCTTGGCTCTGATGTCTTGTCCAGCCCGAGCCCCAGCCCTTAGCCAATGAGGAAGGCAGGCTGGGGCAGAATGGAAGGAAGCCTCATTCTGGACTCTACAACACCCTGTCTCCAACCCAGGAGGACGGGGACCTTTAGTGACCATCAGAGATGAGAGCTCTGTCCCCGGCTCAGACAGCCACGTCTGATCTGGGCCTCAGTTTCCTCATCTGTAAAATGAGATTAGAAGTTGTCCTCCTGCCAAGGGGGAGGAGCGAAGTCAAAGAACCTAAAAGAACATATGATGGTGAGATATGATACAGAAATGTGACAAGGCAGCAAGCTCTCAGCTTGATCAGTGGGGGGAAGAGTTCTAGAATATCGGAGGGTTAACATGTAACAAGCACGCACAGTCCACCTACAGTACTCAGACTCGCTTACTGCCTAGGACAATCCCTTGCAGGGGCCTGCATTTTTCACCCCATTTACAGGAGACGAGACTGGCCCAAGTTCCCACAAGCCGAGAGCAGCGGAGCGAGAAGTGGAACCAGGTAGGGCATCAGCCCTGGCGGGTGCGTTCTCTCCTCAATTTCTCATTGTCTCCAAAGAAGCACAGTGTTGGCTACAGCGGGGACAATGACAAGGAAACGTTGAGCTGCAAGTCTTGAGAGGCACCCAGGGCCGGCCAGGAAGGCTGCCCGACCCAATGACACACAGCCGAGACAACCATAAGGGCAGCGAACGTTGAAACACCGTTTACTGTACACCAAGCCACGTGCTGAACACATACATATGGTAATTCATTTGCTTTTCAGAATAAACCTATAATGGTAAGGTACACAGTCTACTTCGTAGAGGAGGAAAATGAACCAGAGAGGTTGAGTCATTTGCCCAAGGTCACACAGCTGGTACTGTAGCCATCTCATGTGGGCCCACAGACTTCGGGTGATCACTGGATGCCACCCACCCTTTAAAGCACCTGACTCTCCCTTGCTCAGCAAGCCGCGTACCAGCTCAGGCTGGCTCCCCACGCAGAACTGGGGAGCCCAGCCCTTCCAGCCCTCCCTGCAAACAGCAGAGAGCGGATCTGGTAGAGGGGTTTAGCAAGGCCTCCGGAGTCCCACTGTGGATTCCCACCTACGAGGGCCTTACTGA
>CM053617.1:49290239-49313253 GCA_028646535.1 Procyon lotor
GCTCACCAGGGCTGGCAGCCAGAAGCCTCCCTGGGCTTCAGGAGCCACACTGGGCCAGCTGTCGTGCCCTGGCAGGGCCGAGACAAGGTGGACGCACCTAGGCCCTCTGAGGCTTGAGGCTGGGGCTATGACCCCCTGCTGCTGCACCCCAAATGTGGCCAAGTAGGCTGTCACCCAGCAAGGCCATCCGAGGCACCCTGGACAGGCCTAGAGCCGAGCCCACCCCAGCTCTACCATCCGGCCCCGTTCAGCCCGATGCCCGCCCAGCTAAGAGGGTCCACGTCTCTCTCCATCTCTGCCGGCTTTGTTATTTTGTACATCCTCCATTTTGGTTTCTTTTGGGTTCTTCAGAAGGAATACTTTTGGGAAATGCTAACCTCTTTCAGCGAGCCAAGGGAAATGATTTGGCTCAGGCCTGGAGAACCGAGGAAGACTTACTTTTCTGCTGGAACAAGGGTTAACAAACTTTCCCTGAAAAGGGCCAGAGTCGCTCTTTTAAGCTTTGGGGGCCATGTGGTCTCTGTCAAGACTACCTACCTTTGCTGTTGTGGTACAAAAGCAGCCCCTGACCATCTGTACGAGGCTGAGTGGGCTGTGTGCCAATAAAACTTTATCGACAAAACTACATGGTGGGCTGGGCTTGGCCCAGTGGTTTGCCAACATCCATGCCAGAAGATGAGGGCTGTCAGAGGGGGAGTTGCTGTCTTCTTCATTGGGGGGTACCCCCAAGTCCTAGGAGAGAGTAGTGGGGACCCTTGGCCCACTGAGACTAAATGCTCACAAGGTCTATGCTCCTGGGATGATTTTCTCAATAATTATCTTGAAGGGCCTGATGCCCTTCTAGGCCCTTGGGGTTTGGGCATTTGGGCAGGCAGGGTGGGGAGCAGGACGGGAAAAAAATCCCTCAGCCACTGGAAACTGAGCCCCATTGCTAAGTGTGAAACAACCCAAGCTCATGCCTACCCCCTGTACCCCCCATAAGCAGGCCTTCCCTTCGCTCTCCAAAGGAAAATGGGAAGTGGACCAGAAACAAGCCTGTCTTTTTAAAAACATGATTTATTTCCCAGTCCCCTGGATCTGCAGAATTAATCCAGTTCCGCTGCTCCCACCCTAAATCTCTCCCCCACTTTGGAGTGCCTTGTCTCCAGCCCACCCGAGCAAGACCTCTCCCAGGGTGGGAAGGACACCCCCACCCTCCAGTTCTCCTTACAATGAACAGAGGAGAGACCCTGGCTCACAAACCCCGGCCCTCCAGCCAGGAGGCAGACAAGGCTGCTGGCTGCGAGCTGGGAAAGCAGACACAGGGGGACGGGATGACGGAGCAGGGGGCAGGCACAGCCAAGGGAGCAGCTGGGACCGACACAAACCAACCGCTTCCTGCCCTCCTGCTGTCTCTCCCCACCTCCCCTGGTGACAGGACCAAGGGCCCTACAGAGCAGGGCCAGTGGAAAGCCAGGGGCTCCAGACTGGGAAATTGCACAACTGGTTTTGCTGACCACCAACTCTGTGACCTGGGGCAAGTGGCTCAACTTCTCCTGAGCCTCAACGCTCACGTCAAGCATTTGGGCCTAGCAACAGCCAAGGTCCCTGTGTGACGTTCTAGGCTCTCCCAGCACAAACTTGCTAGTCTGCAAAATACAAGTGCTCCACAGCTGACATGAATCTTTCCAGAGAACTAGAACACCTTTCCAGGGAAAACCACTTAAACATATGCTCAATATATGGAAACTCAAGTGAGAAAAAAAAAGGCAACTAATTCAAGAGGCACAGAGGGCAGGGAACTGAGGCAAGAATCCTTTTAAAATCTTGCTTCTTGTGCTTATCCTGTCACTCAGCTCCCTGATCCTGGGGCATTTAGCCCTTTCTCTGGGCCTCTTTTCCTTCTGTACAATGGGGATAAAAATACTTACCTCGTCTTCTTTGTGGGTTTGTTTTGAGAGTGCAGTGGCCTAATGCCTGTTTTTTGTTGTTTTGGAGGGGGAGGAAGGAGGCCCCTGGGACAGAGGGAGGGAGTGGGTGATGGGGACAAGCTGGGGACTGCATCAGCGTGGGCCGGGGAGGCAGGAGGGAGGCAGGAGGTGTGGAGCCGAGGCTCCTCCCTCAGGCCGGCCCCCAGCCCTCCCATCCCTCCCACAGCCCTGCTCCCATCTTGCAAGATCAGCCAGAACTCAGGCCCTGAGGAAGCCAGGTGCCTGCAGATCCTGCCCAAATACGGTGACCCGAGGACACCTCTTAGACGCTGAACCTGCTTCTTGTTGGGTCCAGGTGATATGAGAACTCACGGACCAATTGCACAGGTGCCCCGGACTGCAAGGAACCCGCAGACAAGACACACCCAAGTACCCCATAAAAACACACCTGGAGAGAGCAAAGTTAGCAAAGGGACCAGTTCCTAATTCGGTTTCTTTTAACCCTGAGTTAAGTCCAGAGCAGTGAGACGTGGGTTCAATTTGCCCACATCTAGTCTCAAAGCACGTTTCCAGGAATCCTTCCCTGGTGTAAAGCAAGTCCCACCCATTCGAACTAATAAATCCAGAGCGGGCTGGGAGCCCAGGTGGGAGAGACAGGAGAAGAGCCAGTAGCACGATCCCCTCCGAGAACGGAAGCCAAGCAAGAGCTCCGGGGAGCAGGGCAGGCTCACTCCCCTCCCCGGCCTCCACAGCCTGAGCCCCAGAGAAGCGGGGACCCTGCCAGGGGCCGCGGATGGAATGAACACCCCCGTCTTCTCCTGGTCTTTCGGTTCTTCCAGCTCTCCGTGTCCTTGAGCCCTCAAGACCTCCCCCTCCTTGGGAATTCTATTGTTCTTCCTTCACTGTAGCCTTGGACGGGGTTCTCGAGAGATCTGCCGGAGCCTGGTCTTCCCGCCTCTTCTATACAACTGAACCTCGCACAGGGCTGGATTTCTTGGGTTTCCTACAAGCTCCATATTTCTTTTCCTTTTTTGATGAAGCTGCGGGGAAACACAGCCTCTGCTCTCAAGCCACGGGTGAACTAGGGGCTGAATGCTGCTAGCCGTGCCGCTTAGCGGAGGGAGGAGGCGCTGCTTCCTTTGCCAGGAGTGGCACCACCCCCCCCCACCCCACCCCCCACCGTCAGAGGCACTGCCGCTCCCGGGCTCGGGCTCGAAGGAGCTCAGACCCCGAGGGCACCCTCCCGGGCCAGCAGTCCTTCGCAAAGAATAGTTCCTTTACAAAATAGAAGTAGGGAGGCCCATGTGATACAGTCACTTGAGGGGACCCGAAACAGGTCCGGACAAGGCATGGCACGAATTAAGAAGGCTCAGAAAGAAAACAAGTCATAATTCAAACATGAATTCCAGTCCGAAGCCACACGGGCATGAGCCTGGTGATGAGTATGAGGGTAAGGCGTGCGCACGCCCGCTCCCGTGCTCAACTCCTTGCACCTGATCCAAGGGGAGTGGCAGCCTCCAGCTCATCAGAAATACTCAGGGCATGAAAAAAAAAAATCATGCCCCTGGACGGCAGCCGTGAGGGGTTAATGTGGCCGCTCAGACCCCTGGCCCTGCCTCCCGCTCTCACGGTCTCCAAAGTGGGGCTCACCTCTGGTGCCTGTGACCCGGGCTGCCCCACAGGGCCCCACGCTGAGAAGGCCCTGTGCTTGGCTTCATGCTCTTCAGTCTCTCCTTTGAAATCTTGAATCATTTATGAACGAGAGGCCCCATAATTATGTAGCTGGTCCTGCCCAGGGCCTGAGGTTTCAGGGCCACAGGACTCTGAGCTAAATAAATAGAAGTGCTCAAGAATAAATTTAGTAGGGCTGGGTTTCTGATGCATATCCTCTTAGAGACAGAAGGCGAATCCTAAGTGGGAAGACCAGGCATTGTCCGTCTCCAGGTCCCATCCTCACCAACATCTCCAGCTTCTTGGTGGCATCCCAAAGGCTAGAAGGATGCATGTGGGGACTCAGGACTAGAGAGGGCAAGAAATTTGCCTAAGATCACACAGCAAGTGAGTGGTACGGCTGGGGCTAGAAACATACCAGCTCCCACTTCCTAACACTCATGCTGGGAACGGTGCTAAACTTTCTGAGCACTAATTTCATCCTTACGACGATCAGTATTTTACAGATGCAAAAAATGGGGCTTTCCCAAGGCCCAACAGTAAGACTTGAGCCAGACTTGAGCTGGGAATTGGGAACAAAGGGGCCTAAAATGGGGGACTTCATTCTCTGGATTCTCCTCCCCCACTGGCCAAGAGAGGCTCATTATTTCTGTTGGGCTTCCCCTTGTAGGTGCGGCCATATTCCTACTCGTTTTGCTCTCAGTAAGGAGGGGTCTGCCTCCTTCCCCAGGAGCTGCCTTTCCTGGAATCCAGACTCTGCGTGGGGGCAGCCCAACCCCGGGCAGGAACGCACTGCTGACCCACAGGCCACAGAGCCGAGCAGTCAGAGAACAGTCAGTTTCCGTGCTCAGGTGGGGAACAAGGTGGGGTGGGGGCTCAGGCTGTGCCTGGAGCCCTTCCATAACCCCTCGGGGACTAGGTCCGAGGGCGCCCACCTAGGCCACGGCCGGGGTCCGCAGAGCCGGCCCAGCGCCCATGGGTGTCAGCAGAGGGGCCCTGGAAGCCTGCAGGAGCTCTGTGGCTGCCCAGAGGGGGCCACCCTGTCAGAGGGCCGCAGGCAGATCTGCTGTTGAAAAGACCAAAGCATCCTGGTTAAAGATGGGTGCTGTGGTTGGTCAGAGGAGCCGTGGGTGGCAGAGACAGAGGGGTGCCGGGCGGGGAGGCCAGCGGGGGTTCCGAGCCCCACTCCCAGCAGCTGCTGCCTGACCCCGCCGTAGCCCCTTGGGCTGGGTCTCCCTCTCCATTCTCAGGTTCTCACCTCGCCCCGTGCTGGGGCGGTGATGTGCAGAGAAGAGACAAACTTAACACTGTTCTGAGTTCCAGGATCCCAGCCACCTCCCCACTCACTCCCTGGGGTGGTCTGCCTTGGTGGTCCTCTCCCACTTACTGGGCTATCCCCCTCGCATTCCCCCACCCACCAGCACCCCAGCCAAAGCCGGAATCTGTGAGGACGAGGGAGCAGCAGAAACAGAGGCCAGCGGAGTGGGACGAGGTGAGCAGCTGCTGGGTCCCCGGGTCCCCAGCCCCCCATCCTGTGGTCTGTCTGTCTCCCTAGCTCAGTCTCCACTAGAGCCACGACTGAGTGAGTGATGGAGATTAACAGCCAATGGACCCAGCACCCACATTCCCTCAAGGGCTACAGAACACGCAATGCCTTGTCTTCTCCAGACCGGACTCTTGCGATCCGATTATCAATGAATCAACTGCCAGTAATTTAATGAGTGTCTACCATGTGCACAGCAGGGCACCCCTGGCAATGACCAACTGACTCTCCACCATCTGTCCCCAAGCTTGGGGCACAGGGGCACAAACACCCAGGCACTCCTGCTTGTGTCAAGAGTCACAGGAATTCGGGAGGGAGGCAGTGGGGCTCCCTCACCCACTTGCCTGGCCCTTGAAGTGCATTGTCCCTTCCCGAGGCTGCCCAGACCCGACCAGAGGGCCGTACCTCGGGTGGGGGTCTGCGGGAGGCGACGAGGTGGGGCGGAGTCCCAACGGCCTCACATCTGTGATGAGACCCTCCTGTGGGGCAGGACTCACAATGCTTCAGCTGACATCTGGCTGGACGCTGCCATCCATGGATCGGGGCACAGGCAGGGCTGAGGGGGCAGGGGCTGGAGGCAGCGTTCACTCCTGAACTGTGACTGAGGCTGACCCATTTTCCAAGGTCTGCCAGCCTCCCTCATCTTGCCCTGGGCATAATCTCTGTATCATTCACTGACTGTGCCGTCTGGCTAGTGCTGTAGTCCTAGCAAGAATCTGGCACTTAGTAGGTGCTTAATCAAAATTTGTTGAGTCTCTCCAATCAGATCTGAAGTTCCTTCAGACTTTTAACCCTGTTGGCAACCTCACAGCACCCTGAACAGAGTAGGTGGCACCCAGTAAATCTCTAGTGGCTGATGGAAGGATACATACTCATTACACTCAGTCCCAAGGGCTTTGTGGGGAAACTGAGGCCCAGCTTACCCCACTGCCCTGGGGTCCTCTGGCACCCAGGGCCCTGCATATTTTCTAGTCCAGGTTATGCCCCTTGAGTCACATACGCCTTCTCAGGCCAGGATGAGACCTCAAGCCTCGGTTGTGCTGGGCAGACAGGCTCATGGAAAGCCCCCCCCCACGCCCAGACCCCACAGAACATCCCTGGAAGGCTCTGGTCCAGCATCTGTTGTAAAGCCCTTCAAAGAGATTATTTTTAAAAAATTATCCATAACCAATATGGTCTATGGCAAGATGGATGTTGCAGGAAATGGGAGTCTGAGCGAGAACAACTGGCTTATCTATCCTGTCTGCTGGGAGCAGCGCTCAGCAGGGCTGGGAGCAGCCCCTCGGGGTGTGTGCCGGCAAGCCCTGGGCCCCTCCTCACCCCCACCCCTCTCTTGCTCTGCGTGGGTCTGGACCAATCCCCTGAGCCCTCAGATGCCACGTAAACAGAGCAGTGAGAGAGTGTGTGTGTGCGTGTGCGTGTCTGTGTGTGTGTCTGTGTGCCTGTGCACACATTGCTGCTTGGGAAATCCCCACATCTGGCTCACACGTGACCGAGCTATTCCCAGAAGGCCCAACTGGGAGGGCCTGGAGGACAGTGGAGGGTCAGGAGCGTGTGAGCTCTCGGGGGGAGCGCAGAGTTAACCCTTCGGTACCACAGCTCAGGACCTCCGGCTAATGCTGGGCTTCTGTCCCCAGGAAAAGCCAGCAAGGGGACTGGTGCCCAGGGGGCCCTGTCCTGACTCATCGCACAGGTGCGGGGAAATAAATGGGTGCCCCTGGTCTTCACCTGCAATATGAAAGGGCTGCTTTTACGTGAGCTGTCAATCATGGTCAATCATCAACCACTGGGGAGACTTCCTGGCTGGAGGGTCCTTCCCCAATGGGGATCAATTGGTCAGATATTTAATGAGCCCCTCTAGGTGCCGGGCACCTGGCTAGGGCGAGCGTGGCCCTGGAATTGTATACGCCTGTCTTTCTTTCCTTTCTTTCTTTCTTTTTAAAGATTTTATTTATTTATTTGAGTGAGAGAGCATAAGCAGGGGGACTGGGAGAGGGAGAAGCAGGCTCTTGGCCGAGCAGGGAGCCCAATGCTGGGCTTGATCCCAGAACCTGGGATCATGACCTGAGCTGAAGGCAGACACTTAACGACTGAGCCACCCAGGTGCCCTGGGTATGCCCCTTTCACAGGCAAGGACGTGTGTCCCCCTGGAGACCGCTGGAAGCCAGAGTCCTCCTGGTGATAAGGAAAAGGTCAGAGGTGGCCCGTGGGGCCAGTTCTCTCCAGCCCAGGTACATGGGTTAATTTTATAATTAGAGCTTTTTAAGCTTCAGTGACATTAGTGAACGAGTGGCCATCTGCGGCAGCGGCTCTGAAACAGCGCCACACAGTAGATACCACGGGGACATGGGAGACGTGGCACCACGAACGCTGAGACCGGCCAGATGTCCTCCGTGCGGCCGCTCTCCCCCTCCTCCAGGCTGACTCATTTAAAACCCTCAGTGAACCCGGGTGGAAAGCCTTGCTTGGCACCCCCAGGCCGGCTCCCTCGCACTTGGCCCCACCTCCACCATGGCGCTCGGGCATTGTATCCTAACTGTCCCGAGGACAGGGACCTCCTCCTACCCACCTTGGTACCCCATGACTTCCGCGGCAGGGCCTGGCAGAGCAGGCACGCGGATGGTCACTGGAGAACTTGACAAGGCGGCCACGGCAGAGCCGGTGAGGTCAGTTCCAGGCCTGGCAGGAACCAGCTCCTCCCAGCAGGAGGAGTCCAGGCCCGGCATCCCTTCAGAAACCGGCTTCCTCTGGCTTCGGCAAGAAGGGCCCCCCCGCTGTCCCCTGCCCACCCCGGAGGAGAGCTGCCGCGCGTGCCACTGAGCTGGGCACTCAAAGCAGGGAGACCAACCAAGGTCATCAGCGAGGCTGACCGAAGGGGCCCCTTCTGCACAACCGTGTGATCGAATGCGAGTGAGACTCGCTGGAGGGCTCCTGGCAACACGAGGCCCCGGAGAGGGGCCGTGCAGGGCAGGGAGCTGACAGAGAGTAAGAACTTAATCCCGTCCAGGGTGGTACAGCTGCACGTTTGCTCTGTTTCCCCAAGGGGCCACTGCCAACGTACAAAGACAGCCTTCGTTGGGCCTCTCATCCCCAGTCTATCATCACAGCTTTATAAGGACCTCACCCTCCTGCCCGTGACACTCATGGACCCAACCCTGACCCTCTTCCAACACAAGGGGAGAGGCAGCCCCCATACGCCTGTGGGGTTTCCTCCAACCCTGCACCCATTAGCCAGAAGCAGTGTCAGGGGAAGGCTCGCCAAGAGGTGACGGCCCTTCTTTCTGAGCACAGGGACGTGAAGGTACCTACACAAGGCCCACTTTCCTCGGTACAAGACTCTAGTTCTAACCTTAACAAATACATCTCCCTCAGTCATGTGCGGCAATGACAAGATCCAGAGGGTGGAAGATCATGTGGGGCAATGACAAGATCCAGAGGCAGAAAGAGTCGGGGAAAAATGCTTTTTTTTTTCCCCTTCCAAATGTCTAATTTTTACTGAAACTTTGGAAAATTTTTCTTTGCCTTCACATTTTAGAACTGACCAATTATAAAAAGGCCAGGAGCCAACTAAGTCACACACGCCACATTTCTGTTTCTAAACAAAGTAACCCTAGATCAGAAAAAGGTGCTAAAACAATAAGTAATGCACATTTCCCCCAAATCTTTGTTTTTCCACTGGCTTCATCATTACTGGAAATGCTGCATCTTCTGTCACATGCCTATAACCCAAAAAGCCGAAGTGAGGAACACATTATTTTCTGGCCCAGGGCTGTGGTGGGAAGCATTTCTTTGCTGGACCACAATGTGGGTGTTTCCTACCCCCAAGAAGACAACCTTGTGGAAAGAAAAGGCAGATGGAAGTCTCGTCACTGCCTCCTGATGAGGCCAGGAGGGAGGCCAGTGCGTGGGCAGGTCCCTGGGCCGTCCTCCAAGCCCGGACTGCTGGGCCAGAGCTCTCTGTCCCCCGACGGGTCCCCCCACCCCCATGGTGGCCCACCATCTCCCCGGCTTGGGGGACAGCTGAGTGCCCCTTCAGGGGCAGCGCCGTCTGTCCTCAGGCAGCCTCACTGCCTATGTACCCCGAACACCACCACCAACCCGCGAGGATGACCCATCTCAGACTTGACCCTGCCTGGCTCGATCGCCCAATCCCTGGAAAGCCCATCCACCCTGCGCGTTCCCGGGCCCCACCGCAGAGAGGCTGACTTGGCAGGTCTGGGCAGGGCCCGGGAACACGCACTGCAGCGAGCAGGGACCGCAGAGCACACCTCCAGCCTTTTCCTTGCTGTTCAATTCAGGACCATCTTTCTAGTACTTTCCTAGTAGAGGAAGCCCAGAGACAGCAGTGAGGGGCAGAGCGAGGCTCAGCAAGCAGGGCTGAGGGCAGTCAGGCTAGCTAGGGGTGGGGCTGGGGAGGCCAGGAGCCCTGCACGTGCCTGCAGACCTGGGCTCCGTGTCCAGGCCAGTAGGGCAATGGGGCTGCGCTGCCTCCGGTGGGGAAGGGGTGGCAGTGGCACAGACACATTCGCCACAGAATGCAAGCCTCGTGTTCACTTTCTCCATCCCATCACTGCCACATGGGCTGCTCGTGGCACTGTCAGATCAATCAGCCTCCTCTCATTTCCAATTAGTTGGCTTTGAACTCTGGGGGTGACATCAGGATGAGAACCCAGAGCCATGAAAATAAGAATTGTGTAAAAACACCAGCCCCCGTGAGATGTGCCAGAAGGCAATGGCTTCACGAGACACGTTCACTTTTGGAAAGGGCCATAGGAGGGGGCCAGGAATGTCCTGGCTGTGTTCACCAAGCAGCCTGGGCCTTTCTCACTGACAATGAGTGGCTCGGGCAGACAAGAAAGCCTTGGAAATTGCTTTATAACATCTTTGCTGATCTTGTCTCTAGAGCTTCCTTTCCAGACTCATCTCCTGTCATCCCCTCTCCTAGCCCTCTCTCCACTCCCACCAGGCTGGATACCTCTCCTGACCTCAAATTCCTCACACTGATTCTAGCCTCTGAGTCCTAGCTCATGCATGGCCCTCCCACCAGGGGCAGCAGCCTCCCCGCCTGCTCGGCCTCGGCCTCCCCCATCTTCCTAGCCCTGTCCCCTTCTGGTTGACTCAGCCTATGGATCGTGACCTAGCCTGTCTTGCAGTCGTTAATGAGTCCCTGACAACATCCTGCTTTCTCCGTTGAACCGTGAGCTCTATGGGGTCAGGGACAGCAATCACTTAAGAGAAATGAGAGCCTATAGGAGAGCTGCCCTCGGAGGGGAGCGAAGGCTGCTGCTGCCCGCTATGTCTCTGCCCCCCTCCTCCTACAGCTGGATAGGGCCTAGCTCTGCTCTTTGCCCTACGGGGCCTTCATCTTGGGGGAGGACAGCCCCGGAGGCTTTACAGACCTACTTTCTCTGCATTGTAATGGCCCCACTCACACCTCCGCCTAGCTCCAGGGCCTGGTGGCAGTGTGACCAGCAGGGGACCAGTTCTGCCCACTCCCACCTTGGACAGGCAGAGCACCCCCCTTAGGGCCTTCTATAGGACGAGGGTAGGGTAGACAGTCTTTATAGTGGCCACAAGTTATGGGCTTTAAGCATATCCACTTCATTAAAAACCAAATTCATCCTGTAAAGAAAACTTTTCCCCATGAAGAATCTCTTATGACCAGTAAGTTCCCTCCAGATGTCTCAGTGCTATTCTCTTGGGGCAGCCCCCAACCAAGTCTATGGACCCTCCTCCTAGAGGCCTTCAGAACCCAAGTCCTGGTCACCTGTGGATCCTTTGGGCCTTGGCTCCGGAAGGAACAGACTTCAGTGGAAGAGGTTTAGATCAGAAGGACCAGATTCAAATCCTGGATCTACCTGGCCAGGTGTCCCGGGGCAAGTTCCTTAACCTACTTTCCTAGTCTATAAAATGGGGACAAGACCACCTGCCCGGGTTGTTGCAAGGTTTACCAGCAATTATGAGATGGTGCACACTCCACCTTCTCCTGTCTGATTGAGAGGGCCTGCTTCTTGGAGGAGGGCAAATAGCAAAGCCAGGGGTGTCTCTCCTGTTGGAGAGCTGGATACCTATGGGACGGCCTCTTATTCATAATGAAAATGGCTTAACCCTCAGCGAGCATTTACCGTGCCGGGCACGGTCCTGGAGTTAACACTTCATAGGAAGTGACTCATATTCAAGCCTCAAACAACCTGATAAATCATCATTCCCATTGCACAGACAAGGAAACTGAGGCCCAGGGGAGTTAAGGACTCGCCTAAGACCACACTGCGGGCAGGGCTGGGACACGAAACTCAGCACTCTGGCTCCAGAATCCGGGTTCCTGACTCTACCAACGACTCTGCAGTGGCTGGGTCTAGCTTCTGTCTCCTCTGAGGTCAGGCCTCGGACTTGGAAAATGCAAATAAATGCTTCAAGTGGGTCTTGCAACTCACAGACCAAAGGGAAGACCCACTTCTCCCCTCCTTCCAGAATAGATCAATACTTAAACCAGTAACAGTGGTAGCTGCCATCACTGGGAGCTCGCTCTGCGCCAGGACCTCTGCTACTTTGATCCTTATATTTAATGAGACAGACACTATTTTTACCCCCATTTTCCATAAGGGGGTAAAGGCATAAGGGGGTCAGTGGTAAGGCAGCCTGCCAGTCACAGAGCAAACACATGGCAGGGCTGGGGTTCCAAACCTGTCTGTCTGACGCCGAAACCTGAACTCCTATCTTCAAGCAACACGCTTCCGTGCCCACCAGAGGAACCCAGGAACGCTGTCCAGTAGTGCAGATTTTATGATCAGTAAAATGGAAGTCGGGCTGAACTCAGCAATTTTCCAAAGAAAAGTATAAAGTAAACAGGATTTCAGGAGGAACATCAACACTTGCCCAAAAGAACAAACTTGCCACACTCTTGAGTAACCCCATCTGCGTTCAGAGGAGCTGCAGCTCCTCACAGGACCCCTGGATGGTTTGGAGCATCAGGCCCCCTGCGGGGCCACAATCCAGGGCCGAGAGGAAACCGCAGGATCCGTGGCCGCCTGCCCCCCCTGGCGGCGAGACTCGGAACACCACAGCCGGACTGGGGAGAAAGGCAGAAGATAATCTTCTTCAGGTCTGAAGAGCACCCCCTGCTCTGGGGAGAACCTGCTCCAGCCCCCTCTCAGCTCATCGAGGAAGCCAAGCACCACCACTGGCAACAGGACCTCCCTACCACCGGCCCGAAGCCTCCTCACTGCATCACCTCTGGGGACCCTCCGGGCTTGGCAGCAGGCGGCTGCTCTGACAACATCATTTTACGGACTTGACGGCCCCTTTTACGGGTCAGCCTGGCCAGGCTACAGTTTCCAGTTACCCCAGAGACCCCACCACTCACTCCTCTAGGTGTTGCTGCGGAAGGTATTTTGCAGATGTGATGAAGTCCATAATTCGTTTATTCTGAGTGAGGTTATCCTAGCTAGTTGGCAGGGGGGCGTGGGTGCTGAGTCAGTCAGCTGAAAGGCCTCGAGGGCAGAGCTGAGGCTTCCTGGAGGAGATTTCACCTGTAGGAGACCGCGGCGCTGGCCTGCCCTTGGACCTCGACTTGCAAAGCCAGCCCCGGCCATCGACCATGGACCATCGTGTAAACCAATTCCTTGTGAGAAACCGCCTGATGTGTAGCTCCCCCTGGGTCTGCTTCTCCAGCTGCACCCTGACCGATACAGCAGAACCAGTGGGAGGGGGGTGGGCCCAAGGTCACATGACTGGCAAATGGGGCTAACTGCCGCTCCCCAGCACCCACAGGAACCACTCGCAGCTCGCACCCCATCAGCCAAGTCCGCTAATGCCAACAGCTCGCCCTCCGTTGCTGCTGGAATTCTCATGACCTCTCACCTATCTCCTCTCCTGGTCTGTCTCCACTCACCAGTCAGAAGAATCCTTCTGAAATCTAAGTCAGATCATGCACCCCCCTCCTCAGAATCCCTTAGCGGCTCTTCAAAGTCAAGACCCTTGAAATGGCCTGCAAAGCCCTACATGGTCTGTGCTGCTACCTCTCTGCTCTCACCTCCTACCACCTTGCCCTCCACTATTCTCCACCCCAGCCACAGACCTCCCTGCCATGCCTTGAGCAGGCCAACATGCTCCCACCCCAGGGCCTTTGCACTGTCTATGCCTTTGCCCTGACTACTCTTCCTCAGCTACCCATGTCACGTCCTTGCATCCCTCTAACAGGACATTCTTATATATACACAGTTCATCACCCTAGGGGACGGCACACTCCTCGAGGACAGAAAGATCCATCCCTGTAACCGCAACACCTGACACAGCACCTGGCCTACAGCCGCTGGTGCTCGATAAGGTCAGCTGACGTCTCTGGTCTCCAAACAAGCCATGCTCGGTCCTGCTGTCCCACCTTTCCCCAAGTGCTATCCCTTGAACACCGAAGTTGCCTGTTCTCTGTCCCCAACCAGCAAAATTGCTCCTTTTCCCAGATAATGCCCCCTGATTTGAGGCTGCAGGGAGCTCTCTGTCCTGACCTGCGTCTCATCCATGCACGTGCGAGCTCCTTGACCCCCTTGCTCATTCAGCCAGCACGAGAGGACCCCGCCACTAGTGCAGGCCCTGCAGCAAGGTCTTCCCTCTCAAAGTGGTGGGACACAGATCAGAGCCAAGAACACCCACAAGACAGACAGAGTGTGGTCAGTGATGTGCACGGTGATGGGAGGGGGCAGCTAAACACTGGAGAATCGGGGCTTCTCTGAGGTGACAATTAAGCCGAAATGTTAAGAAGGGGCAGCTGTGTGAAAGATCAGGGAACAGCATTCCGGGTGGCGGGAACAGCATTCCAGGTGGCGGGGAACAGCAAAGCCACGGGCTGTGAGGAGAGAACAAGCTTGTGTTTAAGGAACGGAAACAGAGTGGTATAACAGAGCCAGGGAGGGGGGCGGCGGGCATGCTGGTGTAGACAGAGGAGGGTAGAGCCCGGGGTGGGACAGCAGGCGAGGGGCTAAAGCACACCTGCTTTAATCGGGCTCTGTAAGCCGGATTAAAGAGCTTATTCTGGGGGCGCCTGGGTGGCTCGGTCGTTAAGCGTCTGCCTTCGGCTCAGGTCATGATCCCAGGGTCCTGGGATCGAGCCCCACATCGGGCTCCCTGCTCGGCGGGAAGTCTGCTTCTCCTGCTGCCATTCCTTCTGCTCGTGTTCCCTCTCTTGCTGTGTTTTTCGCTGTCAAATAAATAAAATCTTTAAAAAAAAAAAAAAAGAGCTTATTCTGGGTGGGATGGGGCTATTTAAGCAGAAAAGCACATGATTTGATACTTGCTTTGAAGAGCTCACTCTAGCTGTGAGCTAGAACAATGTGGAGGGGCAGGGGTGGGAGCAAACAGATCAGAAGGAAGCTGAGGTCTTCCTGCAGAGAAAGGAGCCTCCAACCCAGTGTGATGGCAGAGGTCGGGCTGGCAGGGGAGGAAAAGGGAGGGGTCAAGGGCCACTGGGCCGGACCAAGAGCGTGGGTGGTGGATGGGATGGGGAAGATGTGAGGAGGAGCAGGTTTGGTGGAGGAAGGAGGGAGCAGAGAGAAGTCTGAGGCTACACTGACTGCCAGTTTCAAGGTCACTGGTCCTGCCTCACCCAAGAGGCTGTGCACTGCATGAGACCTTTCTTGCTGTTGACTCCACAACAAATCCACTCATGGCTCTTAACTCCACCTTCCCCAGGCTTGGCTTCAAGTCTTGGATCTGTGCTCAATAAGAGGAGGAACTGAGGCTCCGTGGACTAATACGTGAAACATGATGACCAGGGAGCAGCACCCCGTTCTCTGTGCACGCGCTGCTGGAGTGACTCTGAGAAGCTCCGTGAACTTCATTATAGAGCAGGCTGGAGCCCTGAACGTGGACGCAGATCCTTACTTTGCCACGGACTACGGGCAGCCACCCTCTCAGAGCCTCAGTGCCTCGTCAGTAAGATGGGAATCCCACCGCCCATATGCAATGAGCAAATGAGAAACACAGGTGAAGTTGCCCGCCCCCAGGGGATGCTCAATAAATACTAGGAGCTAGCACTTTGGGAGAGCTTTCTAGGCTGCAGGCAGTGTTCTGAGCATGCTTACATATACTCGTTTGTACAATCTTCATTATAACCATATGAGGTGTGTATTAGTCAGTGTTTTCCAGAGAAACAGAACAAGATGTGTATATATTTAGAGAGAAAGAGATTTATTTTAAGGAATTGGCACACGTGGTTCTGAGGGCTTGGTGAGCCCAAATCTGATGGGGTAGGATGGGATGGAAGGCTGCAGATTCAGGAAAGAGTTGCAGAGTCCAAAGGCAGTCTGGTAGCACGGTTCCTTCTTTTGGGGGAAGGCCGGCCTTTGTTCTATTAAGGTCTTCAACTGATTGGATGAGGCCAACCCATATTATGGAGGGTGATTTGATTGACTCCAAGTCCAGTGATTTAGATGTCCATCTCATCCAAAACCTATCTTGATAGAAACATCCAGACTAATGCTTCACCAAATATCTAAATACTGTGGCCCACCACTGATGCATAAAATTAGCCACTACAAGGTGGGTATGAATACCGTCCCCAATTTACAGAAGAGCGATCAGGCACAGAGAGGGTAAGAAATCTGCCCAAGGTCTCAGAGGAGGAATAGCAAGGCTCGGCATTCCTGCTGTTTGGCTTCAGAACTTGCACTTTTAACCATGACACTAAGTGGCCATGATCATTAGCCAATGTAAATTAAATTTCTCTCTCCTTCCTTTTCCCTGCCTGAGAGTGGAAGGCTGAGAAACTGGGGGAGGCTTTCCCTGGGCGAAGCAGCCTGGGTGGGGCCCTGCTTTATTTAGGAAGCAGCACAGAACCTGAGCCTCGGGGATGGGTGGATGATGGGGGGTAGGGGAGCCCTGTCCTTGACTTTCTCGAGGGGAAACAGGCCCAGAGTAGAGAAGGGGCTCACCCAAAGTCCCCAGGCTTCAGAAAATACTGATGATTTCAAACTTAAACTTGTATAATAGTTATTATGTCCTAAGGGCTACCCCACACGAACTTATATAATTTTAATTTAATAATTTAATTTAATAATATTGTCATTTCTGCCGAAAATGAGGAAACTGAGGCGGAATTTAGAAACTTGTCTAAGGTCACGCAGAGCAGAATCTGAGCCCACAGCTAGTACACTAGACATCTGAGGCCCAGGCTAGGTTCTGGGTGTGGGGGGGGGTTGTGATAGAACACAATCCCAAGTGTGCTCCTCCTTCCTAGTTCTCCCTCCCCCTCCCCCGGGGCTCTGACTGCAAGTGACAGCTGGGGCCCACATGCCATGTACAATTCCTCAGGTTACTAATGCAGCCTCTCCCTCCTGTTCACGCAGGAAATATCCTCTTGCACTGGTGGGTCGGCAGACCTGAGACCCCCCCCTGCCGGCTCATAGGCACGTGCACACTCGTCTCCTCCCACACTAGATACCTCCCAAACAGGGACACAAACACACATGAACACGGACTCTAACCAGATACATCCCAGCACAGTGACACACACACTCAACACCCGTGCACCCTAAGGAGTAAACACACCCTCACGGCATACAACCGGGAAGACCCACACATGTCCACACACAGCCCTACCCACACACATGCCCCCCCAGTACATAAACCAGGGCACAACTTTCCTGGTCCCAAGAAACATATCAGCAACCACTTGCACACACAAAACATACCAAGCCACACTCAGAAACACACATGACATACAAATACACGTATCCCAATTCACATTCTATTCCTCATACATGGG
The DNA here is from genome assembly GCA_028646535.1 of Procyon lotor. Classification (NCBI taxonomy): domain Eukaryota; kingdom Metazoa; phylum Chordata; class Mammalia; order Carnivora; family Procyonidae; genus Procyon; species Procyon lotor. The sequence continues at coordinate 49,307,122 of CM053617.1, forward strand.
CACACGCACCTCCGCGGACCCACAGGTCAAGGCACTTCGGATATCTCCCCACAGGAGCCAATAACTGGAGCCACGTGTTTATACATATCCCACATCCCCCAGGGCCAGAACCCCCAGATGGCTGCTGGTCCCACAACTCACCACCCCCATAAATATGGGCAACACATATGCCCACACAGATCGCTCCAGTCTGCCGCCCTCCCCCCTGCCGCCAGACACACAGTCCTGACTCCTAGGGACCACCCTTCCCCAATGACCTATGCCTCACCCACACCCAGGCAGTGCAGAACCCCGCCTCCCCCACCGGGAGAGAATCCTTCTCTGACCCCAGCCGTTGGCGCCCAGCACACTGCGTCCGAGGACTCGCCCCGCCTCTCTCCCTGTCCCCACCCCTTTCGCAAACTCTGAGTGGACCCTGGTACATGTCAGGCCAATGCCAGGGCCGGTCGCCCAGCTCTCATCCCGGCCTTGCTGCCACCACGTACAGCCCCCACCCCCGCAGCAATGAGAAAGAGCTCAGAGCTGGGGTAAAAGGAGAAGGCTTGCGTTGCAGGCATTAATAACTCACGGCCACTCAAGTAGGACCCCCTTTTCGGTCCAGGATCTCACCTTCGCACGGGGAAAACATTGCGTCTCTGTTAACCCCCTCATCACCGCAGCACCACCGGAAGGACCCAAGGAGAAGTCACAGCAGTGCCCAGCAATAGTCACCGCAGCCCGCGGGAGGTGGGGGGCAGGATCCCGCTGCCAGCGTTGCGGGGGGCCCTTCACGAGACACCCCCACGCCCTCCATGCACCCACCCGCATTCCCACGGGGAGAGCCTGAGGGGCTGCGTGGGAGAAGGGGAAGATGTGAGTACCAGAGAGCTCAGGGTCCATGGCCTGGGGAGGGGGACACCTGAAGGGAACACCGCCCCGCGGGACCACAGGGCGGCCGGCAAGGACAAGCCCCCAGAAAGTCCTCTGCAGGATCCGGGAGGCGCGAGCGCCAAGCGGGAGGGGAGGAGGTTGGAGGGGAAAACAGCCGGAGGCTCCCTTACCTGATTTCCTCTTGGAACTTCCATAGTCCCTGAAAAAGAAGCAACAACAGACAGACATGGTTAGGGCCAGGCAGGGCGCGGGGCTGCGGGGCGCCCACGGGCTGGCTGCGGTCGGTCCCCGGCACCACCGCTCATGTGATACCAGGCGGCCGGCGAGCCGCGCGCTCCGCAGCCGCACGCACTGCGCGCCGCGCCGGCCCGCCTGTTCCCCCCCCCAAACCCCCTCCCCCGCCGCCAGCCCAGCCCCGGGCGCGAGCCGCGGGCCCCGCCCCGCCCCGCCCGCCGCCAGCACCCCTGACCCCGCCCCGCCCCCCGGCCCCTGCCGGCCCCCACCGGAGGGGCTGGGTTGGGGGAGGCACTCTCCCGGTCCTCAGCGGGCAGGGAGGGCGGGGCAGGTTCTCACACTTTGTAAATAGGGAAACTGAGGCCCCGGCGCCCGCGCCCCTCCTCTGCAGCGCTTCCCCTCCCAATTCTTTGCACCGCTTGCTCATGCCCACTCAGACTTCCAGTCACGATTGAAATGTCACCTCCTCAGCGTGTCTTCCCCAACATCCTCCCCATCTCCTCCTCTCCTCCGCATAATTACAGATATGTGACCCTTTGATGAAAGTCTGCCCCTGCCCTAGACCCAAGGCTCCCTGAGTTCACACTGTGGCGTGACTCTTCCTATTACTTCCCCTGGGCCTGGTGTAGGTATGAACAGATATGTCTTGCACCTTAAAGGATCAGGCTGGGAAACTGGGGGTTCAGCAGGCAGTGAGGGAGGGCACAGCACAATGCAAGGGTAACTGTGAGGCTAGGAATAAGAAGAACGGAGCTTGAGCTTCTGAGTGAGTACTGGGTTCAAATCTCGTCAATGGCAACATTCAACACCTCCGAGCCTCCCTTAAACTGCCCGGGACTAACCCAGGCTGGGGCCTGTCTGGCCCTCCAGCAAGGAATTAACCCAGACTCGGGATCAGGTTATTTCCCAAACCCCGCCCTTGTTCCTGCCTTTGGCCCCTCCCCCCACCGCTGCCATTCGCCAATCCTCAGGGGAGCGTCACAGGCCTCCGAAATGCTGAAGGTTCCTTGAGTGCTCAGGAGAGGCGGGCTGGGGATCTATCTGGAAACTAGAGGAAATGCCTTTATTTTCCCTGGGGGGATCAAAGAAAATGCCAATTGCTGGACTCTAGTCTAAGCGAACTGGCCGGCTAGGTCTGCCAGCTGGAGAGAAGTGATTTCGGGGAGGAAGGAAAAGCAGGTTCAGGAGAAAGGGAGTCAACCTCATGAAGCCTCCCTGACATTCTGATTCTGGAGGTCTAGGGGGGTAGCCTGAGCTTTTGGGGAGTTAAACACCAAAGTGATTTGCTTGCACAGCCAAGGGTGAGGGGTTCTGCCTCTCCTGGGCTCCTAAGTTTTCTAAAGTTTGGGCTCAGACCCCCAGTGAATCAGAAACCGGGGTGGAGGCCCAGGAACCTGCATTTCTGATACCTTCCCTCTACCTGCCCATCTTAGTTTGAGAACTCCCTTAGGACTCCACGCTTCTTTCAATCCTCACATCCACACTAAGAGGAAGGTCCTATCACCCCCATTTAACAGATGAAGAGAGAGAGGGTCAGCCAGTGCCCAAGACCATCCAACTTGGGAAAGAGCCGTGGTGTATACACCCGTTTGCAGGAATGGAAACGGCAGGGTCCATGGGGTGGAGGAGGCCCTGCTAAATCTGTTGCCTCCAAACGGAGTTAGGAAGGTGGGGAGTTCCCATCTGCCCCTCAGCCCCGACCTGGCAGGCCGGGCATGCTCAGGTCCCTAGGACAGAAGGGAAGGCCAGGAGAGACTGTGTCCTGGAGTGCCTGGCTGGGCCCCTTGAAGCTCAACTGTGGGGAGAATTCTCAGTGGAGAAGAGAGTGTTAGATGGTGGCTATGTCCTGCCCAGCCGACTTGCCACTCCCCAGGAGGAATTCATTCTCAGGCTTTTTTGCAGAGTGAGGGAGGCTTGAGAAAGGACCTGTGTTCCTGCTGTTCCTGTAGTTCCTGCAGGAGAAGCCCTCGGGGGCCTGAGACCACAATGGCCCACTGACCATCCACTGGCTGCCCGTGGTCCCGGCAGGGGTGGCTTCCTCCCAGGGCCATGGCCACCTTCCTCCTCTCTCGTTTGTGCAGCTGCCGGCTCCTCAGGATTCCCTTTGAGCTTGTCAACAGCACCAAGAAGGGAGGCAGGCAGGCCATTATCAGGTGACACAGGAGCACACTGAGGATGGGAAGGGGGAGAGGGACATAATTCCCAGGTGCTGAGTGCCTCCTCTGTGCTGTGCCCAGGTCAGCAATACTCAACTCGGTTATCCAACAAGATCATCTGGGGAGCTGGCTATAAATTCAGATGTGGAGCCCCCCTTCTGCCCCCCGGCCAACCACACTGTCTGCATCTCTGACAAGTGTTGGCTGAGAACTCCACCCCTTCTCTACAGGCAGAAGAGGCACTGCCATCCCTGTACCATTGTCCCCAACGGGACCCCAGCCACCACTAAGAAACATTTTTGCTTAGTAAGAATGACGTGCTTGCAGTGCCAAAGAAACTTCCAGACAGATCCCCTGGCCGGCCCTTTCTTTGACCAAAGTATAAGCCCCTCCCACCTGGACCCCCTGCAGGAGGTGATGAGGGCAAAGCTTAGAGAAGCTGACAATTTGTTCAAGGTCACACAATGAGTAGGGGTGAGGCTGGGATTGCCCACGGAGAACCCAGGCCTTCCTCTGGTGCTAGAGTCCTCAAACACAGAAACCCTGGAGCCGTGGGTGCAAGGGAGAGAGGGGAACGGCAGGCCTGTGGGGGCCTGAGACACACCCGGGTCAGTGGAGTGGAGGCTCCCTGGCAGTGGGGGTGGCCAGGCTGTGGTGGAATGGCAGGAGTGGCCGGCACGGGAATCCTTCACAGGGCACCTGGCCTCTAGCCCAAGCAGGCATGGCCCTAATAGGAAACCTCTTGCAGGTTTCTGGTTGGGCACCTTTGAGCAAAGCCATTTTGTATTTTCAGCCACTGAGTATGCTAGGTATCCTGGGGTTGGCCCTCCCCCATCCCTCAATATCAGGCATGGTAGGGGGAGGCAGGGGGTGCCCATCTCCAGCTGCCCTGGGCAGGACTGCAGGCCCCTCTGCTGGGGTTCGGCTCCCTAGCGACTCCAGATCCCCTCCCCTACTTCTATTAGCCCCCAGCTGGTGCTGATAGCCCCCATCCTGCCAGTGATTCCACTCAGGCAGGTCCCAGGCTAGCCTCCTGCCAACTTGCTGCTGAATCACTATATCCCAGGGAGCCACGGGAAGCAGAAGGGGAGGGGAAGACCTGTCTCCCTCTAGTGCCGCCAGAAGCTAATGTAATCGCAAAGGCTCCTGACCTGGTTCCATCATTCCCCCGCCCCCTCCCCCACAATCACAGGATGTAAGCAGTTCATCTCCTGGCCCTGCCTCTAGGATGCAGGGCCAGGTTCCGGAAGCAGACAGAGCCCAGTTCAACCCTCTGCTGCTTGTTAGCTGGGTGGCCATCTTGAGCCTCTGTTTCTCTATCTGTAGAATGGGGATAACAGTACCTTAAGATTCAGGGAAGATGAAATGTACAGTATGCATAAAAGGGCTTGCATACTACCCGGCCCAAAAATTGCCATATAAATTGTCTTTATCTGTTTTTCACATCTGGAACTGACCCCACCTCAGTTGCTACCCAAATGACAAAGGCCTGTTTAAACTTGGACCTTACCTTGATGCTGGCAGCATAGTACCCAGCAGGGGCTACTCCAGCCTCGTTTGCAGAGTTTTGGGCTTTCACAGACACAAAATAAGGACTGCACTTTGCTGAGCACGCTTCTCGTCCCCCCCCCCCCCCCCCGCCGAAAAGAGCCTGTTCCCACGCACTGAATGTCTGAACAAGGCCCGTCTGGCCACAATCATATTTTCAGGGAGACACTGACACCTAGGAATCGGCATGCCTGGGCTCACTTATTGAGTGCCTTTAACGTTCCAGAGTGGCCCACTCTCTGAGCCTCAAGCCACAAGACACCAAGGTCCTGCATGTTCATGGTACGGCCAAAAGAAGGGTCAGCTTCATCCCCCCCACCCCTTATTCCCATTTCCCACTTCAATTTCTCTTGGTGAGACATGCTGCTTCCTCCCGTGGACATTTTAGTGAGGGGGCTGGGCTGGAGACAGCAAAGAACACAGGGCCGGAGGCAGGGAAAGGCAGTGGGAAAGGCAGTTAACAACTCCTACCTACTGGTCACCTGTCTTTGCACAAGCCTTCCCACTCCTGCCCTCCCCTGAGAATTCCCGGCACACATGTGATTGTCAGTGCCCTGAAATAGGCCAGGGTGGTGGGAACCCATTTGATGAATAGGAATGCTGAGCTCCTGGAGGCTTCCGCGGTTCGCCCAGCCTCCCAAAGCTGAAGTGACATTCCTGATGCGGTATTCCCCACCCTGAGGCCCACTGGGGAGCAGGCTGCAAGAAGGGGATGCTCGAGCAGCAGAGGGAGGCTCTTGCTGGGGAAAGCAGGCGGCCGCCCTGCCCGTCAGGGTCCCGGGGTGGGAGGCAAAGCCAGGGAGAGCCGCTGAAGGTCTGGCCGGGCCAGCTCTGTGGAAGGATGCTGAGTCCCTGCCAGGTGGAACTCTGAGTCCTCTGCTGCCTGCCACCCCCTCTCCGTCCTGTTCTTGCTCCCATTAGAGAGTGTCCTGGCAGAGGAGGACGTGCACGCAGGAACTTGCAGCCTGATGTTCTCACCCTCCTGTCTGCTGGCTGACATTGGCCGCTCAGCCCAGGACGCCCGTCTGCAGGGCCTGCCGCCACTTGGAACTGCTTGAGAGGCCTGCTGGCTGGCCAGACGGCTGGTTCTGGGTGACCTTGAGAGCCCAGGGGTCTCAGGGTACCTGGGTGGGCTGGGCCGGAGTGAGGGTGTGCAGCCGTGGCCAGGACAGTGACACGGAGCCCTTGAGATGTGTAACAATGATCTTGACTGCCATTATTTGCCACTAAGCATGTTTTCAGCTCCTGCTGTGGGCTGCTCGTGAAGGTCTGGGCAGGTGCAGGAGAAATATGACCTGCTGTGGCCTGCGAGTTTAGGGCAAAG
>CM053617.1:49313353-49326029 GCA_028646535.1 Procyon lotor
GGGGGTCGATGTCCCTCAGTGAAATCCAGAAGATTTCAGAGTCAGGGAGGATGTGGTCAGAGTGTGATTGGAGGAAGATTTTTAGTATATGTGCTGCCGAAGTGAACACTGGGGAAGATTTTTGTTAAGAGGCGAGGCAGGTGGTGAGGGGGCAGGATGGGAGAGAGCTGGTGCCAAGTCTGGCCCTGATAGCAACAGAGCCTGGTTCTGGGCCCAGCTCTGCCCCAGCGGCTGGTGCACCTGGGCAAGCTGCTTTAAACTAACCCTTTCAGGGAGCCCTCCTACACTGCTGGTGGGAACGCGGGCTGGTGCAGCCACTCTGGAACAGTATGGAGGTGCCTCAAAAAGTTGAAAATAGAGCTACCCTACGACCCAGCAATCACACTACTGGGTATTTACCCTAAAGATACAAATGTCGTAATCCAAAGGGGCACATGCACCCGAATGTTTATTGCAGCAATGTCCACAATGGCCAAACTATGGAAAGAGCCTAGAAGTCTATCAACACATGAATGGATAAAGAAGATGTGCTGTGTATATATACAATGGAATACTATGCAACCATCAAAAAGAAATCTTGCCATTTGCAACAACATGGATGGAACTAGAGGGTATTATGCTAAGCGAAATAAGTCAATCAGAGAAAGAGGATTATCATATGATCTCACTGATATGAGGAATTTGAGAAATAAGCAGAGGATCATAGGGAAAGAGAGGAAAAAGTGAAACAAGATGAAATCAGAGAGGGAGACAAATCATAAGAGACTCTTATTCTTAAGAAACAAACTGAGGGTTGCTGGAGGGGAGGGGGGCTGGGGGGATAGGGTGGCTGTGTGATGGACACCGGGGGGAGGGTTTGTATTGTGGTGAGCGCTGTGAATTGTGTAAGACTGATGAATCACAGACCTGTACCCCTGAAACAAATAATCCATTATATGTTAATCAAAAAAATAAAAAAAATAAGGAAGAAATAACAATAACAAATAAAGTAACGCCTTTCAAATGGCAGGCTGTGATCCCTTAGCGAATTCTGAAGCCACCTTAGTGTGTCCCGATAAGCATTTTAAAAAGATAGACGGAGCGATGGCATCATTCACGGTGAGGTCAGTATTGTCTGGTGAAGCCTGTTTCAGGTGTCCACCTACTAACAGGTCTGTCTGTGTCGGGTTGTGATGGGAAATTTGTTCCTATGGCAGAAAAAGTTTTTAAAAACACTGACCAATGAACACCAGGGGGCCTGTCTCCCCTGCCCTCACGTGCGGGTTCTCCTGGGGGCCCTCCTGGCCCAGAGGGACAGGGCACACTGAGGGAGGAGGGTCTGGGCGAAGGGGCTTCAGGTCAGCTGAGGTCGGAGGCAGGCAGGGGGGTTTCCCACCCCGCTTAGCCCCAAGCTGGGTCTCTGTTCTGACTTTTCAGAGCCTTTGCACGGAACAGTCGTGTGGGGCAGTGACCTCCAGGGAAGATAGACAGAGGGGGCATGAATGCTGTTCTTTGCCCCCATTTGTGCTCTGATGTAAACTGTGGCACTGAGGGCCCTTGTGTCCCACAAGAATCCGTCCTTTCTCCACAGGATGTGTTTTCCAGGGTCCTGAGAATGGGTCCCATTGTGGCCACGTGGACAGTCCGGAGAGGCCGGAATTCCTGCCCTGGGCGAAAAAAGCTGAATTCCCGGGGAGGGAAAGGGTCTCGGTGCCCACCACCTCCCCCGCCAGGCTGAGTCCCAGGGAGGCCCATGCTGGGGCTATAGCACACCCCAGAAACCTCCCAGGCCTTGTGCTTATCTGCCGAACATCCCAGAGTATCTCAGCCGCTGCTCCATCCACAGCGAAAAGACAAAGCGCTGTCTGTCTGTCCTCTCTGACTGGACCCACCACGCCGGGCAAAGGCCCTGCGTGCGATGCCAGCCCGGGGACGGCTCCACCGTGCCCAGGCCTCAGAGCAGAGGGTTAAGAGCGCGGGTGGGATGGAGCCTGGCTCAGCTGCTTGCCACTTCGGGCCACAGGCAAGTCATTTAACCTCTCTGGAACTTCCGTGGTCCAGGGGAGACACAAATATCCTACCTTTGTAGCGGGGTGACCTGAGATCATGTGCAAAGCTCTTAAAAGAGAACCTGGCATGTGGAGAGAATGCTGGCCAAGAGCCTGGCTTCACAGCAGGGGCTCGGCTGAGCGCGGATGGCGGCCAGGACAGCGGAAATGCTGGCTGGCCAGCCCATCCTCATGGGAATGGCCTTCATAAGAATCTGGCCCTATGGCCCAGGGGGCCAGCTCAGGGCCCTGAAAACAACGGGCCTGGATCTCCCCTTGTGTGGGTGCCAAGAAGTCCCACCTCGATGGCGACTGACGAGCAGTCTGTGGAGGACAGGGAGGCTGGGGCGCAGGCCCGAAGCTGGCTTCCTGGAGGGCAAATGAGGCTGCTCAGCTCACGGGCCACGGGGTGCTGTGAGCCTCCCACAGGCTGCCTGAGCACCTGCCCTCTATGCTGGCTGGCCGTGGGTCTCCCTGGACTTCTGGGGACGGCAGGCCAGACCCGGGGACCCGTGGAAGGGGCAGTGACAAAACACGGTGCTGGGGTTCAGTTGCAAAGTTCCTGGACAGAAGGGCAGGGAGGGTTTTCCTCGTTTGCAGGCCTTCCTGGTCTCTGTCCAAGTACGTTTGTCTGTCCACCCACCCGTCCATGTCTTAACTGAGGGGTGGCTGAGAGCCAACCTGATCTTGTGTCTGAGCAGAGGGGGGCTGGGGAAGACCGTTCGGCCCTCCCAGAGCACATTGTGGAGTTGGAAGTGAGGAGACAAACACGCAGGAGATGAAAACATACAGTCACGTTGGTTGTGAGCTGACAGAGTCGGAAGGGAGGTTTGGGTGCGAGGGATGAGGTGAGCACAGGAGCAGGGGCAGAAACAGACGGGGGCATGCGTGCGTGCGTGCGTGCATGCGTGCACTGCTGTGTGCTCGTGCGTGTGCTGGGAAGAGGGTGAGGAAAGCTCAGGGAGGCCGTCTGCCCGGGGTGGGGGTGGGCAGGACCTGCGGCTGGGGCTGGGCTCCGGTGAAGGCACACGGCTTAGATTTTGGAAGAAACGTGGGGGCAGAAACCCAGTGGTGACGTGGGTAACAGAAGGTTTTCCCCCAGAAGGTGCAGTACCGGCTCCGTGAGGGAGAGGCCGGTTTCCATCTGGTTCTGCTTTTCCCTGCGCAGCCCACGGGATGGACACTTTCTCAGGGGAGACGGAAGACTGCTCCGCTCCCCATACTCAGTGGCCCCTTCTGCAGAAGTGTGCCTGGTGTGTGTGTGTGTGAGATACACGCTGGAGCCACACTGTGAGCAGCCCTCCGGGTTGCCCCCCGGCTGTAAGGCCACTCGCTCCCCAGCCCCAGCCTAACTTCGAGCTGGGCCAAGGGACGCCCAGGAGCCTGTCCAGGGCCCTGTGCCTATCCCTGCTTCAGCGTCCGTGGGAAAGCACGCCTGAAGCACGGCACCAGCCGGGGGGGCCTTGGCTCTTGGGGCTCACGGGGTGTGGCCTCCTAGGATGAGAGAACCCTGCATCTCCCAGACTTTCTCCAACTCCACATCACAAATGCGCAACACCGAGCATCCAGATGGGCCCGACCCCTTGACACCTAAAGCAGGTGCTTTCGGCCCACTTTACAGGGGAGGCTCACAGAGGTCAAGTAACCTTCCCAGAGCCACACAGCGAGCGGTGGGGAAGCGAGGCTGTTTGCGCTTACGGCCTCCTCACGCGCCCTCCTCCCCTCTGAGTGTTTCACGACATTCCAGCCCAGCCGACCCCCCATGGCACTGAGTGTCCCAATTCTGTCCCCACCACCTCGTGCTGCCCCACGGAATGGCGATCACCGATAGAAATGGCCTCCTCCTGCACCAGCCAGCGTCGCGGTCACCACCACTGCATCTCCTGAGCACTTGAAATGTGGCTCGTGAGACCCAAGAACTGAATTCTCAGCCTGATTTAATACAAATTTAACTGAAACAGCCACAGTGCATGGCCCAGCACGCCAGACAGTGCGGGCTAGACCCCTGCGCGGAAGTCCCTAGCGGGCTGGGCCCAGGCTTAGGGTGGGCGGCGGGTAAAGTCACTTTGCCAAGGCCAGCTGCTGCCAGGCCTCCGGGGGGCCTGGGCCCTCACTGATAGGAGGTGGCGGGGATGACAGCCCAGCGTCAGTCCCCCCACAGCTAGACAACCAGTGCTGCTCCACGAAGGGGCAGGTGGCCACTACACTCTGGGCAACAGGCACTGGAAATGCAGGACAAAGGGCTCAGGGACCTCAGGACGTTCGGGCCAACCTGGGCACACAGCCGCCTGGGGGCTTCCCAAGGACACTTCCTCAACTACCACCCCCCTGAGCGGCATGGGAGAGAGAGGGTGGACCCAGGAGTCTCGAAAGTTACCAAACCGGGCCCCCCAGTGTGGTGGTGACTGGGGGAGGGGGTTCCCGTGACCTGGGTTGCAGGTTCAACTCTGTCTGAATCAGAGCACGACCTGGGGGATGGCACTCTCTCTGTGCCTTGGTTTCCCTGACTGAAAAGATGAACGACTGGGCCCCTCTTTACTTCCGCAGAGAGGCCTCCAGCTCCAGGCCCCAGACAGGCCTGCATGCCACATGCCACGGGAGGGGCAAGCCAGGAGCCCTGGGTACCAGCTTCCTGCTCCAGCCCTCCCACCAGACCTGACGGTGCTCCCTCCTCTGTGTCCGCCGGGCTCCAGCCAGTGAATTCACTGCTCTCCGGGACACCCATTACAGATCTCAGGGGCCAGCCCTGGGCCTCCACCTTCGTCTTCTACTGTGTAATGACCCCTGAGCTTCTGCTGCCAAGAAGTCCTCTGTGGCCCTGGAGGTGGCCTGAGCCCTTGGACCCCCAGAGCATGGGGGGTGGGGCAGGAGAGGGGGAGGCAGGGGTGGGTCAGGCCTCAGTAGGCATCACCACTGAACAGCCCCCCACGGTGAGTGAGCCCTTCTTTCCCAAAGATGGGGGGGGATATACTGTTATTATTATTACTGTTATTATTATACTGTAATTGACAAGGATAGTACTTTTTCAAGCAGTTACATTAGACCAGCTCCCAAATGAAGCTCTTAAGACATATCAGCTCATTTCATTCTCACAACACTCCTATGTGGTAGATTTTCTTATTTCCTCCGTGTTACAGAAGAGAAATGGAGGATCAGAGAGGGCATGTAACTTCCCCAAAGTAACACAGCTAGGGAGCTCAAGCTGTCTTAGTCTAATGCTCCAATCTTTCACCACTACGTGGCTAATTTTATACCTGTAAAGTCCAGATAAGCTAAATTAGGAGCAGGTGGGGAAAAGATGGAAGCATTCTGACTTGGGGTCAGAAATATGGAAACAACACCATCGAGTTGTAGACACTTTCTTAGGGAGGTTACAACTTCAGCTCTCGTGTGAGAAAGGGGACCCTGGCTGTGACACACGGTGCAGGGTCCTGACCACCCGCTCAGAGTGCCCTGGCTGACGAGTTTCCCCGGGTGGCTCCTTGGAGGCTGTGCCACAGAAGGGAGCCTCCAGTAGCCCATGGCTGGGTCTGCAGCCCGAGGACTGCCTGGCCCCACTCAAGAACAGGACTGACAGTCCAGAGGGGCCATTTCTCTCAGCAGAGTTATCATTTATTCTGGGAGCACTGACACTGGCCTGATGCTGCCCCGGGCTCTGCCTCCCTCTGACTGTCTCTCTTTCCCGTCCTCACCTCCTAATACCACTTCTAACACCCTCAGAACCTGGCCTGGCAGGGCACCCTCTTCTCCTTTGCAGCTCAGACCTTACTACGACGTCTTTGCTGTCTCCTCCCCTCCACAGCAGGCCCCAGGAGGCAGGCCTGGTTTCCCCAGCCTCACACAGGGCGAGGCACAGCAGTTGTTTGCTGAATGAGGGCACCGACGTCCTGACTACGGGCAACCTGGCTCGGGGCCACGGGGGGCTTCGGAGGGGCTGGCCAGAGCTGCAGCATGATCCTGAGCTGGCCTCCCGGCAGACCCTGGGTCTCTGCCCTCCACTCCGTTACCCCCGGTTCCGCCCAGTAGAAGTACTGCTTCCTCCAGGGGGTCCTCCTTGATGACTACAGATGGGTCAGCAAATGTGGACGTTAGTGTGTATAAAATGCCAGAGTACTTGGGCAGTCACTGTCCTGGGCTCCACCCCCTGGCTGTGACATCACACAGGGTTGCCATGGGAACTACTGGGCCAGCACAGAGAGGCGGTAGGCTCTTGCTGACAGCCCACATTCTGCGGCAGGATGCATTACAGCCTCACACGTGTCTCTCCCTTCCCGGGCCCGACCACAGCGCCTCACTGCCTCCTTTGCCCGGCTCCCCGCCATGGGCACAAGTCTGAGAACAGGGCACGCGTGCACTTAAGGAAGGGCCACCTGTTTAAGATGCTAGCTAGCTCCATAGCGAGCTGAGACCTGAACCCAGCACCAGCTGACTCCTAAGCCAGTGTTTGGAACATCACGATTCTGATCTTTCTACCCTTCTTGCTCAGAAGCCTCCAAGCCAGCACTCCCAGGCCTTCAGCAGCCCAGGCCCTCTCCTTCCAAGCAAACTGGTAAACTGGGTGAAGAGCTGCGAAGAAAAGGGAAAGGTCGCAGAGATGGAGAGGAAGGGAGGTCTCTCTGAGGAGGTGAGGATTCTAGGAGAACGTGAGGAGCAGGTGGAATGGTGGGGCTGGTGCTGGGGCCTCCAGGCTGGGGACAGGGAGAGAATCAGGCCTCCCAGACTCAGGCCACCTAGAACCTGCTTGGAAGTCATCCTAAGCACAATGGAAAGCCACGTCAGTGTTAGCTTACAACGCTCTTTGCAAAGTCCTCCTCTGGCTGCTCTTTGGAGGTGGACGGGGGATGGGAGAGCAGGAGAGCTGGAGGAAGAAACTTCAGTGGGTGCATAAAAGCCCAGCACCCCTGCCCTTGGGTGGGACCACCAATCCTTGCCAGACCCCAGAGTTCCCTATGGGATGAGCCCCATAGACCCACAAGGCATCTGGTTGGTCAGGCACTACTTTTGGCTGCCTTCCCTCCCCTGCCTAACTTCACACCCCCACTGGCACCCTCCAGTATCACCTCCTAAATAGACTGTCTGGGCTCCAATTCTCCCCAGACCTGCTTCTGCAGTATTCTAAACCAAGACACCTGTCTCTCCCTGTCTCTGGCATGAAGTATCCACCGCCCTACAACTTGCTCACCAAGATCCTCATAGCCTGCTGGACCTAGCACATGGCTAACACACAGTGGAGCATTCCCCAGACATGCCAACACGGCAACAACATGCCACATCCTCTGTGCTCTGGCTCTCGAGGTGGCTGCCAGCAGCACCGCAGGTCTCTGCGAGGCTCTGACCAGTAAGAGCCTCACAGGTGCTCTCTCTTGCAGAGGATGGGGGCCAGAGCACAGCCTGCCATTAACCTTAAATTCTCTGGCTTGGCAGGCATAGCCTTCTCTAATCGGAAGCCTGCTTCTGGATAATTAGATCCAACCTGACCGCAGCCCAGCTCCCACTCCCCTGGCCAGCAGAGCCACTGGCCCCTCCTAGTCACCCTGGCCATGGCCCCCATGCTTCTCTCCATCACACACCCCTGTGTGGTTAGCCGGGCGCACATCTGAAGCTGGAAGAGTTTGAATCTGGCCCTCTGACACTTACTAGCTGAGAAGTAACTTAATCAACATAACCCTGAGCTTCCTCATCTACAAAAAGGAGGCATAAATCTCACAGGATTGTACTGATGGTTAAACAAGATCATGCTCAAAGGACCCAGCACAGTTTTTTGCAGTATCTGCTAAGTCTACCGGCCTGTGCCTCGATACTGGGAACTGTAATGCCCAAGGTTTCCACGAGGTGGAGCCAAATACACACAGATCCCAAGCACTAAATCACCCAAAGTTAAGCGGTGCTTAAATTCCAATCTACAAGGCTTGTGAAAGGAAAGGGTCACATGACCTGCAGAATGCTTGTCTCTTCCACATCTGACCATGTCTATGAATGTCTCATTCTCACAGCCATCAGCTACCATTGCAGATTCCAGTTGCTATATGCTTGGACCATTGCAATAGCCAGAGGGTCCTGATAAGATCAAAGAATGTCAGAGCTAGGAGGGACCTTAGAGAACCCCAAATTTTGCTCCTTCACCTGATGCTGAACTATACAAAGGGTTAATGACTGTCCCAAGGTCACCCACTGGACATTAGAGACCTCAGACCCAACTCTTCTGGCCCAGCCCTAGCCAACACTCTCTGTCTCCAGGAAGACAGAATTTCTTTCAATTCTTAGAAACGGCCCCAGGTTCAGGGACTCTCTCTGACCTGACTGTCCTTGTCTCCCTTCCACTCCCCTTCAGTGGGTGGCTCTGGCCTCACTCTCAGCTTGAATGCCACCTCTCCAGGGAGGCTTCCCTGACCACCTCACCAGGCTAGTCCCCTGCTGCGGACAGCCCAGCACCTGTAAATCACTTGTTTGATTTCTGCTGTCTCCACCAAATTGGCAGCTATTATTATAAGGCCCATTTTACAGGTGAAGAAACTGAGGTCTTGGCCTTTAAATAATTCCTAGGCCACAGAGTAGGTGGAGAAGGAGCCAGGGTGCTAGCCAGAGACCTTTCATGCTCTGCCGCCTCCCACAGCAGCAAGCCAGGCCCTGCCCATGCAGTCTCTCCCTTCAGACCACAAGCTCCCCACGGGGAGGGCTGAGCTATGTCCACTTCCACGGCCCTGTGTCTCACACGAAGAAGAAGACCAGAAATGCTTGAATGACCGAATGTGTCCTGCCCGGATGGCAAGAGAGGAAGGCCTAGTCTAGGAGGCCGAAGACCTGGGTTCGAGGGTTAGCTCTGCCATGGACTCCCTGTGGAGGGGTAGCTAGCCACAGGGCTGGTTACAATGGAGGGATGATCATTACAAGGGAGGGGGAACCGAGACACCCTTAACATGACATAACTGCAAAGCGGGCCTCTGGGGCTCTGTGGGGGGCTCATCCTGTGGCCTTGGGAGCAAGGGAAGGGGCCCGTGGGGGCCTTGGGCACCTGCATACCAGGACCATCCTCCTGGGGCATCCTCCAGGACATAGCCCTGAGCCCCTCTACCTTTTCTATCCCGCCACCTCCTTCCCACTCCCGCTGGCGAGCGCTGAACCCCTCCCTGCACCAGGCCTAAAAGCAGAATAGCCCTTTCTCTGTAGCCGCGGCCCGCACAGGCCTTTGCTCTGAGCTGGGCTGTCGAGGCAGCCTCCCTGCACTTCCCACCCAGCACAACAGCCAGGCCCAAAAACCCTTGTTCCCCAGAGCCCATGCCCCTTTCAGGTGGGTTGGAACCAGCTTCCTGCGGGCACCTTGCTCCCAACTGCCCACCCAGGTGAAAGGGGGCCACGGCGGGTGGTGGGTGCGGTCTGCTTACGTAAAGCTCTGTGCTATCCCAGCGCCTGGATCCCAGGGGACCCACGGTCCCGCCATCCAGCTGGCTCTCTCACCTGTCAGTATAAAGAGACTATTCGTGCAGCTGCCAAAGGCAGAGGGGCTGGAAGGACAGTGAGGGCCATGTCCCTGGCCAGATGGCTGGCGGCAGGGCCTGCTGGCGAAGGTCTAACTAGGACTCAGCGAAGCACAGGGCAGGCGACTGGACTCTCCAGTTCAGTTCCCAGGGCATCAGTCCCCCGGGGAAGGCCAGGAACATAGACGCCCTGGAGTTCTCCAGATGCAGCAGGATGCCTGGGGGCAGAGGGGGGCAGCCGCACCCCCCATCAGCAGCAACCCTGGCAAGTACTCACTGAGCTAACCATTTCCACTCCCCCAGCCTTTCCAGAGTGGCCCCTCTGCACACAGCCCTGGGCTCATGCAAGAAAGGGAAGGAGAACAGAAGGTCCTGGGAATGGGCCTGGAATTCAACTGGGACCGAGGACGGGGGTGTCCCCGGGAGGAGCCTCCCCAAATTCTCAGGGCCATCCTGTCCACACCACTCCCACACTCTCTGTCTTCTTCCTGGGTCCCCGAGGCAGGGCTGGCAAAATCCCTTCTGTCCTCCTGGCCTCTGTTTTCCCCAGGGGATGGGAGCCATAGCCTCCATCCCTTCCAAGATATAACTGGGAAAGGAGGCCGGGAGACCCTCCAGAGGAGTGCTTTTTCTTGGGTCTGCCCACCCCAGCCCCGCACCTCTGCCTGCTTGTGCTCTGCCCCATCCTCCATTCGTGGAACCCCTGCTCAGTGCCCTCTCGGTCAGCCTGCACTCCGGATCCAAACCCTGGACTCTGCCCGGGACAGGCCTCCCGGTGGGACAGCCTCCCTTTCTCGCCGGTCTGCCCGGCTGCCCCATGGCAGGGGGCCGGGATGCTGGGGCGGACTCCCAGGCCAGAAGCGGTGCTCCAGGCAGGCTGGAGCAAGGACAGTTCTGGCCCAATCTGGCCACGGGCCCACAGCCTTGCAGCCCAGGTCCCTCCAAACATTGGGCCATTGTTCCAGTCCAAAACAGAGGGTGGCTCTGTGGCCTTGGGGCTGAACAAAAACCTGTTTAGCAAGGCTCTGCTCCTCCCATGCAAGTTCAAGAATTTGACCAGGATCCCGGCGGGCTTCGTGGGAAGAAATAAGCTGAGGGGACAGGGCTGAGCCTAGAGCTAAGAGGGGGAGGCGGCGAGCAGGAGACCCTCGGCCTGCCCCGTGGGCCCGCCACACGCCCCTGGTGCTACTGTGTCAGCGTGAGCTCTGCTGGCCACAGGCTCCAGGCTGCCAGTGGACAGATGTGTGGGACGCTAAGCATGTGACAAGAGAGAAGCCAGCAGCCCAGCCTGGCCTCTGTTTTGCCCTCTGTGACAGGGGGACAAATGTGTGTATGCTCCCCTGCCGGGGGCTTGGGTGGAGAGCAGAGGGTCGACCATAGTCGGGAGGCACAGGAGGGATATAACACAGCCCCGGGGCCATGAGAGACAGTGTCTCACGGCTGTGCCCTCCCTCCCCGGGTGAGGAGGACACAAGCCCCAGCTGACCGCACTGTGCGCCAGACCACCAACCTCCCCACGACCCTTGGGCACAGGCACCATCCTGATTCCCACTCCTACAGATAAGAAAACTGAGGCACAGAGAAGCAAGAGGCAGAGTTGGCCCCTGAACCCAGACCAGTGGCACCAGAGGGATCAAGAATGCTCTTCACTTGGCTCCTATGACTGTGGGCAGTTTTACTGACAATTTTGTTAAATGGCCTCAATTTCGCTGTGGCTCCCTCCACACAGGCGCCAGGCCACAGAGACGTGGGCTCCCGCGGCGGGGGGCACCCCGGAACAGACCCGCGCCATGTGGTCAGTGCCGCTCCTGTGGCAGCTGGGGATGGCCTGTAGGTGGGGCTTTCTGGAAAGTGGGACTTAGTTATGCAGCAGGTGGGGAGGGAGGCAGGACACTGCTTCAGGTGGAGGGGACAGCAGGGCATGGGATTGGAGGCTGGTGGTAGCTGGCTGCACTCTGGTGACAGGAGTCTAAGAATAAGGGCAGGGCTGCTGGCCCAGGAGGCCAGAGAGAGGCAAAGGCAGGTCACAGGCCTTCGGGGGGGCGGGGGTTTCCTCATGGGACTGGACCTCTCTCTGCTGGTTTGACCCTTTCCAACAGGAATGTGCATCAACCCAGGGCCCTAAAGTCAGGCCTCATGGAGGTCTCCTTGAGAGCCTTTGGGTTCCCTTCCGACTGGATGAGAATTGAAACTTGTAAAAAGAAGCATTTGCTGAGTTGTGTGGCTGAGTCCGCTGGACTGTCTTAGCCCCCCTTCGCCATCACAGACACCCCACGGGATTCGGAGCACAGGTGCCCACTGCTCGGGGGGCCTCCTGCTCCTGTGGAAGCCAGACCAGCTGATCCCTGGCCCCCGGCCCAGCAAGAGGTCGGTCCTCCGGGGGCTCCAACATAGCAAAGCCCGGGAGGGCAGAAAGGCCAGGTGTGGCCCCAGGACCCCGCCCGGGGTCACCTTGGGCACTGCAGGCGTGCGAGCTGTAGCTGCCTGGAGGCCGGGCTCAGGGGCTTGTCAGAGTTAACCCAGGATTTGTGTTGCACTGAATTCCCTCGAGCTTCAGGGGCACGTCTTTCTCTGCCTCCTGCAGGGTTTGACTAAGGCTGTCCCTACCCCAGGCCGGCCACATGAGTCCCTGAAGAGGAGACTAAGAAACATCATCACTAGCTTGTCCTGCCCACCGACCCCTCATTACCCTGGGACCATGTGCCAGGGGCTGGAGGGAGAGATGCTCAGTTCCCACCCAAGGGTTATGTGTGTGTGTGTGTGTGTGTGTGTGTGTGTGTGTGTGCGCGTGCACACGTGTGGTGGGTGGGGGGTGGCTGACAGAATGGTGCCTCCCATTCCCAGGCAGGTGGGCCTGCTTCCCCCACTTCTCAGCTGTGTGGCCTGGAGTAAGCCACGTACCGCTAAGGCCTCTGTTTCCCCACCTGCTAAATAGAGACAACAGTATCGACTTCAGGGGTGGCCTGAGATTTAAACGAGATAATACAGAGAGTGCAGAGGAAGTAACCAATAAAGCTAACCTCTTCCTTTTTCTTTCTGCCCCCCCACGAAGACACTCACACATGCATACACATGCATATGTGCACACACACGTACACATACACATGTGCACATTCCTAGTCAACCACTGGGCTTCCCAAGAACACATCATCCTCAAAAAGAAAACAGCTGTCA
>CM053617.1:49326129-49399166 GCA_028646535.1 Procyon lotor
GCGCCTGGGTGGCTCAGTCGTTAAGCGTCTGCCTTCGGCCCAGGTCAGATCCCAGGGTCCTGGGATCGAGCCCCGCATTGGGCTCTCTGCTCTGCAGGAAGCCTGCTTCTCCCGCTACCACTCCCTCTGCTTGTGTTCCCTCTCTCGCTGTGTTTCTCTCTGTCAAATAAATAAAATCTTTAAAAAAAAAAAAAAAAGAAAAGAAAACAGCTGTCAAAGGGGCCAAGGCCAGTCTCCATGGGCCCTGGCCAGGGGAGGACCAGAAGGGGGTGCTCCGAGGAGGGGGCAGACTTAGGAAGCCTGAGCTGAGTGCTGGTTAGGGCCAAGGTCGGACGCGTCAGCCTGGAGCCGGCCTGCCCTGGGTTTGGACCCTGGCCCCGCTGCTTGTCAGCCGGCTGACTAGGTAAGCTGCGTGAGCTCCCTGGGCTTTGATATCCTCTGTGGCATCACGTCACCATCTGCCTCCCGTGTAAGATTCTAATGAAGGCTGGGTGATCAGTCTTGCCTCCGGCAGATGTTGTGAGCACGTGCCCTGGGCGCTGGGGATGTAGTGCGGACACAAGCTCCTGTCCCCCCAGAAGCGACGTCCCAGGGAGAGGGACTGACAGTCACGGCTGTGAGTGAACAGGCCACGTTGTGGGTGGTGATTCGTTCTCCAGGACGAAGACGAAGGACGAAGCCCAGAAGAGGAGGGCAAGCACTGGGTGGATTTTAGCAGAAGGCCAGGGCCCGCCCTGCCAAGCAGCTGTTTGAGGAAAGACTGGAAGGAGGTGTGGGAATAGGCCGAGGGGCTCACTCAGAGAGGGGCCAAGTGGCCCAGGCAGAGGCAAGGACCCATGCAAGGCCCCAGGGCAGGAACCCGGCTGGCAGGGGCAGGCAGCGGCTGGCAGGCCAGCGTGGCTGGAGAGGAGTCAGGCGAGGAGAGGCAGAGAGTGCTGTCCGGGGAAGGGAAGGCCGGGCCGAGGGGGCCCTGACTCTAAGGGCGTGGGATGCATGGAGGATTTTGAGGAGAGGAGTGACATGATCTGGCATATCTTTCTAAATGATCCTTCTGCTATGCTGAGAATGGACCCTAGGAAGCACGGGGAGAGGCAGGGAGGCCAGTCAGGAGGCCAGAATCCAGGGGAGGATGGGTGATGGGGTGGCTTGAGCTGGCAGCGAGGGAGACGGTGAGAGGCAGTCAGAGTCTGGAAACACGCTGATGGGAGTACCCACCGGATGTGCCGAGTGGGTGGCGGGGTGTAAAGGGAAGGGATGCATCTACGCCGGGGTTGGGGGCCGGCCCAGCAGCAGCCCCCGTGGGTGTTTATCATGGGAGGCGGCAGAACGGGAGCTGCCTTCCTGGGGGTCCGCGTGAAGACGGGGTGCCACCATGGCTGTGCTGGGTCAGGCTCACCTGAAGAGTTTGCCTGCAAGGGACATCCGTTCTGTGTGGGGCCGGAGGTCGAGAGTGAGGCTAGCAGTTCAGAAGGGAACCCTGCTCTCCCCCACAGAAGCCAGCCAGCGGCCCGGGATCAAAGCTGAGGGGCTTGGGCCTGGTCCGCCTCCCCCGTCAGGGCTGGGCTGCCACAGCCTTGCCTTCCCAGCAAGATGGAAACGGGACCCAGGGCCCCCGCCCCAGGCCCTGTGAACGCCAGCAGGGCCCCTGCGGCCGCACACTTGAAAGAGCCAGGGGGTTATCTGCAAAATTCCAATTAAATCCATAGGCTTTGATAATTTGATAAGCCACTCTACAGTCGCCCCTGAGTCAAAATACACTGTTACTTGATCCCGTGTTTATGTTTCAGGACGGAGGGGGAGGTGTAGTGAGGCGGCTCTGAGCGGGGGGTGCAGGCCCTGGGCTGATAATTCGTCAGCCTGTCAGGTCCGGGTCACCAACGGGTCTGGGCTCCAACGGCAAGCATGTCGTGGTCTGGAACATGTGTCTCCTTTGGCAGCTCCTGGAGGCCAAGCGGGGCCAGGGAGGAGAAGTCCTTCGGAACTATCTGCCCACAGCTGACCCTACTTCCAGAGCCTCAGGTCTGCCTCGTGCTAGAGGGCTCCCTGGGCTCAGGCCATCTCTTGCCAGACCAGCTGTGAGCCAGACCAGGTGGCTGGGAGCCCCTCGAGAAAGAGGCCAATAAGCCCACTGCCTACAAAAGCCAGGCTGTGATCTGCAGTGGGAAGTGTGCCCTGGGCCACATTCCATTCTGTTCTACAAGCTTCCAAGAACAAGACTGCAGAGTACTTTCTATGGGCCCTGACCAGGCTGTCTTGATGCACTTGTTATCTGTCAGCCCTCGGGACCACAGCCACGCACTGGCGACCTCACCCGACAGATTCCATCCCTCTCCCCTCCGGGTGGCACGTGATCACATGGGACTTCAGTGACAATTACCTGGGGAGGGACATCTCTTCTCTCCCCATGGAAGGAAGTGGAAAAGGAAGGGGAGGCTGTGAGAGACCATTGCAGCCAGATGGGCCAGGGCCACTGCCAGGGTCTCCGGAGCCTTCCTCTGCCCTGGGGGAGGGAGGACGGCTAGGACAGGAGCACAGAGAGGGGAGGATGGAGAGGGACACAGAGAGGCGTCAGGATCACCGTCCCCCTGACCCCTCCCAAACCAGGGAAGCAGGCGGGAGCAGTGGAAAGAGTATGGGCCTCTGTATGAATCCAAAGAACCTGGGTTCAAGTCCGAGCTCCTGCTGAGAGCTTCCATTTCCATATCTGTAACGTAGGGGTAAGCATACACAGCTCCTCTCGCATGAGCCTGACACACAGTAGGTAAACTGAGAGCAATGCTTCTCCCTCTGGTGAGAGCACACATTTCTGTCTCATTTGCTTGTTTATGAAGCTCTTGCCCAGCCCTCTTGTCCTCTGAGTTTCACCGATAATCCCTGGAGGGAGGCGGAATAGGGACTCATCACTGGTCCCTTTGTGACAGAGGAGGGAAATAGAGCTCAGGGAAGCCACGGGACTGACCTGCCTCAAGGCTGTGTGGCCAGTAAGCAGCAGAGTTGGGGCGTGAACTCCTCCTAGTCTCTGTGGCTTTCCACGCATCTACCTTGTGAACCCATCACTGATGAGTTTCTGATGGTTTGTAGCATTTGCTCATTTCTTAAGCCCATGGCAGCCCTCAGAGAGACAGCAAGCCTCTGGGCTGGGTAACTTTTTCTCCCTCAGAGGGCCTAGCCCATTTTAGGCTCTGGGTCTTTCAGTACGAGTGAAAAGAGAAGGGCCCCTCTCGGCAGGACTGCCATGTACGGGTGTGCAGCCTATGCACTCACAGTGCCGTGAATTGCGCCCTTAGAGCCACGCAACGCACACCCTTGTCTTCAGGCTTCTCCTCCCATCACCAGATGGCCTCCGGCCTCTTCCCACCTGTCCCAGGTCATTCCTCCATACTATTTCCTTCCCTCTGCAGTACTCACCCCATCTGCCTCTCAGCCACCCACCCTGGTACTTTGAGAATTTAGGGGAAAAGAGATGTTGAAGGAGGTGATCTCTAGCACCCCCACCCCCTCCCCTAGCCAACACCCTTCTCTGCCTGCCCTCTTCTCCACATCAGCTCCTGGTGGGAACCAGAGTTCTGTCTCTACTGCGAACCCAGTCTGGTGGGGGAACTGAGTAGGAGAGGGGGGCCCTCACAGTGGAGCCTGGTCATATGGGTGAGAAACCGGCATGATCGGGTAGGTCACCTTGACCACCAGACCCAGAGCATTCTGACTCCAGAGAGGAGAGACACCTGCTTCCTTCCCCATTTCTCTCCAAACATGGAAATACCAGCTAGCACTGGACCACCTAAGAATCAAAGATTTGGGTTAGAGCCTCCTGCCTGTCACACACCCGGCCAGCTGTGTGACTTTGGACAATCACCTAACCTCACTGGGCCTCAGATTCCTCCTCTGTAAACACAGCTACTACTGACTGTTAAGCCTGGACATCTGAGCAGAGGGACCATTAGACTTTCTTTTACCTCATCTGCTCCTTATAGTAGCCTGGGAGCTAGAAAGAGTGGGCAGGAAAACCTCCCCAAATGCAGAGACACCCTTACTCACCAGCCCTGGAGTCAAAGGAAATGAGGAGCAGGCTTTGGCAATAAGAGCCTGGGGAATAATGGTCCATATGCCTTTGGCCCATCTCTCCTTTTCCTTGTGTCTCCTCATCCCGAGCCTCTCCAGGCTGCCCTCCACTTTAGCCCACAGCTGAAAGCACAAAGAAGGGGCCTGAGCTACCACTTACTCTTTCGGGGGGTTGACATCCTCTGGTCGGGCCTCAAAGAACCGAAAGACTTCATCACACTGTGAAATGTGGGGAGGCAGCCGGACAAGTGCCTGTGGAAAGACAGGAAGAAAGGGCATTAGGTCTAATGAAAACCCCAAGCAGTCACCCTGGGCTGCCAGTGATGGCAGAGGCTCAAGGACGGTGCAGTGCACGACATAGTCAACTGGCCAGCCACCCCCCCAACCAGACAACTCATCAACAAATCAGCTAGCTAACGAAACCACCCTCCGTCCATCCCACCCAGTAGCCAATGTGCCAATTAATCCACTAACCAACTAATCAATAAAAATAACTCATTGGTCAACCCCAGTGAATCGATCAACCATCCAGCCAACAATTCAACCAACCAACCATTCAACCAGCCAGTTGGCCAACTAAACAATCAGCCAACCAAGCAAAAAACAATGCCCATCGATCCCTAGGTCCCAGGGCCCTCAGGAGCTAGTCATTCTGCGTGAACTCTGAAAGAATTCTCTCCTGGCCACAGGGTAAGTGCAAGATCCTGAGCTCGACAACCCGAGGTCTTATTCCACCAGCCTCATCTCCCATTGGCTACATATCCACGCCAGATAGTCACCATCTCTAAATACTGACTCCACAATTATTTAATGAGAAGCAGATGATTCTAGCAAGGACAACAGGGGCTATGACAGAATCCGATAGGACCTAGAAAGATTGGCAGAAAGGGGGTTTATGAGACTCTTTGACACTGAGAGGAGAAGATGGGCACCGTGTGGGGATAACTGTCCAGGTCCGAGTATAGGCCAGCTGTGAGCTTGTCACCCAGGGAGGCCTGAGACTCTGCTGGTGGCAAGTGATGATTGACCGCCACACATGGTCAGAGCTCCTCCTGTGCCCCAGACCAGCCCGTACTCCACACCGCATAGCCTGGGGCACCCAGCACCCCTGACCTGCCCAACATGGAGGCGGGCGGGGGGCGAGGGGCGCGAGACCAGGTGAAGGCCTGCTCCTGGGCGCCCCATTCCGTGTGCAGAGAAGATCCTGGAATGACTCTAGTACAAACAGACAGGAGGGGCCGCTGCCAAAGCAGGGCTGAGGGCCAGGGCCAAGGGAACTCTGGGCTAGAGCCAGGAGGAAAGGAAAACTTGGGACTGTGGGACTTGCAGCTGAACAGAAGCCAGGCAACGTGCCTGTGCCTCGCTGGGCCCCCTTCGCCGGGGCTGCATGACCGAATTCGGCAGTTCCCCGGTACCGGGCGTGCAGGGGCCTCCGTGTATGGAGTCACTGGGAACCTCCTGATGGTCCTCTTGAGGGCAGATCTCATCCTTATGTTACTGGTAAGTAGGTGGAGGCTGAGGGAGGCCACATGGCCTGCCCACAGGCCCTGTCAAGGGTGGGAAAGAACTTGCTAGAATGTAAGCTCCATGCAGTCGGGAGTCTTTTCTGTTGCCTGTGCGTCCCCAGATCCTAGAAGAGTGCCTGGCACAGAGTGGGCAGGCAACAAGTATTTTCACAAACGAATGAATGAAGGAGGGTTTGCTGTGCCAAAGCCCGATATTCAATAATAGTGCGACAAATAATGGGGCAAGAAAGAAAAAAATGCACACGTGGTCTTTGGCTCCAAGGAGAGAGGTCTAGTGTTAAGGAACAGGGAGGCGACTGCCCAATTCTTCTCTGAGCTGGTCAGCTAACTGTGCAGGTGTGGCATCCCACCATGATGGTCCTTTTTGATGTCATACCCACACCCGGGGAAGTTAAGGCCCAACTGCGGCAGGTAAGACAGCATTATGCAACGCACAGCTGTTCTTTCCAGAGCCCATGGCTTTCCAAGGGTCTCTAACACATCCCATCCCACGAATGGCCAGGAAACAGAAAAGAAGGGAAATGAACATTTAAAGGGCAACTACTGTGTTCCAGGCATCATCTCGGGCCCCCTGACCCCAATCATCCGGACAAACAGTGAGGGCTTTTCAGTATGTGTGTCTGACATGGGGCTCTGCCGGGGGTCCCGGCGATGAGTCAGACGCAACCTCTGCCCTTGCACAAGCATGTCGGATGACGTTGTCGCTGGAGGTAGACATCTTGTCCTGGAGGAAGACATCCCTGCCTTTGTTTATGACGGAGACACTGAGGCTCTTGTGCCAATGGGTGGAATGAAACCCTGGGCTCAGAAGTAGAATGGGTACCAACTCCCCCCAAAGCGTCCAGGTTTTCACTTAACCTACTTGGCAGGTGCTGTTTTCTCTCCCAGTGGGGAGAGGAGAAGAAAGACCATGGAAGGAGAGAGAAGGAAGAAGATGGTGGGGGGGAAGACAAAGAGACAGATAGACAGATGGAGAGACAGAAAGAGAGAGAGAGGACAGACAAGGACAGAGGGGAAAGGAGGCCTGTGCGCAGCAAGGGCCCCTGGCAGAACCGAAGGGCTGGCCGGGGGCCAGGACCACGACCAGGGACCCAGGCTGCGTGCAGACTCGCTGCCAGGGCGACCTCCCCGAAAGGAAGAGGGAAGGGAGCCCGGGCAGGTCTCCAGCCGCCCAGGGCGCTAGCACCCTCCCCGCTGAGCACACTGCCACCCACCCGCAGAGCGGGCCCTGGCCGGCCAAGGGCTCGCGCAGCCCCAGCAGCGAACATAGGGGCTCTTCATGCCGACAGAGACCGGCATTCTGGGGGCAGAGGACGTGTGGGCCGTGAGGGCCTCAGACAAAGAGGCCTTTTGGTCGAACCACCGTGGCATCTTTATTTAACAGAGAGCCCCGAAGGGAGCCGCATGGAGGGCTCATCCTGATTTCAGGCTGACGAGAGGCTCTCGGCTCAGGGCAGCTTCCATCAGCGCCCCCGCCGAGCCTAGCTCTGGCCAACATCATTTGGCAGGAGAGCAAGAAGCTGAGCAGTCAGTCCCCGGGGACTGGGCCGGTGATGACTGCCAGAGCTGGGGAACCCCCCCCCCCCCACAGTCCAGCCGTTCTGAGAAGAGCAGGTGGGGGCCATACATGGGTATTTCCAAGGACACCATCCAGGCCTAAAAGTCTGCCGTTGGACATTCAAGATTTCTGCCGTGGGGTGGTTAAGTCTGGGCCTGAGGGCCTCAGGGCCAGCCAGACACAGGTTTGAGTCCTGGCTCTACTGTTCACAGGCTGTGTGATGCTGAACATGTTGCTTGCCCTCTCTGAGCCCAGTACAGCAGGTTTGATATGGCACCTATCTGTTAGTAGGCTAAGTGAGATCATGATGAGGAAGAGCCTAGCACAGTGCCTGGCATTGAATAAACACTCTGGAAATCTCACTTGTTGTACTATTGTCTTTGCCGTCATTATTCTTTAGGTGAGTATAGTGATGCATACTAGAAAGAACCCTGGGATGGAAACCAGGAGACCTCAATTCTCGTTCCAATCTGGCCCTTATATACTCTCCATGAGCTCACCTCATGCCTCAGGTTGTCATTTCTTCTAGGATAAAGTAGATTAGCTCTGGAATCTCACGCTATCTCATGCAACACCTGTTTGAGGAGGCAAAATGAGTTCTGTGGGCACATGTGAAATGATGCCTTGTAGATGCCCACCTTGGTCTTGGAGAGCACCATGTTTGTTAATACAGCAAAGGCTCTGAGAAGTCCTGCAGGGAAGAAACCTATAGACCTTTGTTTAGGTCAGCATTTATTATCATGATATGCTTGGGGATTGGCTCATTTAATCATCACATTAACATACACCCATCTCATAGGTTATGACTAATTCCAGTTTTACAGAAGAAGAAAATAAAGCACAGAGAGGTTAAGTATTATTTCTCAAGGCCACACAGCCAGTAAGCAAAATTTTCAGTTAGGCCATCTGAGTCCAGAGCCTGGGCTCTGTCTGATCTACTGGTCTGTACTGCCTCCAGCGCTACCCACAGGTCTCTGATTATGGAGCAGGTCCTCCAACAATTCCTACTGAAGGCCACGGGACACAGCTGGGACAAATCCAGGCTGCAGACATTCGGAAACTTCTTCCAGCTCTAACAGGCCACGGCTCCAGCACCGCAAACAGCACCATTACGAGTGAATTTAATATCTGACCTATCATTCAATCCAACTGAGCCTTTTTTTTTTTTTTTTAAGATTTACTTATTTATTTATTTGACACAGAGAGAGAGAGAGAGAGATCACAAGTAGGCAGAGAGGCAGGCAGAGAGAGGAGGAAGCAGGCTCCCTGCTGAGCAGAGAGCCCGATGCGGGGCTCGATCCCAGGACCCTGAGATCATGACTTGAGCCGTAAGGCAGAGGCTTTAACCCACTGAGCCACCCAGGCGCCCCCCAACTGAGCCTTTCGATTCAGGTTAGGCGGGAAGAGCTGGAATGAGCATGACCTCCTAGCCCTCAGCATCTAGGGAGGGGGGCCCTGCCCCACAGGGCTGCTTAGAGTATGCAGGCCCCTGCCTCACGTGAGCTGAATTGACTTCAGGCCCTTTCTGTCCTTGCCATTCTGTAGCCCAAGGTGTCCGTGAGCTGGCTAAGAGCAGATCTGGAGAAACAAGGCAAGGGAAGGAGCCAAGGGCAGTGGGTGCCTGGGGCTGGGGGAGACTAGTGAAGAGGTGCTAAAGAGCCACCCAGGTTTGCCATCAGCCAGTCCTTCCAGTGCCCCCCTCCCCCAGTCCTAAACTGCCCTGAGTCTCTAGCTCCTGGCCAGCCCCACACGGTTTTCTGGGAGCCAGTGACATGGCCCACCATGTGCACCGTGTGATCGTTCTAGAAGACACAGATTCAGATAAGAGAGAGGGTGGCTGTGTGCCTCTGGGACCTCCACCCAGGTGCGGCTAGCACAAGCCTGGTTTCCCCAGTATAGTGGCATCAGAGGGGGCCCCAGGCAGACTGTCCTCAGACCTTCTTTCAAAGGACCTCTCTCCACGAAGCCCACCACTCTGGGCAGTTCTGTCTGAGGACAAAAACGTTTTACATTTGGCAAAACAACCATAGGCATCCTGCTCCTTCCACGGGATCAAACATTTTCCTCTTTTTAGGAACATCATTTTGATTTCTAATCAATGGAAATCTAGGCAAAAGCCAAGTGGCCAAGGGCGGTGAGGAGTGGGGGGCACAGGGGGCTGGAGTGCCACCCACCCCCTGACCCAGCCCCACCTCTGGGCTGCCTCTGGCCTGCCTGGGCTCTTCCTCCTGGATCCCTACCTACTTAGCTGGGCTCACGGAACTTCTGTAAATCTGTATTTCAAACACAGGAGTTCTCTTTTTGAAGGACAGGGCTGCAAATCCTTTTGAAATGGAAATAGCATCTCATTCACAGCAGCAAGTGAAGCCATGTCCCAGGGGCTCCTAGTTGGGACTAGGAGTTGGGACATTGGGACTTTGGGGATGTATCACCCTCCTGGGAGGTGTTCTCTGCTTATGTGTGATCTTCGCATCTTGTTGGCAGATATTGTCTGGACACCCACAGGGGGCCAGGCTTCCTCACTTCTGATGGACTGGACTGCAGGGTGTGGAGGAGGGACAGATGCTGAGGCCTGAGCATCACTTGGACTGAGCACACAGAGGGCCAGGCCAAGCCCCTCACGGGTTCTGGTGGGCAATGGGGGTCCTCTGAGGGTCTTCAAGAAGAAAAGGGACACAATCAGCTTTATTTCAGGCTGGAAATCCTTTTCCTGGGTCTCTGTGGACTAACAGAGATGGAGAGATTCTACCACTTGGGTTTCCCCAGAGTACCAGCCAACTTGGGAGGCATGAATGCATCAGTCTTTGCTCTCTGCCTCAGTCTCCCCAGCAGCAACACTCCTGGCCCAGGCCAGCCCTTAGAATGAGGGCCATAAGAA
Source organism: Procyon lotor (assembly GCA_028646535.1). Classification (NCBI taxonomy): domain Eukaryota; kingdom Metazoa; phylum Chordata; class Mammalia; order Carnivora; family Procyonidae; genus Procyon; species Procyon lotor. The sequence continues at coordinate 49,336,151 of CM053617.1, forward strand.
CGGTCAGTCTCCCTGTATCTAGGACTGAGTATAGCAGGAAGCCTCTGGTGCTTCTTCAAGAAGTGTTTTTCAGTTGGGACATGAATCTTTCTCTTTATTAAGGTGAGAGCCAATGACGGGCCATGCGTGGTGGGAGGGAGATGCCCGGGACTAAGAACCCCCTCCCCACCCCAGATAGTCTCAGTTTTCCAATCCGGGAAGTGGGGATAAAAATGAATGGGTCTGGGAGATGCGGAGAGTCGGGGGCGGGGTGGGGAGGGATCCTTACCCTTCAGAGCTCACCCCCCTCCCCAGTCTGACTACAACCAACTCCTCGTCCCTCCCACAAAGAAAGCCATTGATCCTGAAAGCAAGTCTCTCTTGGACAGCAGAATAATAGAAGCAATCGGCCTTTTGGGCAAAAAAAAAAAAAAATTCTAGTTGCACCCACCAGGAAATGGAGACTTGTGTAAACGTCATTCCCATGGCAAAGGGCAAGTTGATCGTTCTCAAACACTCCCTCTCACTGCCCCCCACCCACCCCCCGCCCAAGGATATTTATTTTATCCCACAGACAAACACTGCAAACATGTATTTCACACGCAGGAACAGGGTAAATGGAATCACTTATACAACTGTTAGTCCTAGCCCCTAAAGTATAGCTCACGCTTGTTAGTGAGATGAAAGTCTTCGACTTTTTGAGGCCACAGAACCATTAAATATTAACCGCATAACCGTGTTGCCCATTAAATTCATTTATGGAGTTAAAGAAATGCCTTTGGAACCCCTCTCGATAGACACCCAGCCCTCAAGTGCCACATAAAACAATCCCTGGGCTGGTGCTCAGTCAATTTTCCGTGACGCTCATCCAATCTGCTCCATATATGTTTAAAATGAACACTGAGATTCGGGCTGTGAAACCACCTTTGGGCAGAGGGACTGGCTGGCCGGCGAGGGCAGGGAGCCCGAAGTCTGGGGAGGTCTACCGCACGGTCAGACTCTCCATGTCTGAGTCCTGGCAGGGGAGCTGGCTACTCGAGGTGCAGAGCCAGCTTCACAATCTCGGGTGCATTTGAATCCCCAGCAAATCCCAGCCTGGGCGTCCACGTTGTTCAGCAGCCCGAGGAAGATGCTGGCCAGCCAAGCGTGGCTGCATTTGGAGGGTATTGGAAATAAAATCCCCAGCAGCGTGTCGAAGGACAGACCTGGACAAGGGAAGGGCTGGCCATGGACAACACTGCACGTGGCACTGATCATGGAATTCACGGAGGGGGCCAGTGATATTGAGCGAAACTTGGATCCTGAGTGGTCACAGAATGGACTATGGGGAGGTGGAACTGTGGCATGCAATGTGGGGTGTGGGGGTGGGGGGCTGGCAGCTAAGGACTGTTTCTGGCTTATTCCTAATGACCATTCCAAGGTCATTCCAAGGTCTCCGACAATCAAGACCACAGATCCCAGCTTTCTAGTTCAGCAGAATTAAAGGTCGCTTCTGCACTGACATGCCTCCCCTGCCATTCTCAGAGTAAATTACAGCCTGCGAGACGGCTGGCTGCTTGCTGAACCCGACGTGGCTCTGAGCAGCTCCTGTCTGTGCTAATCAGGTTAGGAGGCCCCGCTCTTGCAGAGCCCACTTAAATGGTGCCCCCTGGCCAGTAACAGCACCACTGGGCCCCTGAGCCCCGCTGAAGCTCATCCTGATTCAGGAGTCCTGTTCAAAGCCCGATCCCCGGAGATAAGATGTTATCGGCTTCCTCCCCGGATGGCCCAGGACACACTTACTGCATCAGCCTCCGAGGCTGATGTGAGCCATAAATCCCCAGCTGGGAGAGGTCTCCTCCGCCCTTTGCCCCCTCCTCCCTGGGCTGTGCCCATTTATTTAACTTCTTGGGAAAGGAATAAAGGGAAATAAAAGCTCAGGCGGCAGCCATCCATTGAACTGGAAACAGCAAATGCCCTTTAAAGAGAAAAATGAACACTGACTTGAAGAAGAGGAGCCTCTCGTGTAAGGGAATTCATCACTGGGAATTCTTTTTAGGTTATGGCAGGAAATGTGACCAAGTATGATTGGCACAGTCACAAAACTGAAAGTTGGATTGATGGAGACTCCGTTCGAGCACTCATCTTCCTATCAGCTTGGGAACACCAAGAAACAACTTGCTTCTTATTTAAACTCTTTTATTGCCCAATATAGTGTTTCTGAATCATAAAGTCTCAGCGCATAAACAGACCCTGCGGCCACAACTCTGTGCAGGGACAGAGCATTTGAGAAGCGACAAACACTGTGATACACATTCCCCCATTCAGCCCCTTTCAGGAGCCCTGCGAGGGAGCTGTCTTTACCCTGTTTCACAGGTGAAGGAGCCTGGGGCTCAGAGAGGTAGACTAGCTTGCCCCAAGTCACAGAGCCCACGGGGAGGCAGTGGAATTCGATCCCAGCTCCTCCCACTCGAGCACCAGCACTCGCAACCAAAGACAACCCCACACTTGCCTCTCCTCAAGATTCCTGACTCAGACTCCACAGCGGGTTTCATTTAACTAAGAAATCCTATCTCCGTGAAAGCCAGTGGGAACCTTAACCTGTTTACGCCTCATAGTAATGATAATCCAAAGCTGGCATCGGCTGACTGCCTCCTCCATGCGGGGCACTTGCCGGCCTGTGTCACTTGCTTTCCTCCCCATGACTACCTTCTGTGGAGCTCCTGGTCTCCTCCCTATCACACAGATGAGGAAACTGAGGCTCTGGGAAGTGAAGTGGCTTGCCCGAGTTCACAGAGCTAGTGAGGGTTTTGAACCCTGGCAGTCTAGCCATCCGGAGGCTATGCGTCAAGGCCACTGAAGTGGGCACCCGGCACTTTCCCTGCAGGGGCCCGGGCTCTAGTCAAACTGGAAAGACCAATGAGCTCTTCTCCATGACATCACTGTCAGTCTCCCATCTCCTCTTTGGCATTGGCTGTTTTCATGCACCTGTGCACACACGCCTGTGTGTGTGTGTGTGAGCACTGGCATGGGTAAAAATGTGTACATAAACATCTGTAACCATCAGGACCTCTGTGAATAAACAAATCCTCAGTTCAGAGGTTTCAGATGCTATTGAACTCAGAACTGATTCCAGCAATTTTTGTCCCAAAAGGAATTCAAAGCCACAGCTCTCTTGTGTCCAGCAAAATGTCACATATGGAACATCCCCTTCAGCAGGAGACCCCTCAACCGAGCTCCCACGCTGGTGGAAGTGATTTAAAATTGCATTTTGTAAACACGGGCATGTCCCCAAAGCAGTCAGGTCTCAGCTGTCTCCCAAGGCCCTTGTGCCCCAGAGAGTGGCCCAGTCACGAGTGACCCTCCCTGAGGGACACTCAGACCCACGGCCCTGGCCCGGAAACGCCAGGAGGCATCTGCTAGATCGCAGCAGAAGGTGTGGGACAGACGGCGCTCCTCCAGGGACAGACAGACTCTCCGGCAGGTGGACCGGCCCCTCCCCAACCTCCAGATGCTCCCTTACCCGGCAGTACTCGTCGATGGGTTTCAGCCTCTTCACAGCTACGTCCCGGATGTGGCTTCTCCGGAAGAGGATTTTGCCTGGAAGAGAGAGGCCTGTGAGTTGGGTGATTCTGGGGAAAGCCGCTGTGGGACCCTGGCCTCCTACCCTCTCACTTCCCCCTCCCTCGGCTTCTCAGTGTTTTAGCTGGCCACTAGGTGCCACCGCCCCTGCCCATTGTAAGGAACACAAGAGAGGCGCAGTCACCTCTCCCAGGGGGCAGAAGGCGCCCGAGACTGAGGGCCCAGGATCTCTGGGACCCAGGAGTGGCCTCCGAGGCTGCCATCTTGGCCAGATCACCTTGTCTGGGTCTCATGGCAGGATCGATGGCCTGATGTGGGCGCGGCTCCCAAGTGACCTCACAAAGAAACACAAAGGACAGCCCAACCCACATGTTATGTTTTGTTCTCAGGCCCTTCCCTCCTTGAGAAATCGGCATTCATTCCTGCCAGCCAGGCAGGAATTCCTATTCTTAGTTTAGGTGGGTGGCTATTTCCAGGGCAGGCGCGGGCCAATGCCGAGGGAGTGCGGCTGCCCTGGCCTGACTTCTCCAGCTTCTCTGCACACACAGCCTCAAGCAGTTCAGGCCACGGTGCAAGTGGGCTGGTACACCCCTCTGCAGGTGTGGGCGGGGCTTACAGGAAAGGCCAGCCCCTCAAGCCTTCCCAGCAGGCTCCTGAGAGCTAGCCCAATTCGATTTTAACAACTAGATCGATGCATGGTCCTTTTCTGCCAGTTCAATTTAGAATTTGAACTCCTTGGTCTGACTCTCAAGTCCTAACATAGCTGACATTTCTCTGTCCCATGGCCATCAATATCTAGGTCAATGCCTCCTTTTTAGAAGGCCTTCCTTGACTGGCCAGCTGGGAGTAATCTCCCTCTTTCCAGAACATCCACACTCTTTGTCCATTCCTAAGGCATGTGCCCCATTCTGCTGTGTGTTACAGATATCTGAGAGTCTCCGTCCATCAGGGGCCCGTCTGACACATCTTAGAACCCACATAGCTCAACAAGTGGTAAGGTGCTCACCCTACAGTTGTATTAGGCATCTTTTGTCCCTGTCTGCCCAATTTCCCTCTGGAGAGCCTCCCTCCTCCATTCCCAATCCTTGTGGTTCAAAGGGGCTGACCACACTCCCTGGTAACAAGGGTAGGCATGTGGCCCAGCCCAGCCAAGCAGAGTCACAGTGATCGGCTCAGAGATGGGCAGGGCACCCGATCTGTGCCAAGGAGGGTCAGCCCTGAGACTTCTGCTGGAGCCCTTTCTCTCCCACAGTTGCTGAGCTGGCAGGATGAAAGCCTGGAGCTTCTCGTGGCCACCTTTATTATTGCCTGAGAAGGAAACCCACAGAGAGAAAGGAGCAGTGCCCGGAACAAAGTAGGTGCTCAATAAATGCTTCCTGAAGGGTTGAAAAGCAGTAAAGAGATGGCAAAGGACAGGTTCATTTGACATCGTTTGAGCAGCTGGACATAACTGTTCTGAACCCATGGTCTACCTGCTACTTGCCACATGTATAAAACAAGAAAATGATTTTGTATTGAAATTAGTCAGGGATGAATTTTTATCACTTGCATGAAAGGAGTTCTAATGAAGATAACATGCCATTGCCAAGTGAATAAAAATGTAGCTGCAGATCAGTTCATGTGAGCTTCTCCTATCGAGGCCCCAGAGGGGTACCAAGCATTGTCTTGGTTTAGATTGTTTCCCAGAAGCCGACCCAGAGGCGAGGAACATCGGTGGTTTATTTGGAAACGGCTCCTGGGGAGTGGAAAGGAAGGCGAGGGAGGGAGGGAAGTATTGCCAAGCCAGTTAATCTGGGGAGCCCCTGAGGATAAAATGGACTGTACCTCAGACGTTTCCCGACTGCCGGCGAGGAGCATTTACCTCCAGCTCCCAGCCTGTGAGCATCTGAGAGCATCCCATCTCCGGCACTTGTAGCCGAGTATGTTTGCGAGGCTGGAGCAAAAGCCCCGGCTGTTCCCATGGGCAGCCTTGGGACACAGAGGCGAAGGGGAGGGGACCAGGGGAGGGGGGCCCTGAAACTGAAAGCAGCTGTTACCGCCTGAGCTCCGGTCACCAGCCCTGCTCCCGTCGAACAGCAGAGCAGCTAGCTTGGCCCGTTGAGGGTGACTTGCTTCCCGCTGGTGTCTCTTGTGTCCCCACATCAGGTGTGACCAGCTCCTTCCTTCCCTTGGCACTACACTCCACTCAGCACAAGACTTTGTATGCAGCAGGCACCGCCCCCCCGCCCCCCCAGGTGCCCGCTGGCCCATTTACTTTCCTCTCTTGCGCTGTCCCTCAAGCTCTCCTTCCTCCCTCCCTCTCTGAAGCCAGGCAGTCGGGCCGTCTCCCCATCAGAGGCCCAGCACTCTGCAGACTGGACAATGTCAGCAAGATAAATCAGCTCTGCCACGTGCGTTCCTTTTGAAAGGAGATAAAACAAGATTTATCAAGACACTGGAGACGGCCTCTTTTCCTTGGGGGAAGATGTCACAGATTTGGTATTCCTGGCCTCTTTGCCTCCTACCCTTTTTTGGTTGCCTATCGCCTTGCTGCCTGCATGCGGCCGGAGTGTCCGCGCACAGCTCTGGGGACCGCATGTGAAATAAATGCGCAGCACAGGAGACCAGCCTGACCAAATGACGGGCAGCCCTGGGCGGCCTTTCTGAGCCCTCTGCCTGAGCCTCCTTCCTTGGGAGCTGGAAGATCCGCCGGCCCGGGGATGCCCCTGGCCAAGAGGCATCTCACAGAACCTGCAAGGACTCGTCCGAGCAGCAGAGGAAAGCGAAGGAGAGACCGCAGCAGGGACCCAGGCCCACAGACCTCGCTGGGCCCTGTGCTCCTCCTGGAAGGAGATGAAACATGACTTATCCATTCTCCAAAAATAGCACTCGTGCCCTTTCTCATGCTGGCGAAGGACGAAAAGGAAAGGAGGCAGATGGGAGACAAACCGCCTCCCTCCTCAACGCCCCTTTCTCAAGACTGACCCAGCCCCTAGGTTTGGGGTCCCCAAGACATGGAAATACATACATAGATCACATAAGACCTGATCCCGCTGCAGGCAGAACCAGCAAAAAACCTCATAGCTAAGGGACATGAAGGAGCCTCCATAAAGTGCAGAGGGCTGGGAGAAGGGAGGGATGGTGAAGGGTCAGAGAGGTGGGGAGACAGGTGAGAGGGTGCCCCGCCCACACTGGTGCGGCACCCCCACCTTGCCCCTCGCACCTTCCACCCCCTCCAGAGGCTCGTGGGTCTGTCGCTCAGGTGCAAAGTCAGAGGAGAATTTCTGTACAAGCCATTTCCTGGCTGATTTTCTTTAGAATCCCAACAGGGCTTCTCTCCTGCCCACTGAAATCCTGACAGGAGCAACGTTTTCTTTTCTTGGGGCTTTGGCCCAGGCAGCAGAGGGGAGGAAGGGGAAAGAGGGAGGGAAGATCTGGAAGGGATTCTACAGTCCTGAGTTCTCTGTTAGGAATCCAAACCGCACTCGGAAAGCCACACCGGGGAATGCCACACTATTAAAAAGGAGAGAGAAAAAGAGGGGGAGGAGGAAAATCCCCATTAAGGAAGCCAAGACCACAGGGCATTAAAGGCGTCTTGTAAATGTAATTCAGCCCATTCACAGCTCCTGCCAGAGTTTTCAAAGCCACGCAGACGATGCCCCAGAAATATGATAAAGCATCATAAGGAAGATTACACACGGGCCATGAATCAGACCTCAGGACGTAACTCATTCCTGAGAGTGGAGAAGAATGCTGTCGAGCCTGATGGGGTCCAAGCACATAGCTGTAGGTCCCTCTTGCTGCCGCTCTGGGCTGGGCTGAGAAGGGGGGACAAGCAGAAGGAGGACAGGCCTCAGCAGGAGGCCTGGGTCGAAATCCTGCCTGAGCCACAGGCTGGCTGTGTGACCCTGAAGTGGGGTTCTCCTCCACTGTGGCCTCTGCATGGGGTTCCATGGCTGCTCTTAGGACCTCCCTCAGAGGTCCTAAGATGTATACAGTGTGGTGGGACTGAGAGGGGCAGGGAAAGAGGGAGACCAGCAGAAATAGTAGCCAAGGGCTTACTATGTGCCCAGCACGTGTTGAGGGCTTTCCCCTGGATTCACTTGCTTAATCCTCACAGCTCTGAGGCAAGTATTTTTCTAAAAAAAAAAAGATTGTATTTATTTATTTGACACAGAGAGCAAGAGAGCACAAGCAGGGGGAGCGGCAGGCAGAGGGGGGGGGAGAAGCAGACTCCCTGCTGAGCATCCCAGGACCCCGGGATCATGACCTGAGCCAAAGGCAGATGCTTAACTGCCTGAGCCACCCGGGTGCCCCGGGTGGGCACTTTTGGTGGGTGATAACTTTTATTATCCCTACTTTGCATAGGAGATGGTGGCTCAGAGAGGACTTGTCCAAAGTCACGAAGCTATTAAGTGGCTAAGTTGAGACTTCAACCAAGATTTTGGAGCTCACATAGTAAGGAGAAGGGAGAAGGCAATGAATCCAGAGTTCTTTGGGGTCCAGTCAAGTAAGGCCTTGAGAGCCACCGTGAGGATTTAGGATTTTAGCCTGTGTGATGAGAGCATTATGTCTTCCCTGCGGGCAATGCTGTGGTCTGGGGAACAGTGGCCTTGGGGGCTGACTGAAAGCTCTGTAAACAGTCACCGTGGACGGCGCATACGCCATGGTGCACCACGTACGGACAGTCCCCTGAGGTCTCTGTCTATCCGATACAGGTGGACCGGTGAACAGACCAGCAAAGTGGGAAGGAGAGGGGATGCCATGTCTAGTGGACTCTGGAAAAAAAGAGCTCCCCGAAACAGCATACCTCCCTGTGCCTCCTGTCCTCCGCCCCCATGCCGGTGGGGCACATATCACCCAGAAGTCGGTGGGCATTGCCTGGCAGAGGTCAATCTCTGCCCCAGAGTCACCTGACCTTCTCATCAGGAGTGTCCACTCTGGGCCAGGACACACAGAGGGGGCCTTGACTCAGGAAGGTCCTCATGCTTAGGAGGCAGGAGGTGTTTCCTCCTCCGGCCCAGGATACCGGGCACAAAATGAGGCATCATGGTGGTACCCGATGGGTCTTGGTGATTGGCATTTGCTTCTGGAGAATGAATTGTTTCGTTAGCCAGGGCGCCAGCTCGTAGAAAAGGACTCGCCCCAGGGCCTCTTTTGGTCTGTTCGAGCTGATCTATTCTTGGTAGCCTCTCCTCTTCGTGTTCGCAGTGTGCATGTGTGCACGTATGCTTCCTCGAATGACCTCCTCTTGCTTGTTTCCTCTGCCTTCTGGAATGCCATCCATCCATCCATCCATCACTGTCCTGATGCTCCAGCTGCTAAGAACACCGCAGAGAACACGACAGATGGGAACCCTGCTCTCAAGGAGTTTACATTTGAACTGGGGGAGGGGATATGCATGGAATATGGAAGCGATAGTGTATGCAATTTTCCTACCTGGTAAATAGTTTGGTTATACATACATGTCTCCCCCTCCTCCAAGAGAGAATAAAACAGGGAAATGGGAAGGGGCATGCTGGAGCGGGGGGCTAGGGATGGGTGGGGGAGGGTTGAATTCAGCTAGTGGTCAGGGAAGTTTGGTGGAGACTTTGATGAGGAGAGGGAGCCAGTCATGGAAAGCTCTAGGGCAAGAGTGCTCCGCCAGAGGCAACCACACAGTGAAACTGAAAGATAGAAAAGAATCCAGTAGCAGTCCTGTAAGCCACAGAAAGGAGTTTGGTTTTCTTTGCAGCACCTTGGGCTTCCTTCCCCATCCCAAGGCCTCCTCCAGGAAGCCTTCCTTGACTGCCTGCCTTGCCCTCCTTTGCCAGCCACCAGGACCCTCTGGTAGTTGCCCCATTCCCACCCTCCCATCTCCTGCTGTCCCAGAGAATTTGTTAGGGAACCACCATCTTAAGGCCCCCTGTGGTCAGCTGCTGGCTAGCTGCTAAAGGGACCTGTTGAGCCTGGACTCGTGACCCCTACCCGAATGGGCGGAAAGCAGGCGCTGGAGAATGGGCTCAACAAGGGTCCTTGAGGCATGCTGGTCTGTGATGGGTCATACCTCCCTGAAGGACAAGCTACGCAGGTTGTGATTGTTTAGATCATTAAACTGCAGCAATGCCTCTGAAGCATGTGCACGTGCTACTCGGAGTCTTACCCAGCCTTCTTGGAGCCTGTGATGAGGGGAGCTTGTTTTGATGTGTTAAGAACAAATTCCTAGAACATGTGACTCCCAGGTGTAATCGTTTTTTGGACTTGTTTTTCACACACTATATAAGAAGGTGCGCTCTTGAATAAAGCCGAACGCAGTCTGGACATCGTCCGTTGTGTTCCTCCCGCTCCCGTACTTTGTCTCTTTGTCTTTTTTCCCTCATTCCCTTATCCTCAGTCCCGGTTCGAGATTGTCGCACAGGCCGCGGCAGCCCCCTCTTATCTTCCCAGCCCCCTGATGTACAGGCCACCTCAGCCTCCCAGGCATAGATGCCTCCAACCCCCTCCCTTCAGAGTAGCCCAGAGAGCCTGGAGCATCACGGGACTGGCCTAATAAAGAAGGGAGGCCATGGCAAGGCCCAGAGGCCCCAGACCACACGGCACAGAGACCTCATTCTCCACGAGCGACACTCCTACCCATCTAATTGGATCTGAGGACAAAAAGGGAAGGGGGTGCATTAGCCTCCCAGGGCGGCTATAACAAAGTACCCTAAGGTCGGTGGCTTAAAACAACAGGAATGTACTCCCCCCAGTTCTGAGGCCGGAAGTCTAATAGCATGGGCAAGGCTGTGCTCCTTCCGCAGGCATTAGGGGACAATTTGTGCTTGCCTCCTGTGGCTTCAGGGGCTCTGAGTGTTCCTCAGCTGTAGCAGCATCACTCTGCTCTCCGCCTGTCTTCACGTGGCCTCTCCATTCCGTCTGTGTCTCAAACCTCCCTCTGCCTTTCTTCCATCAGGACACCTGTCTTTGGGTTCATGCCCGTCCTCAATTCAGGGTGATCTCATCTCCAGATCCTTAACATAATTACATCTGCAAAGACCCTTTTTCCACGAGGTCACATTCATAGGTTCGGGGGTTCGGATGTGGACCTATCTTCCGGGGAGCCACTATGGGAATGTCTGCAGAGCTGGCCTGACCTGTGACAGCCTTGTATCCCTGGACCACAGTCACCCTGAGGGCAGGGATGACTTTCTGTTACTCCCTTTGTCCCCAGCAATCCTGCACGGATCCGGGTGCCATGAATGTGGGTGCTGCCTGATGCCCTCAGGAAGCTCAGAGGATTGTTGGGAGAGCATGTGTTAAGGGTCTCTGTCCCCCTGGGGAGACAGGCAAGCTGTGTGAATCGGAGAGCAAGTAAGCTTGGGGGGGCGGCGGTTCTTCTCTGGCTCTGCTGGCTGATGCGGCACCCAGGAGAGCCTCTTCTTTGCCACACCAACTTGTGGAGAGAAGATGCTAAGGTCACTAGAAGAAGCCCCCCCCACCCCTGCAAAAAATGACATGCATGTTTGCTCATAGCATGTGCCACGGTCTGAATGTCTGAGCCCTTCAAAATTCATGCTGAAATCCTAATGCTCACTGTGATGGCATTGGGGTGGAGCCTTGGGGTGGTGGCAGGTGAGACGGGAGGCAGACCCCTCACAAATATAAAAGACACCCCAAAAAGCTCCCTAAGGCCTCCATTGGGTGAGGAAACAGGGAGAAACCTGCAACCAGAAGGAGAACCCCACTGGACCGGGCTGGCATCCTGATTGCAGACTTCCAGCTTCTAGAACTGTTGGAAATAAGTTTGTGTTGTTTATCAGCCCCCCGGTCTGTGCTTTTTTGTTACAGCAGCCCAGCCGGACTGAGACAGTGATACAGACAGAGGCACTGCCCGAGGGGAGGGAGACGAGTACTTAGCCCTTAGTACCCCCACAGCTCTGGCTCTGAGTCTAGAATGAGTCTAGAAGAGCAGGCATCTGTGTTTGCCTGCCAGCATCTCTAGTGCAGTCCCCCGAGTTTCTTTTGGGGGACAATTCCCTCCTTCCTCCTCAGTCTGTCTGATTTCAATGGGGGTCATCTCACCCCAAACTGCTGGCATTACCAAATAGTATGGTCCAGGCACGGGCATGTGACCCAAGTTGGTCTGAGGAGAATCGGCTCGGGACTTTTGCTGGAAACACCAGAAAGAGAAGTACTCTTTCTCCAGGGGCTGCCAACTCAGACACTGTAGACCCAAGTTGCCAGGAAGTATCTTTGCAAACCTCTGTCACCATTTGGGGAAAGCTTGTTCGAGTGGCCAGAGAAGTGGCCAGAGAAGAAAACAAAGCTAAGAACTAGAGAGAGACACACGATTTGGTCACCTGCATCCAGCCATGCCTGAAACCATTCTCTCTGAAGTTTTCAGTTACATGAGCCAATAAATTTGCCCCATTTATCTTAAACCAGATTGAGGTGGGTCTAGTCCTTGTCACTTACAGGTTCCTGACCCGGACGTCTGACCCTGCCATTTACTGTTGTGTGATGTGGGACAAGTCACAACCTACTTGAATCTCCGTTTCCTCAAACTGCAAAACGCACGTCATAAAGCCTAACTCAAAGGATTACTGTGAGGCGACAATGAACCTCTGTACAAAATCACTGAACACAGAGTCTAGCCCATAATAAACGTTGAGCAAGTGGGATCTCCTAGGAGCTGACGATCCCAGCTCAGATCCCAGCTCAGGTAGGCGGGTCAGCGTGGGGGTAGCAATCTGGCCCCACCCACCTCCTCACCAGACAGTGGGATCTGAGCACCACCCCAGCACCCTCCACACCTGTCTTCCCCACTCAAGGCCAAACACTAGGTCCCTTCAGCCTGTAGCCACCTTTCCTGATTCAAACCCCCGCTCCCCAGAAACATCGTCTCCCACGCAGCTCCCATTTCTCTCCTCTGGGACGCTCTTCCATCAGCCCCATTCAAAGAGCAGAGAACAGAACACAGAGGAGTGGCCTCGATGACTCACTCCACCCGCCCCCCTGGGGGGCTAGGGGTGACTCACACAGGTGAGCCGCCCACGCGGGACTCCCCGCCCCCTCCCGCACACTCAGGGAAACCGACTCACAAAAATCCACCGGGGTTTCGCCACAGATGGAAACCCTAACTCTCTTGCAGCCCCGGCGTGCTTAGGGTAAGACCCATCACACCCAGGGGAGGAAAATGATCTTCCAGATTCTGGATTGGAGGGTCCCATCCCCAGGGCAAAGATAGGCTTAAGGGAATCCAGTCTTTCATTCCCTCGTCCTCAGTGGGCGGTGGGGCAGGTGGATTTTAGGGGTGTCTACTAGGAAAAAAAGCATCTAGTCCTGTCATATGAGAGGTTTTCATTCATCCTTAAGGAATCAAAGGGAACTGAAGTCTTTGAGCAGCTTTATAGAGCTGTCTATGATCAGAACAATCTTTTCGTTCCTTTTTAAAAATACCTTTTTTTAAGTATAATATACATATAGAGAAATGCACGTGCATGTGGATAGTCAGTGAATTTCACAAAAGAACCCACCTAGGTAATCAGCACCCAGGCCAAGAAACAGAGAGTCGCGTGAGCCCCAGAAGACCTTCCTTGGGTGGGAGCAGATTTTAGGTGGGGTTTGTTAGCCCTTCTGTCCTGGTGTGGATTTTAGAATTCCGGATTGGGTGATATACTTTGCAGAGAAGGGCCACTTCTCTGTTGATTGTTTTAGTGGTATTTACTTTCATTTTCTCCAGGCTTATTTAAAAATATATGCTTTATGATTTGATTCAAGGTATAGCAAATTTAAGTTCAGAGTGAGTCTGGATCCTTGGAACGAAGTCCCTTTTCTATGAAACGTGAACACACTTTTATTAATTGTTATAAATGAGGCGGGGGAGGGGGTAGATGCTTCCCTACAGTGCTGGCTTTGGGAAGAGCTGTGTTCACAGAAACAAAACCCCTGAAATTATCTACTAGTTCCGTCTTGTTTTGCAGAATGCCCAGGCTTGGTCTTTAGCCCTGATATAGACCAGAGATCCTTCATTAGCTATACGATCTGACTTTGGATTACATACTGCCAGATAAGAGCAGCTCGGGTCTTATGAATCCCCTATAAAGTAGCTGGCATCTAGGGATTCCCAATAAATACCAGATCAAGGAAGACGCTGGCCACGATAGCACCATGGGCAGGCCCAGCCCAGCTCTGGGAGGTAGACAGAGCATTGTGGTTGACTGACTTCGTGCCCCTTAGCCCGAGGGAAGGGAGATGCTTTGGGATTCAATACAACTTTACTTAAAACGGCCACCACTGAGGACAGATGCCACTTGTGTTGCCATGGGGGTTCCTTAAGGCACAGGCTATGGTGGCGTTCAGAGCTCAGCTTGGACGGGGCTGAGCACAGCCCGAAGGTGCTTGGTAAATCCATGTAATACCCACACTAATGGTGGGCCAGGTGGCAAAGGCCAAGGCCACTGACCTTTTCAGCCACGTCACGTTAGTCTGATTTCACTTTCTAGATTTCACCCTTCTATTCTTGGTCTAGTGGGAAGGTTAAAAAAAAAAAAAACAAACCTCGGGGCGCCTGGGTGGCTCAGTCGTTAAGCGTCTGCCTTCGGCTCAGGTCATGATCCCAGGGTCCTGGGATCAAGCCCCACATCGGGCTCCCTGCTCAGCGGGAAGCCTGCTTCTCCCGCTACCATTCCCTCTGCTTGTGTTCCCTCTCTCGCTGTGTTTCTCTCTGTCAAATAAATAAAATCTTTAAAAAAAAAAACCACAAAATCTAGCCATCCAGCTGCCAGCACGGATCAGAGGGTGGGTTGCTGAGTTGAGAGGCCCAGGGCCTTTCAAACCCCGTGTCCTGGGTACATTAACCGGCCTGGGCATCAGCATTCTCATATGCCATATGGGATTACAGAGCCGGGATGTGGTCTGGAGGCACATGGCTGGGCGTGGGGGAGGGGTCTGACACCAAGCGCCCGTGGTCGCAGAGAAGGGCGAGGCCCCATCACTCCGTTGTGCGGTGACCTTGTGTCTGACTCCCAGTCCATTTTCTACCCAGCAGCCCAAATAACATTTTAAGATGAAGCCTTTGCTTAAACCTTTCCTTGACTTCCCAGGGCACTGAGAACAATATCGGAACTCATTTCTGTGGCCCGAGAGGCCCAGCAGGTTCTGACTCACCCCTCCCTCTGCCATCTGGTCTCATCCTGCCAGCCATGCTGGGCTCTGCGAGGGCCACAGACCCACCACCTCTGGGCCCCTGTGCCTGCTGTCCCCTCTCCAAGGACACAGTCCCCGGGGCTCTTGGCACAGATAACACCTTCCAGACTTCAGACCCCCACACAGGGAGGCCTGGGCAAGCCACTCCCAGCAAGAGGGAGGCCTCTCCGCCTCACTCCCAGCCCTTGACTGTCTCCTTCCCAGAACTCACTGCGATTTGTAACGCTCTTACCTCTTTGTCTGATGTCTCTCGTTTACTATTGTGTCCTTAGGGCCCAGCACAAGGACTGGTGCACAGTGACCCCAGTTAACGTTTACTGAATGGGTAAGTGTGAACGTGTTGACACCCTCTTGCTTTAGACTGCCTCTCTCATTTACATACACGCACACACACACACCCCCAAGGGGACTAATAAAGGCAGCTCACTCTGCATGTGCTGGGGGGCTGCTGGCCCAGACCCGGGCGGCAGCGGGGATGGGCTCACCCTCCAGGACCCAGACAGAGCGGGGCCAGGGAGTGTGGTTAACTCAGAGCCCAGCATCAGGGCCAGGCTGTCCCCACCGCGTGGATGTGGGTGTGGCGGGCGTGGTGGGCAGTGGCTCACACCCTCCCTGTGAGAGCCACAGAATAAAAGGCCCCATTCAGCCCAGCAGCCTCGGCTCCTCCCTGCCAGGGGAGGCTGCCCTCAGGAAAGGGGACGGTGGGACTGGGATGCTGGGCAGAGCTTTCCGGCAGCCTCTCCCTGTGGCCTGGCCCACAGTGGGGGCTGGTGGCAGGGGCCGGGGGCGGGGGCGGGGGGGGGGGGGGGGGGGGGGGGGGGGGGGGGGGGGGGGGGGGGGGGGGGGGTGCAGGCCAGGGCTACAGGGCCTCCATGGCACAGAGACACAACAGAAAAGGCCGAGGAGGCTGTGGGCAGGCAGGGGCAGTGCCGGTTCCAAGCTGATGCTGAAAGACACCGTTGACTTCTGATGGTCTGAAGCAGAGGAAACTCCCCAGGATGCAGAGGCCCATGGGAAAGCAGCCCCGCAACCACAGGCCTGGCGGTGCCAGCCGGAGGGAAGTCTGCCCGCTTCTCTCTGGGTGGACACAGTCCCCCCAAAGCCTGCTTTTCTTGAGCTGTGGCGCCGTTGGCAGAACCAAGCCCAGACAGTCGGCCCTCCAGCAACCTCCCAGAGACACCTTCTGTGCCTCCCCAGCTCCTGCAAGGGCGGCGAGGACAACACCCGGGTGGGCAACATCCCTGGGCCCACGGTGTGTGCCAATCACCCTGCCATGTGCTTCGTGTTTATTCTTTCAGTTGATCCTCATCACAACTTACGATCGAGGTACCGGGTTCCATTGTCATTCCCGTTTTATGGCCGGGCAAACTGAAGGTCAGAAAAGTGACCCGAGGGACCTGCCCAAGGTCACAAAGCTAGAAGTGGCAGGGCTGGAATTTAATGCGCCGTGGCCTTTCTCTAGGTCGCCTGGAGGTGCCTAGGCTCTCCATGGTTTTGCTCTAGTCCTCCTTTTCTCTGTGCCTTTTCTCTGCGTATCCCGTTGTCCTGCCTTCCCCAGAGCTACCTCTCAGCCCAACCCTGTGAGCATGGTCAGCGAGCACCACTCACTCACGAGTAACCCAGCGCAGGAATGGGCACTGGGCAGGGACAACAGGCAATGTGGACACGGCCCGGGCCGCACAGAGCACACCGTCTGTGTGGGCCCTGCGCTGCAGTGTGACCCGTTACAATGGGGACACACGGGAAGGAAGACAGGTCTGAAAGGTGGTAGAAATGAGCTAGGGCAAGGGAAGTGGAGAGAATGTTCCAGAAGGAAGGAAGAGCCTGAGCAAAGGTCCAGCGGTAACAGAACTCAGCTGAAGGAAAGTGAATGTGTTGGGAGGTTACAGGGTGTGGGTGACGAGCAGTACTAGAAGATATTGAATGGGTGACAGGGGTTTGCTCACACCACACAGAGCAACACAGAGCCATTCGAGTTGTATAATTTCAGAAATAACCCAAGTTCCTGAACCATTGAGGCCAAGGACCAGAGTTTTTACCGGGGGGGTGGGACGACACACAGGTACCATGAGCCCTTCTGAGGTACTTCTCCCTCAAGTCCTAGCCCTGAGGGTTGGGGACGGGGGACATACTGGGGTCTGGTCACCGACTGGGCACGCACCACGAGTCCAGACCGTGTTCTCACGGTGCCGACGCCCACCACAGTCCTCACGGATCCTGGGGTTAGGACCAGGAGATCCTGGAGGTCATCGTGTCCAGCCCCCTCACTCTCTGAGGTCCAGACTGAGCTCCGAGAAGGCCGTGGCTCACCCAACGTCACCTAGCAAGTTAGCGGCCACGCTGGGACTTGCTGGGGCCCTGGGGCTGGCAGCCTGGTTCTGGGGAGGATTTTGCAGCTTTTGTACCTGTAGGTTACGTTCCCCAGAGCCCCAACTCAGCTGTCTTTCCTCTTTCCCAATGTCTACACCAATCCTAACCCCATGACAAGAGCTGCCGCCATTGGTACCATTTCAGAAGACACTGGAGCAGTGACAGGGTGACCTTTAAGACTGGGTTATAAGAGAGATCGCGGCCCCCTTCTTGTCTGGCTCTGAGATCACTCATATCACAGGAAGCCGGCCGCCACGGTGTAAGGACACTCAAGCATCCTAGGGAGAGGTCCACATGGCAAGGACCCGAGGCCTCCCGCCAGCAGCCCGCACCAGTCCACCAGCCACGTGAGCAAGCCGTCTTGCCCAGCGAGCCCCCAGTTATGCCTGGTGCCAACATTTGGGCTGTTACTTCGTAAGAGATCCAGAATCAAAATTGTGCAGTTGGGGCGCCCGGGTGGCTCATTGGGTTAAAGCTTCAGCCTTTGGCTCAGGTCATGATCTCGGGGTCCTGGGATCGAGCCCCGCCTCCCCCTCTCTCTGCCTGCCTCTCTTGCCAACTTGTGATCTCTCTCTCTCTGTCAAATCAATAAATAATCTTTAAAAACAAATAAACAAAACCGTGCAGTTAAGCTGCTCCTGAATTCCTGACCTACAGAAGGAGTGAGATTGGAAGCTGCTAAATTTGGGGGTAATTTGTTACATAGCACCAGATAACTGACACGGGCCCCCACCGCACATGAGAGAGCCCTTGGGTTACCTGAATGGGAGATATTCGGGGTGTCAGTTACAAACGCAGATTCCTGGGATTTACCCCGCCCCCGAGTTAGAAGAGGGGAATGGTGGGAGGAGGGGTGAGAACCTGCATTCTTCATAATGCCCCTCTTGTGATTCCCATTCACCCCTGACGCTGAGAAGTCCTGAATTAATCTAACTCCCCTTACGGATCTGAAGAGGTTCAGAGAGCTGCTGGGATGATCCTTGCCACACATCTAATCCGAGGCAGGCCTGGGCCTGGAATCAGCACTGGACTCCCAGCTCAGTGCTCTTTCTACTTGCTTCCTCTTTTGTCCATTTCAGGTTGCTTTCTGAGTGAGCCTTCTGTTCTTCTTCTCTTATTTATATTTACGGTGCACACCCAGCAAAATGCTACACAATTATTTGTCTATGTAAGAGCTAGCTTGGCTTGCAAAGAACTTTGTTGGCACTAAGCAAAATGTGGATGTAATGCTAAAAAGGATCTGGGGGAGGAGGCCATGCAGAGAGGCTGGTGGGGCTGCCGAACATTGCATCAGAATGAGCACACTTTCTACCCACCACGATGCATCGGCTCCAGGCATTCCTCCCGGGCAAACAAAATGCAGTGTGTATAAGGCAGAAACGATGGGTGATGACAAGGAGGGAGTTTCCTGAGCTCCTGTCATCTCAGTAGGTAAGAATAAGAACACTACTTTCATTTTATAGCATTTTGGGCTTAGAAAGAACTCACACACAATCTTACTACATTACCGTTACCCATTTGGTCTTTCACTGGACACATGTGAGCAGCTACTAAGGGCCATGTAACACTCCAGGCGCAGAGGATCTGTAGATTTGTTTATTTAATAAACATTTATATATGTTTACTATGTTGTCAGGCACTGGTGTAAGCCCTTTGGAAATATTAACTCACTTAGTCCTTACAACAGCTGTACAGAGTAGATGCCATTATTCTTCCCATTTTACAAGGAAATTGAAGTACACAGAGGTTAAGTCACTTTCCCAAGGTCAAACAGTTAGTAGGGGGCAACATAGGGATTGGAAGCCAGGTAATCTGGAACTAGACTCGACCCTCTTAACTAAGATAAAATAAGGCGTGGTTCCTGTGCTTCAAAACTCCAGTTTTTAGAGTGTCTGGGTGGCTCAGTCGGTTAAGCACCCGACTCTTGATTTTGGCTCAGGTCGTGATCTCAGGGTTGTGAGATCGAGCCCCACACTGGGCTCCGTGCTGGGCGTGAAGCCTGCTTAAGATTCTCTCTCCTTCCTCTCCCTCTGCCCCTACCCACACCTCTCTATTAAAAAAAAAAAAAAAAAAAAAGGCAAAACTCCAGTTTTTAAATCCCCATGACCACAAAGGAAAAGGTAAAGCCCAGAGATATCTTCTGAATTTCCCTGAGTCACACAACGTTGAGACTAAAAGCTAGGTCTGATTCCAGGCAGCATTACTTTGCCCGCCCCCCCCCCCCCCCCGCGCCCCCTGCCTTAGTGTCTGGTCACAAAGCAGGTCTAGCAGAAGGTGAGTGTGAGGGGAGCAAACAAGGAAGGCATTTCTAGAGCCCAGAAAGAGAGAGGGTTTCTCCAGGGCCCCACCAGCAAATCTAAAGTATCCCTCGAGACCCCCAAGCAAATGAACAAGGCTAACTCACTGTCCAGGCCGTCATGATTTGTGACTGTCTGCTGCCTGCTTGTATTCATGCCTCCAGATATTTTGGGGGCAGTGTTATTTATAGACCACATTTCTATTTATATTTTCATTGAATTCTTGTTAACCCTAGCTACATTCTCTCCAACCCCCTAAAACCTAGAGAGAGGAGGATAAGAACTCTTTCTCATCAAGTAAGTCAGGGGCAAAGGTGAAGGTCAAAGTCTTGGCTGTGTGTGCAGTCTTTCAGCAGGAGCCCTTTGCAGGGAAGTATTTAAGACAAGGGGGCTTTCTGCGCTTTCCAAAGGAAATGGGGGGTGGGAGGGAAGGGCACAAAGCTGGCCTTATACAGAGGCAGCCATATTCTGCCTGTGCAATGGGATTTGAGGTGGGTCTACAAGACCTCTGTTTCCCTAAAATGTTTTCTCTTTTGTATGATATTTCATCATTAGGCATTGATTCCTTTGGTCTTAAAAGCTATTAGATCACAAAATATTGAGCCTATGAGAAAACCTAGTCAGTATCAAGCTCAGTCCTAGTATTTCCCAGATGGGGCAACTCAGCCTCAGAGAGAGCTCGGACCTCTTCTCATGGGGGATCTGAACGAATACACTGAATTCTACTACAATGCACAGGTGCTGGAGGAAGAACTGTCAGGCACAGTGAAAGAAACTGGGGACAGCAGAGTAGGTTCAGAATTCCTCCAACACCAACTGTTAGGAAACATCACATGGTTTTATTTGTTCATTCCTAAGGTTCTCTTTGGTGCCCCAAATGAAAACTTCTTCGTTTTAGGGCCATATAGAAAAACAAAAGCAAAGTGAGATTTCTCTCTTTCTCTTTTTCAGTCCCTTATTGAGATGTAGTTTAGGAAACTGTGATGATTATTGCTATGTGGTTACTTTATAGTTATGTGTTTCCAAAGCCTGCCTTCTGGAAGTCAATTATTCCCTTCTGGCCACTATGCCTGCAATTCCAGTGTTGGCCACTAGGTGGCTGGCTCAACTTGGGTAGGTCAAGTGAAAGGTGATGGAAAATAGTGTCATCTAGACAAGACATTTACTGTAGGAATGTGACACTTATTAAGTGTCCAAAAAAGAGAGAGCACAAGCAGGGGGAGTGGCAGAGGGAGAGGGAGAAGCAGACTCTGCTGAGCAGGGAGCCCAATGCAGGGCTCAATCCCAGGACTCTGGGATCATGACCTGAGCCCAAGGCAGATGCTTAACCCACTGAGCCACCCAGACGCCCTGGGAGAAGTCTTTCATAGCCAATTCCACAAAAAGTTATCGCTGCGCCACTTGCTAGTAAAAGAACAGCTCTGCCCACCCGATAGGACTTACTTAAGCCATCTTCACCAATTACCAACGGTTAAAGGTATAAATTCATTTTGAGATCAGAAAGGAGCTGAGAATAAACACTGTACCAAGCAGAGAAGGCCCCAAACTTCACCCTATCTTGGAAGAGCAGGAAGAAAGAATGTCCTGACTTACAGCTGATGAGGGAGTGTGGCTGGGACCCAAGCATCCTCCTGGTTAGGCTGGGGAGGGGGGTACAAAGCCTGGGCTGTGACTTATGTCCCCCTCCCACAGGGTGCCAGAAACAGGTGGGCAACTCAGGTCTGCATAGGGATGTGAGGCCAATGAACCAGCTCTTAACCAAGTTCCCTGAGTGAAGCTTGGGTCAGAAACTGATTCAGCAAGGCAGGTTCAGTGGTTTATATTACGTGGATGGACTGAACGTAACCCAGCACCAAGGGAGTCCTGAACACAGACAGCCTAGGGAAGGGCTTCTCTGGACCTTCAAACAGTGCTTCTCAAGCTTTCCTGTGCAGGTAAGTAAACTGCAGGCTGTGATTTAGGGGATCTGGGGAGGAGCCAAGATGGTACTTCTCGAAGACTCTCAGATGATCGTGCAACTCATCTGTGAACCAAATTTTGAGCAGCAGACTTCGAAACGCACAAGCCTGCATACAAGACCTCACTCCTGGAAAGGCTCCCAGAGAGAGAGCCCCCCTTTTGTGTCAAGCCCCATTACCAAGTCACCAAATGACCAGCATGTATGAAATGCTTGCTGTGTGCTGAGCAGATAACATTTCATTCAAGGCTCTCGGCAGCCCTGGGGGACTTTCCTGAAGGAGGAGGCAGAGGAGGGGTGGAGACGCTGAGTGAAGCTGGCCAGGGTCAGGCAGCAATCGGACTCAGATTCCTGGGGCTCTAAGGCCTCTGGGGCCGAAAGGTGATGCTTACCTGCCTCCCCCGTGAAAAAAGCACCTTTCAAGTTTAGACAACCAGTGCCAAGTAGAAACCCCCGTGGTGACCCCAGATCTGTTTGAGCCCAAAGCCAGGTTCAGGTCTGCCGGCAGCACCGGCCCGCTCGAGGGCTGGCAGAGTGGTGGAGTCCCCCCGCTTCCTTTGGGATCGGCCCCAGTTCATTCTCGCTAAGGTGAAACCTGGCCCTTCTGCTCTGGCCTGGGGAGCAGCAGAGCACAGCCCTCCCCCCTCAGCCCCTGCCCCTGGAGGAGAGAGCAGAGCCAGCGCTGCCAGGCAAGCCCTCCTCGCCCCACGCACTTCCTCTCCTGCCTTCCAAGAGTGCATTCAGGGGAACAGACTCCATCTTCAGGCCACGCCAGTCCCCCAGGCCCGCTGTGGTCAGGAGGCCGGGCGGCCTGGCGTCTGGGGACCCCTCAGTCTGGACATCAGTCCTTGGCACTGTGAAGGTGAAGGAGAGGAGGTGTTTTTAGGGCTCAGGGGGACTGTACTGCCCAAAGCCGGGCAGCCTCTGGATGAATGGTGCATCAGTTCCTAAGGGCCTGGGTCGTCTCCAAGGGTCGGCTCCATTCCTGCCTGGGAAGAGCTCTGGCTTAGGGCTCAGTCCCTGGGCCTGGGTCCAGTTGGGATGACCTTGGCGAAGAGTGGAAGGGTCAGGCCAGGGACACTGTGGAGATCTGCCACCAGTGCCCCTCACCTCGAAGAAGGGGGGTGAGGTCCCTGTCAATGGACCTCTGTTCTCCCTCCTCCGCCACCACCATCATCCCCCCACTAAGCCCAAGACCCAGAAACCAGAGTGTCTAGTGCCGGGAGGCTCCTGAGGAGGGAGGCTGGTGGCAGGCAGTCCCCACCACAAAGCATCTTTCAGTGTGCCGAAGGCTTCAGCTGTATCTCAGGGAGGAGGGAGGACATCACTCTTCACTCCCCAGGGTGAAGTCCAAGGTGGGGGTTTGGGGTGGGTGCTGGGAAACACCGGGCCTGCCCTCTTGGCCAGGGCTCCCCCCAGCAGGACTGGGGCGTCCCATTCTCCGCCTCTCCTCACTCCCATCCTTCAGCAAGTCCTCTCGGCTGGTCCTCCGAAACAGCTCTCAGACCGACTCCCCTCCGGGCCACCGTCCAGCCGAGGCCAAGCCACCCTCGTCTCTCACTGTGCCTCGTCCCCCTCCAGCCGGGCCCCCACTCCACGCTTGCTCCCTGGGGGCCCTTCCAGGGATCCTTTCAAAACAGAAATCCGATCCTGTGGCCCCTCAGCCTGAAACCCTTCAGAGGCTTCTCACGGCACACGGGGCCAGCCCTCAGCCCTCAGCGTGGCCCGGCATCCAGGCCGAAAGCCCACACAGCCTCATCGACTAGGCTTTGCATGGTGCCCCACAGCCTTCTTCCTTCTCCTACCTCGGCGTCCCTCCCGCTCTCACCTGCACACCTGGGATCAGGGCACTGGCCTGCCCGTCATCCACACCTGAGTGTGTATTTAATGTCGGGGCCGCTCCCAGGGCACAACAATCTTCTCGAAGTGTGGGGTGAAAGGATCTGACCCTTGAGAAAGAACATTCAGGCATCAGCTAAGGGAACAATTTACTCTCAGGGGGAGAGACCAGGAATGTCACAGTGACCTGAAATCATGGGTGTCCGGTGACTCTGCCAACATGCAAGGCAATCCCTGGTCGCTCTGGTTTAACTTAGTCAATTTTGTGTTTCAGCGATTAGTGAGAGCTACGCCTGAACCCAGCATCTGGATGCCCAGGTCCAGGCACGTTTCCCTGCACGTGAAATGGAACAGACAGACTAGACCATGAAAAGAGACACATTTCTGCTTAGATCAGAGGCCTCTTTGGGGAAGTGCTAGTCCCTTCAGGGCTGAGAGTTTGGGGTGGGTATTTAGAAGTCTGATTCCCTTCTAGAATTACCTGTGGACAAGGAAGACAAATTGTAATGAAGTAATCTGACCCTCTCCCCGGTCTCGAAAGGTGCTGGTGACACAGGGGAATGGCCAAGGGACCTGATCCACATTCCCTTATAAAAGTCAAAGGGGCCTTGGAGGGGCTGCCTCCCCAGCACAGTCCTTATTCCCGGCTAGACCTGGCAGCTCCCGAGTCGAGAGCCGGCAAAGCCGGTGGCCCTGTTGTGTTATCATGGCGACGGGGCCAGGGCTGCTCAGCCCTCAGCCCAGATCAGCCCCCTGGGCGGGTCATCAATACTCAGCGACAGGCTCCTTACAACATCCAGTCAGCACAGGCAAGAGGCAGCAAGAAGTGCCACCAGGGCTGAGAGGCGACAGGTAGAGCTGAATCCGCATAGGGCGGGAGGGCAGAGCAGAGGAAAAGCCCATGGCCCAGTCCGGCCGCAGAGCCGCCTGGAGGGGAGGCAGCCTCGAGGCCCCAGCACATCTCCCTTTGTGGCCCACCCAGTGCTGGCCCCGCATTAACTGCTTGGAACATCTTCTCAAACCATCATTAACCCATTTGACGGATGAGGAGACAGACCCTGGAGGCCGTGTGCCTGGGCCCGAGCCACACACGGATGCCAGCTTGGGGAGCCCTCTCCTTCCTGGGCAGCTTTGTGGCAGGAGACTCGCCCTGAAGCTCCTCCAGTCCGCAGATCCTGTCTGCCCCGCTCCCTGCAGTGGTTCCGCACCCCCTGCCCCACATGCTCCATCCTCTTGCTGTCCTTCAAACGCACACCTTCGGCGACACTCAGGTCACTGACCTTGCTGTCCCCTTGGCCCGGCACCCCAAGCCCTAATCTGCCTGTACCTGGCTCAGTGTCACCTCTGCAAAGAGGCCTTTTTTGACCACTCATCTCATGCCCCAAGTTAAGACACCTGGTTATTTTTCTTTCTGGCCCTTACTATTGGAAATCGCAATTGTAGTTTATGCCCAGAGGCCCGGTCTGCCTTGCCCTCAGCGGCATCACCAGTGCCTACAGCTAGGCCTGGAACGTAGTAGGTGCTCAATAAATCCCAGCGGCAGGAATGAACGAATGTAGCTCTTTCAAGCAGCATTCAGGACCAGTAGCCAATAGCAGGCCCCAAGAACCAGAGCCCCAGATTCTCCAGAGGGAGAGAATGATTTTTGGGGTGGGGGTGGTAATTACAGCAAGAAGGACCCCACACCTCCAGGGGAGGTTCGAGGAAACCCACTTTTAGAACAGTACATGGTGCCTCTTAGGCCTCTAATCTTGTCGAGTTTCTTAAAACCCTGGCATTACCAGCAGACCCTACTTTTCCTTCTCCATCACCAAGAAGGTTCATCCTTCCCTGCCACTCACGTCATCAGTGAGGCTCATAAACCTCTCGGGCATGCTCCCCTGGGCGTCTGCCTCCCTCCTGGCTTTCCAAGGCCCCCGGCCCCTGGTTGCAGACACACAGAAATGCCTCCAGCCCGTGGAGGGAGCACCAGCCCCACCTCCCACCCCCGCGCCACAGCCACGGACCAGCTCTCGCCCAAGACATCCCTTCCCCCTGCTTCCTTCAGCACTTGAACAAACACCGGATCTGCCGCGCAGGGGGGGGAAGGCCCCAGAGACCATGCCTGCCGTTCACCCAGCACCCTCCTGCCCTGTGGCTCCGAGCTGCCTCTCCGTGGAGGGGCCACCGTGTAAACTGGTGAGCCAGCACAGAGGAACCAAGCGTGCCTGCTGTCTAAAAATACACGCCTCCGAGCTCACAAGCTCCCTCCCAAGGCAGCAGCCCCTTCGATCATGGCTCACTTTTCCTTCCTCAGCTAGCCAGCTCCTCCGGGATCCAACAACTCGGGAGCCCCGATGCCTACAGGTAGGACTGACTTCAGTGATTAGGGTGAAGGGGCTTTCTAGGAGTTCAGAGGCCTAGTCCCAGGCAGCACACGGGGACACCGATGGCCTGTGAGTGGGAGGGAACCCCGCAGAGCCTTTGTAGAGTGAATTCCCCTCTCTCTGCTCCACCGCCTGGCTTCTGTGCTCCCTCAGTCCCTGGTCGCGGTTGTTTGCTTTTTACATCAGCAGCTAGCTACACAGTCTACTTCACTCTGCAATGGCCATTTCCTCCCAGGGAGCCTCCTCGGACTCAGGATACACAGGAAATCTACTCCAATCCCAGGATGGGCAACAGGAGATGGATTTTCCACAATAGTCTTTTAAAACAAGGCAGAAAGTTCCATGTAAACAGTAGGCTGCCCTGAGAGGCTGCAGAGCCCACCGTGTTTGAGGCCCGTTGTCCTAAAGAACATCACTTCTGTCCACCCCTCCAAAAAGCAGGAGACCCCAGAAAGCAAAAGGCACACTGGTGAGATCACCTCCCCGGCTCTCCTGCACATCTGCATGTCTGCACGTCTGGCCAACAAGGCACTAACTGCCTTTGTTCTGAATTATCATTTCAAAGATGTTTGTAAAGACACAGCTTAGAGGGCAGAGGTAGTGCTCTGTTCTGGAAAAAGCAGGTCTGCACATGCCCTCGGGACACGGAGATAGTGTGTCTCCCCAAAGCAAACTGGGTAGGTGTGCTACTGCGAGCTATAAGAGGTGTGGTCTCCCTGAGGTCTGGGTCCCTCTCCTCTAATGTAACCCGCGGGCATTCATCTGGGCCCACAGGTCACGCCCATGGGACTTGGAGGCAATGGGAATAGATGCAAATGGGCCCTAAGAAAGTCTTTTGTCGGACTCAGAAGTCTCCTATTTTCTGAGAACGTTCACGGAAGCAGGGTAAGCTAACTAGCTGGCTTGAAGTTAGGATCAAGTCTTGGATCTTTCCAAGTTCTTGACCATTGTTCTGGTCCTCCGGGCATCAGTGCTGCTGCCCAGTCCCCATGCTCCAGGTCTGTCTTGTGTCCAGCAAGCTCAGAAGTCCCAAGTCATCAAAATATATGAAAATCACAGAAAGAAAATTTTTTTCCTAAAAAAAAGCAGTGCTCTGCTTTGCAAAAGGGTTGATCACATGACCCTCAAATAGAGTTGTATTTAGGACACCTAAAGGATGATGTGATTTGTCCCACAGGACTGAACTTGCAGGGGTTCTCAGGAATATACCTTCATGTAAAATAAGGTTCACCTCTGCTTTCCTCTTGGAGGTGGGAATGCCAAGAGGTCAGGCTTGGGAGGGGAGCTTCTCGGGGACTACTGTCAACTTCTGCCTCCTTCTGACCAGCTGGCACGCCTGTCCACTAACACAAGTGATCCCTAACCCCTTACAATAAAAATCAATTGGGGCGCCTGAGTGGCTCAGTGGGTTAAAGCCTCTGCCTTCAGCTCAGGTCACGATCCCAGGGTCCTGGAATCAAGCCCCGCATCGGGCTCTCTGCTCAGCGGGGAGCCTGCTTCCCCCCCCTTCTCTGCCTGCCTCTCTGCCTACTTGTGATCTCTCCCTCTCTGTCAAATAAATAAAAAAGTTAAAAAAAAAAAAAAATCAATCGCTCGGGTCTGTAGTTTATGTAACTGCCTCTTGCCAGTATCAATTTCCTGGCTCTGATAATGGCCTGTAGTTACCCGAGACGTTACCACTGGGAGAAGCTGGCCAAAGGGAGCCCCACTCCGTGGCTGTAGGATGGGCAGAAAGTGATCTCACTTCTCCTTGAACTGGGAACAACGTCACCTACCTCCAGTGCGGCGGTGGAACTGGAGGGGAGGAATGTAGAGTGCCTCGTCGTTTTGCAATGTCTTGGGAGTCTACTTCAAAATAAAAAGTTAAAAAAAAATGCTGGGACATAGGAAACCAAACAGGCAACCTCTTTAGACTCATAATTAAATGAAGACAATGCTCTGAAAGCCTTGGGAGTTATCCTGTTTGTAATTACATTAAAATAATAATAAACTAAATGGTTTAAGCACCAAAAAAAAAAAAATCAATTTTTCAGCTGCAGTGACCTCAGGCACTCAATAGAAGGAGAGCCCTTAGAGGTCACCTGAGTCCCCATGAGGCTCAGGGCACCTCCCTACTCCCACACAGTGTTTTCCTGAAGTATAAGACAGCAGTGGCAGCTGGAGGGACCACTGGGGTGCTGGGTCCTTGGACAGAAACTCCCAGGTCCCAGCCTGGGGGATGGGGAGGCAACAAAGTGGGTGGAGGGAAGCTTCTAGCTGAGGTCGGCTGGGTGATTCCTCCCTGTCCAAGGAAAGGTACGGGACACAGAGGGAGGATGACCGCCCTACTACTTACTGGCTAAGGGGTGGGGGAAAGTGACTTGACTTCTCTCCACAATGGAATAATACCCCCTACCCTGCAGTGAGGACTGGGGAAAAGGTTTGTAGAGTGCCCAGCACAAGGCCAGACACACAGTAGGAGATCAATAAAAGGGAGCTCAAGCCTAATGGAGAACGCCCACTTCTTGATCTGACTGGGGGGTGGTGGGGGTTTCTTAATAAAGCAGCCACTATGTGTCCAGCCCCGTGACAGAAATGTGGGAGGAGTAGATAGAGGCCTCATCTCCAAGGAAGGCCACAAAGGTCAGCAAAAACAGCCGGGGGTATCTGCCTCACTCTACATAATGTGAGACTACAGGGATACTTCCCTTTCTCCCCTTCCCCCCATTCCCGGGGCCTCAGGCCCTGGCATAATTCTCTGCCTCTTCCTGCCTCAAAAACTGCTTGGGTTTTCCTTCCAGAGCTGCCTTGCTGGGGAGAAGCCCCTGTCCCACATGAAGGTCATAACTCTCGTGTCCCTCCTGACAGCTCTGCGGGCCTCATAAACACACAGATGGGCCCGGGCATCGTGGATCTTCACCCTGAGGCCAAGAAAGCAGGTTCAGACTGGAGGAAGTAACTGGACATGGGCGGGAGCCCTCACTGACAGATTCCCTACAGCCCTTCGTCCAGGATTTGACTGAGAGCAGATGTCAGACCACTGGCCTGATCATCGCACGGGCTCTCTGTCCTCACCTTCTTGACCCTGCTCAAGCTGTCCTGGCCCCAACCGCCACTCCAGCCGGACTGCAGGACGCTCAGTCTTCTGGGACGGGGCCATTGCCTTTGGCCACAGAAACCTCAGACCCTCCTCGCTCTTCCCACCCGCAGGCTGACCCTGAACGCAGACCAGACACCCCCCAGACATACCACAAGCCTGTGTCCTAGATCCTAAGATTTATGGCTCACACGTGGGATTTTTTTCTTGGCCAGGATTTGACTGGCAAATGAGGGAGCTTGTGACCCTATGAAACCATGGTTTCCGTCCTTTCTCTCAATTCCTTTGCTGTCTCTGTCACTTGCACCAGCCAGTCAAGCTCCCGTGAGCCCTGTGCCCAAGCCTGCGGCCAGGCCCATCACCTCCTAGAGCCTCAGAAGCCAACACTGAGACTCTCCTGGAGATAACTGGCACTCTCTGATTTCTCCCCGTGGCTGTTCCTTGCTCCGAAATTCCAGGCAAGGCCGAGGGCTGGCAGAGCTGCTCCCAAGGCTTATTGCTAGGAGGGGATATTCTAGGAGGGAAGGCAGCTCGCGCATTTGCCTCCGGTGCTATTGAGTCACGCTGCCTGGGCTGAGCGGGAGGGAGCGGGCAGGTGACCTCGGACACCCTTCTGAGAGGCGGGCGGGCAGGAACAGACTTCACTGGTGTTAGATAATTGAGTGGATGTTGGCCGCTGCCCGGGGCTCCCACCAGCACGTGCTCCCACCCCTCACTGCTGCGGGTGCTCGGTGCTGGGGGCTCACAGCTGCTGCTTCTCCAAGGGCATGCCCTCGGCCCTCAGCACTTGGGATGCACCTTGCCCCCACTCCGTGCCCTCTGGGGGAGGGGCGGCTTCCAGACAAAGGATGACCCATGGGGCGTTCCGATACTGTCTCCTGGAATGGGACAACCCGGGCCGTCCACCTCAGCCTCCTTCCCCTGCCGTGTCCTACCTCTCTCACTGTCTCCTAGGATGTGCACCTGAGGGCACCCCCCCACCCCACCCCCGGTCACTTGTGTAAGAATCCTCACCTCAGGCTCTACTTTTAGGAAACCTGACCTAAGATACGAAACATTCATCATTGCCCTTCTCCCTTCCCCTCTTCTCCTGGGGTCGCCCCCTCCTTGATCCTGGGCTTAGGGCAGGTAGGGAACCCTCATGCCCACGCAGCTCTCCCTAGCTTGGTTCCGATCATGTTGCCTTCTACATTCCTTACGTTCAAGCGAGGGAGTGAGTAGAGTATGCAAGGGTTAGGAAGTTTCTAGGGGCCAGATACAGGGTGGGGAGAAGCCAGATACAGGCCTGGGAGCTCCCCGGGTGGGATTCCACACGGCCAGCAATGGCCACTCTGAAGTACTGGAAAGTGAGTGGGCAAGAGAAAACATCAAAGAGGAAAGCCCACTGCGGGCAGAGGAGAAAAACAGCAAAACAGGGGAAAAGAAACTTCCTTTGGACGCAATGGGGGCCAGTCAACTTCCTTCCTCTGTATAATATCACCCACCGCGCACAGGTCCCATCATGTCGAGGCTGGAAGGGGTCTTGGGCTGGCCGTTCCCGGGAGTTGGGGGTGAAATGGGGTCAGGTGACTTTCTCTATTAATAGCTGCCATTTATTGAGCACTTACTAGGGGACAGGCACTGTGCAAAGTGCTTCCCATGAATTCTTTTTATCCTCACCACAAGCCTGTAAGAGAAAACCGAAGGTCAGAGAGGACCCCAGCCCTGCAGCAGCTGTTGGGGTATCCTTCCCTAAGGGGGCTGATGGGGCAGGGAGCCCTGGCAAGAGGTTCTGGTGCGGGTTACACCTCCTGGCTGTGTGGCCCGGGCAAGTCTATTAGCCTCCCTCGGCCTCAGTTTCCTTGTCAGTAAAATGGGGATAATAACTTCATTGGGAGGAGCAAAGGAGAGCACACGTTGTGAGTGTGCTGTGTGAAACACTAGGTACCTATCAGGAACTGGTCATCTTAAGGGCTAACATTTATTTAAGTCCTGCTAGAGGCTAGCCACAGTTCTAAGCCCCTGTAATGTATTAATTCATTTTGTCCTGACGAGAGCCGCATGAAGTAGATACTATTATCATGCCTATTTTCCAGATGAGAATACTGAGGCATAAAGAAGGTAACACACTCAATACAAGCCAGACTTTGTGGGCGGGGGAAGGAAGTCAGCAACGTGATTCCTCAGACGCTGGACCCTGGCAGCAGCCGGACGGGAGCCTTAGGTCCAAGCCCACCCGTCCTCGGAGGTCAGCTCCAGGCCCCCCTCCTTCAGGAGGCCTTTGCCACCTTCCTCAGCTCACAATGACACTGAGAATTGCACTGCGGGGGAGAGGGTCATATCCTGCCTTCATGGATTCCCTCATCAGGGAGTAGGTCTTGCCTCTCTCATCTCCCCTAGTAGCTTGAGGGTTCCTTCAATGAAGGCAACAAGTCTACATCCGTCCTTGGCTTGCCAGGCCACCTCAGCCCCCAGCCCCAGGTACTGATTCCCAGGCCTGGCCCAGGCTGAGCCCCTCGTCAGGTCAAAGAGCTGACTGTATGAGGACAAGGGGGTATCTCCCCAGAGCACTGGCCACCAGCAGGAGAAAAAGCCCGACTTTCTCAAGGAAACAGGCAGCCTTCATGCCCCCAAGGCCAAGTCCACTCCTGACACCAGGGGGCTCTGCTGGCATCACGGTGGCTCTGGGACCCTTGTGTCCACAGCATTGCAGCTGGGCTCCCGAGCCCTTGCTGGGCAGAGCCTCTGGACTAGCCGGGGGCAACGTCGAAGGTCAGACACGCCTGGGTGTCAGACATTCCAGATTCTCTCAGGACTCAGTGCCAAGCCAGGTAGGGCATCGAAGTCCCCCCACGTGACCTCCTCGGCCAGGGATGGAGAAGCAGTCCTCTGCCTCCATCGGAGTAGCACAGGGGCGAGATTCTCTACCCTCCCTGACTGGTTCCAATCTTGCCCAAACTGTGGGATGTGGAGGTTCTTCTTCATCACTAAATTAATTCTCTCCAATTTTAGCACGAGACTTGGAGGACAGCACGCAATGCTTGCTCCTGTGTTTCCCGGCTTCGGCAGACGGGGCTGGGTGAGGAGCACCGTTCAGAGAGGACCCACTCTCCGAGTGCAGGGCCCCTGTGTGTGTTTGCAAGTCACCACGCAGGTGCTGAGCATGGGGTGAAGGTGGGCCAGAGAGTTAATGAGGCAAGGACCCTGCTGCTTGCAAAGGTCCCACTGAATGCCATGGCCGGGGCCCAACAGTAACGAGACCGGGGGGAACCCCACTGGGACCCAGCCCAGCCCCATGGTCTGGGGAAAGACAGGGGATCCAGAGCTGGGAGGCAGCATCGCCCCCAGGTACAGGGCAAAGAGCCCAGACCGGAGCAGACCAAAGTTCACCCCTCAGCTCTGCCACTTCCACGACTAGTTACCAAACATCTCTGTACCCCAACATCTTCATCCCCCCAAGCAGAAATGAGAATACACACCTCAGCATGGAGATTTGTCTATGGTAACAAAAAAGCACTCTGTCAGCTATAAGCTGAACACCAATTTAAAACGTCATAGCAATAGCTGACTAGGACACAGCTGAGCAGGTTTTTCTCCAAATGACACGTAACCCATTGCTGTAAGTAGGCTCCTAGATGGTGTAACAGTTAATGGCCCTTATGGCCAAATACACCTGGGTTCAAATAGTAACTCTGCCAACTCACAGGCCATGTCACTAAGCTCTCGGAGCCTCAGCTGGGTAACGAGGCAGGGGGGGATCCAAAATCAGACATGGGGAATGTGCTCAATTTAAGGGACTAGTGGGAAGAGCTCGGCCTGGAGTTCTTCATCCTTTCACAGAAGAACTTGATCTTCCTGTGCTTTCCGTAAAGAGGAAACCAGAGTCCCAACACCTACGAAATTCCTTAGAAGTTACATGGCCAGTAGAGATGGCCTGGGGATGGTGGGAGAAACCCCTGCGGGGGCAGTGGCCTCCACAGTCGGGTGCTTCCCCTCCTCTGGGGGGTTGTTGGATGTAGATTCGTAGGCCCACCCTGCCCAGAATTTCCAGCGTACCAGCCAGCCTTTTCTTGGCCTAAGAAATGCTTCTCCCCAGGCTGCCTCCCATCCCAACAGTGGAGCCATCCAAAGCTTACCTGGAAGGAAGGGGATGATTCTCTGCTTGGGGTCCTTCTGGCCACCTTCAATGGGAAACTTATCCAAAAGCTGCATCTGAGAAGCCAGACAGACAGAGGGACAGGATTCAGGAGACTGGAACAGCCCTCGGAGTCCCTTCCCCACTCCACTCCACGGCTTCAGGGCCCCACTGCCCTCGTATGGCTGAGTGACGCCTCAACCCCTCATTTCACAGACGATTAATAAACCACATGGGGCGTGAGAGAGAGGAGGCCAGAGCTCTCTACGCATCAAAGGGGTGTCTGAACAATCTCAAGGAGGCATGGAGGCCTGGGGCGTGGGGAGTGGGGGTCGAGTGTCTAAAGATGCTCCCTCACGAGGCTGCAGGAGAGACCAGCAGGCTTTCAGGGCAGGTGGGGTTTCCAGAGCCTTCTTCGGGCCCACCCTCCACACGTCATCTGCTGGGTGAGCCCTTTGGCCACTGGCTGTCTCACACCGTCCTGGGCCAGGACAGGGAAAGGCCCCACCTGATCCTTCAGACAGACCACCCACCTTCCAGAACCCCTCTGCGGAACAGACCCAGATGTTTTTTTAATTGTAAAACCAAACCCAGCCCACTGCCCCCACCGCTGTAGACCCCTCCTCCATTTCCTACCTTCCCACCCTGAGATTGCTGCTGTTTTTCCAGGGACAGACCCACCGGAAGAGTTTCCAGGGCTCTGGAGGAACAACTATTTTTTTTCCTTCTGCTATTCTGGGCTGAAATTCTGCATAAGCTGGAAAAACACACAGGAGACAGGATGGACGAGGCCACGGCCCCTATGTGTGGCTAATCTCCCTTCCAAGGCACCGGCAGAAGCAGGAACAGAAGGGATAGGGCAGGATCCAGCCCTGCAGCCCCAGCTGTGTGACCCTGGGCGAGGCGTGCACGCTTCCCCTATAGGGCTCCAGGCACCTCCTTGGTCAAATGAGGAAGATCAGTCACATGACATCTGAAGTCCATTCCTTCCTTCAAATATTTATTGAGCACCTACTTAGAGCACTGGACACCAAGAAAATGGAAGTAAAGAAAGGCAACAGGGGTGCCTGGGTGGCTCTGCCAGTTAAGCGTCTGCCTTCAGTTCAGGTCATGATCCCGGGGATCCTGGGATTGAGCCCCCTACTCAGTGGGGAGCCTGCTTCTCCCTCTGCCTCTGCCCCTCCCCTTGCTCATGCTCTAGCTCTCTCTTTTATAAATAAATACAGTCTTTTAAAAAAGAAAGAACGAAAAGCAACAAAGTCCCTGCTTTTGGGGAGTTCACATTCTAGTGGAGGGGAACAAGTAGTAAACAAATAAATATGTATCGATAAAACCTATGAAGAAAAATGAAGTGGGGGCAGGTGTTGGAGCAGAACAGAGGTTGTTCCTTTGTACAGTGTGCTGAGAAAGGACTTAGGAACCAGATGGTAATTCAGCAGAGACCACAGGAGGTAGGGAAGCAAGCCTCAAGGAAGGCAGAGAATGTTCCAGCAGGGTAAACGGGAAATGCAAAAAGAGCCTGAAGCGGCCAGCGTGGTTGCCGTGGACGAGAGTGAGCAGGGGCTGAGGCGCAGGCAGCCAGATCTGAGACGTGGACCAGATCACGGGGAGGACGGCTTAGCTCCAGGGTCACGAATGGGCCATAGGCTGGAAACAGGGAGACCCGGTGGGAGCCCACCGACGGAAGCTGGGCCCAGATACCGGTTCTGTGCTAGACTTCAAGGGTGCGTGTGCACCTGCGCGCATTCCCATCCACGCACCCACCCGCCCAGCCCTAACACAGGATTTTAGGATCCTCTCTTGCACAATCATTATCCCACACGCACAGGCTATTTAGAGCCCACGGGTGAAGGGCGGGTCATTGTCGGATTCGATTCAAAACAAGGCAGAGACTGCATCATTATTAACTTTCACTTCCTAAGTACAGACTGAAATCTAGCAAAAGCTGGCTCATGAGTTTTCAAACCTTCATGTTGTAAATCCATCTCTCACACCTTTAATAACTGCCTGCTTCATAGAAATATACCCACTGGGCCATAACACTATGAACTGGCATTTAGGACATATATATTTTTAAAATTTTTTAAAGATTTTATTTATTTATTTGACAGAGAGAGAAAGAGATCACAAGTAGGCAGAGAGAGAGGGAGAGGCAGGCTCCCTGCCAAGCAAGGAGCCCAAAGCAGGGCTCGATCCCAGGACCCTGAGATCATGACCTGAGCCGAAGGCAGAGGCTTTAACCACTGAGCCACCCAGGTGCCCCAGAATATATCTTTTCAGTTAATACATTTTCAAACAAATTCAATGCAGAATAGCACCCCGTTTTCACCTTTTCCCCATTTTCCTCACCCATAATCTGTTTTGTACATTTCTGTATTACATAAGAATTCATGTTCACGGAGGGGAAAACCAGAAACTACAGAAGCTGTGGATGAACAAAAAGAGTAAGAATCACTCCTAATTCGTCTCCTAGAAAAAGTGACACTAATGTTTTGGGGGTATGTATCCTTTCAGACATTATTCCATGCACGCAAATAAAATGAGCTCAACACTCTTATATTATGTAATGAACAATTTCCCACGTCAATGAATACTTCCCTATGAGCACCCCTAACTGGACACGGAATGTCAGTGTTTGGATGGGCCATAGTTTATTTACCTACTGTCCTACTGCTGGATATTTAGATTCTTTCTGACTTCTCTCTACTGTATATAATAGGGCTGGAGTGACCATCCCTGTCCATGCACCCACGCACACTTCCTTAATACTATTTCCATTTTTGTTTCATTCTGTTGGAATGTATGCATATCTAGAGGTGCCTTAAATGCTCTCTAGAAGAAGACTGAGGATAAATCAATGGCTAACTAATATGCGCAAGCCAGGCCTAGGGTCTCTGAGCAATGGCTCCATAGAACTTCTGAGAAAGAGTATGGAGATGTCTGAGAAGGAAGCCAGGCCCACCAACGTGCCCTACTGTGGAGTGGTCTGCCCTCATCAAACTGTCCTTGTCCTGGGGCATCTGCATGGCTCAGCTGGTTAAGCATCTGACTTCGGCTCAGGTCATGATCTTGGGGTCCTGGGATCGAGCCCCTCATCAGGCTCCTTGCTTAGTGGGGAGTCTGCTTCTCTCTCCCTCTACCCCTCTCCTACTCATGGGCGCACACACTCTATCTCTCCCTATCTCAAATAAATCTTAAAAATCTTAAAACAAAACCACCATTCTTGTCCCAAAAGAGGGTGTGGCATTTAATCAAGCCGGGGTTCAAAGGAATTAGGTTCTGAGTCCTACACTGCTCTTCAGACCCAAGATTCTGAGATTCTTATAGTCCACCGGGAATGAGGGGGGAGGGGCAGGCAGGATTGACACGTTCGTTCCTTTCCTCTAAAGACACTGGCTGTGTGCCTTCCAGAGATGCCAGGCCCTCTAGTAGATGCAAGAAATAAGTTAAATTATAGCCTTTATACCAAGACTCTCACGATCTAGCTGTATAGGGAGGGCTTCACACCTTCCACATGCATATGGGGCACTGGCCAGCAGGTGGAAATAGTGGCTTGGATTCAGTAGGTCCAGGCCGGTGCCTGAGAACCTGCATTTCCACCAAGCTTCCAGGCAATGCTGGAACGGCTGGCCCGCGGACCATACTCACCACACAGCTCTAGAACCGTTCTATGTGACAGTCACTAGCCACGGGGGGCTGTCGAGCACCTGAGATGTGGTCCATCCAAAGTAAGGTGTGTCATCAGTGTAAAGTATGCACGGGTCTCAAAGACCCAGTATGAAAACAACGTGAAACGTCTCATTAACAAATTTTGTATTGGTTGTATATTGAAGTGATAACATTTTGGATCTATCAGGCTAAATGAAAATGTTTTTAAAAATGATTTCACCTGTTTTCTTGGCCACTTTTAAGTGGCTGCTAGAAAATTTAAAATTACATATGTGGTTCACATTATATTTTTGTTGGAGAGGCTGTTCCAGGGCGAGATGGTTCGCAAAGTGTCTTGTGAAGTCTGCACATGCCAGAATCATCTTTGCGGGGGGCAGGGGTGTTGTTAGTTAAAAATGCAGTTTCCTGGGCCTCGTGTGGAAGTTCGTGAAGTTTGGCTGTGGTGCTCGATAGACAAGCAATTCTGGAGTGACCGGGAACGGTGAGGACATACAGACAGGATCCTGAAGTTACTGAGAGGTCAGGGAAGGCTTCCCGAAGGAGACGAGGGCAGCTCTGTCCCAGCAGGGACGGTCACACACCCTGGGCCTTCCCTGCCAAAGAGCAGTCTGAATCGCCTCAGGTTCATGTGTCCCCTGGAAGGCAGGGGTCATCTGATAGCCCTGCAGATGTGAATCTGCCCTCAAAAGGCCTCCTGGAGGATGCTTTACAGCTGGCTTCTCTCCCACCTCCTCCTTCTGTAACAGATTTTCTTCTTCCCCCGCTCAGGCTTCGTCTGGGCCCTCCTGAGGCCAAGAGAAGCCCATCCGTTGAGAGTCCCGGGTCCACGGGTCGTCTCCAAAGCCGTGAGTACACAGCCGCTAACCCTAACCCTCCCGTCACCCCCCAACCCTCAGGGGCCGAGTCCAGCCACGTCTGTCACCTCATCCACCAGCAGGGCCGAGCCGTCAAGCCTCAGCATCTGCCCTCCCTGTCATCCCCAAGGCCCACCGGCCATGGGCAAAGGAAGCCCCCCTAACCAGCCACTGGTGACATTTTCTCTACCCATAGGTCACCTTTCAAAGGAAGCAAATCCCCTGGCTCAGATTCCAGGAGGAAACGAAGCCAAGGCGGCCCAACTGAGTTGACTCAGTATTCGGGGCTCGCAAAGCTGCGTGGCTCGGCGTCTCAGGGCAGACGCAGTATGGCAGAGTGGCGGGCGACGGGACAAATGTCTGGGCCATGGGTGAGCCCCAGTCCAAATGCCACCCGACCCGGGAAGCTGGGCAGGAGGGGCTGCAAAGGGGGTTCCATAGCCTGTGTGGTGCTCAGTCTGCAGGGCTGGGTTTGAGCGATAAAACCCTCACACGAATGGTGGAGGGGGCTGCCTCATGCTGAGGCCTGCCCAGGCCTGGGTGCGCGGGCAGGGAGGCAGGAAGGCCCTGCCCAGCCGGCAGTCCTGCTGCGGCCACCTTTTCAGGCAGGAAGTGGATTCCCCTGTCACTCGAGCAAGGGCCTGACTCAGCTGGAAGAAAAGCAGGGCCCACTGCCAGGGTCCTTCAAGAGAGAGAGGCGTCTGGCTAATGGAGCCCTTCGCAGCCACACCAGAACTCCGCAGTGCATGGGGGACATGGGCTGTTTATCTAAGGGGTGGGTAGTGTGAGAGACACAGAGCAGCCCGGCTGGAGAGCCAGCCCAGCCAGAGAAAGCTGACTCGGCAGCTCTCCTTGGGCAGGGCTGAGCAGCAATAAACACTGAGGAGAGAGAAGGGTGGGCCCGAGCCCAGCTGGGGCACACGTGGAACCCAAGAGGCCGACTCCTCACCCTTCCAGGAGGGCAGAGTTCCCAGCCAGCCACTCTTGCTTTGGGGCTCCGGCTCTCGAGCCTTAATCCTCGTCACCATTTCCAGTTCAGGAATAAAGGGAACATTACTACAGGAGGCGGGTTCCCTAACCCATTGATTCCCCCTCAAAAAGACACAAGGCCACACAGGACACCTGGGGACCACGAGCCATCAAGGGAAATCTCAGACCTGGTTTGTCCATTCTACTGAGTGAGGGCGTACCGGTCCCTGGGTTAGAGGCTGGGGACACAGCAGAGGATCGCGGAGACAGAGAGGGCACAGCAGAGGATCGAGGAGACAGAGAGGGACAATAAATAACAATACGGGTGGCTTTTCTTAAAGTTCCCATCCTTTGTGGCCTGAAATGGACTTCCCCCTTCCCTGCGTCCACCAATGGTCTTACCAAGTGGCATCTGCCCTGGCCATCCCAGACGGAGCTCTCGGTCACCTTCTCTGACCACCCCAGACGGAGCTCACCACCCCGTTACTTTGAACTCTAATGGCCCCTTTGCTTTCTAATTCCCATTATAGTACTTCACACAGTCTTTTGTGATTTTTTGGTCCAAGTTCATCTCATCACCCAAGAGGAAGTACACTTCCCCCTTGAATGGTTCTGGTGCTCCTTGTAGAAAATCAGTTCACAATAAACACATAGCTTTATTCCTGGAGTCTCAATTCTCTATGTCTATCCTTCCAGCTGTGCCCCACCATCTTGATTTCCGTAGCTCTGTACGAAGTGGTTTTAATAGACTTCATTCTTTAGAATAGTTTTAGGTTTATAGCAAAATTGAACAGAAAGTACAGAGAGCTCTCATATGCCCCTTGACCCCACACGCTTCTGGTCCCCCTCGGGGCAGATGCAGTATGGCAGAGTGGCATCACAGCCCCAGACCAGAGTGGCATATTGTTACAACTGACGAAACTACGTGGATACATTACTCCCCACCAGAGTTCACAGTGCCCATCGGGGTTCCCTCCTGGTGTACATTCTATGGGTTTGCACAAATTATAATGGCATGTGTCATTATTATCTATCATATAGAATAGTTTCACTGCCCAGAAATCCTCTGTGCTCTGTCCCCTTCCCCCCCAGCCCTGGAAACCGCTCATCTTTTTACTGTCTCCATAGTTTCCCTTTTTCCAGAATGTTATACAATTGGGATCACACAGTACGTAGCCCTTTCCGGTTGGCTTCTTTCACACGCACGTAAGCTCCCTCCAGGTCTTTTCATGGCTTGACGGTTTGTTTTGGTTCTTAGTACTGAGTAATATTCCATTGCCTGGATTACACAGTTTATTTTTCTATTCACCTACTGAAGGACATCTTGGTTGTTTCCAATTTTTTGCGATTATGAATACTGTGGTCACAAACATCCCTGTGCAGGTTTTTGTGTGAACCTAAGTTTTCTTTCTTTTTTTTTTTTCAAGATTGATTGATTTATTTGAGAGAGAGAGAGAAGGAGAGTCGGGGGAGAAGCAGAAGGAGAGAATCTTCAAGCAAACTCTCCACTGAGTGAGGAGCCTGATGTGGGGCTTGATCCTAGGACCCATGAGATCATGACCTGAGCCAAAACCAAGAGTCATACGGTCAGTGGACTGAACCACCACCCACCCTATGTGGGACAGAAGTTTTCAGCTTCTTTGGGTAAACACCAAGGAGGGTGACTGCTGAACTGTATAGTGAGAGTACATTTGGTTTTGTAAAAATCTGTCCACCATCTTCAAAGTGATTGTATCATTTTGCATTTCCACCAGCAATGAATCAGACTTTCCATTGTTGCACACCCTCACCAGCATTTGGTATTGTCAGTGTTTTGGATTTTCACCATTCTAATAGGTATGTAGTAGTATCTCATTGTTATTTTAATCTGCAATTCCCCAGTGACATACAATGGTGAGCACCTTTCCATTTGCTTATTTGTCATCTATATATCTTCTTTTGGTGAGGTGCCTGTTCAGATCTCTGCCTATTCAGTAACCAGGTTGTTCAACCTTGTTATTTGTTGTGTTTTAAGAATTCTTTGTATATTTTGCATAACAGTCATTTATCAAATTTTTGCAAATATCTTTTCCTAGTCTGTGGCTTGTCTTGTTATTCTCTTGATGTATTAAGTTTTGAAATCAGGAAATG
This sequence comes from Procyon lotor, assembly GCA_028646535.1. NCBI lineage: Eukaryota > Metazoa > Chordata > Mammalia > Carnivora > Procyonidae > Procyon > Procyon lotor. The sequence continues at coordinate 49,376,477 of CM053617.1, forward strand.
TGAGTCTTCCAGCTTTGTTTTTCTTTTTCAGAAGTATTTTGGCTATTTTCAGTCCCTTGAATTTTCATATGAGTTTTGGGATCAGCTTGTCAATTTCTGCAAAGAAGCCAGTTGGGATGTGGTAGGAATGCATGGGCAGAATCTGCAGATGGATTTGCAGAGTACAGCTATCTCAGCAATATTAAGTCCTTTAGTCTATGAACATGGGATGTCTCTCCTTTATTTAGTAACATTTTTGTCTTAAAGTCCATTTTGTCTGCTATCAGTATTGCCATTACAGCTCTTTTGTTATCTAGTAGAACATTTTAATTTCTTTAATGATTTTCTTCACTATATTTTTTAGTTCTTCATGGTTCCCTAGGGCGGACAGTATATATCTTAACTTATCAGAACCTACTTTAGGTTTACACTGACTTAATTCCATTTATCACATTTTTGAGATAGAGAAACATTAATCCTATATAATTCTATTTTCTCTTCCTCTTTTTTGTATTATTATTGTTATACACATTTCATTTAAATATGTTATAAATCCAATAATTGTTATGATTACTACAGTAGCCCTAGACTCGGAGCTGGAAGGAAAGAGAGCCCTGGGCTCCCTTTGGGCTGCATACAGCAGAAGTAGAACTTCTCCATTTGCCTAGGACTATTTCCAGAGACTTAAATTAAAAAAAAAAAAAAAGATTTTCACCATTTTTGGTTTCACTGGTGGGAGAGTCCACAGAGCTCGTCATACGGCCATTCTAAAAGTAATCTCCTTTCATGGGTCCTCTCTGTTCCCCCACCCAAAGCACCAGGCCCAGTGTGGTGTAGGGCAGGGGTCGTCACAGTCTTGGTGCCTAGTGATTCTCAAAACTGGGCACAAATCTGAACTTTCACATGAAGATATAAAAACAGTAGATTTGGAACTGGATCGCACCTCTAAGACAATTACTAGCAAATCCTTTTTTTGGGGGGGAAGGTTCAGCAGGGCTCTCTGTTCAAATGAAATCTAATATCAAACTTCCTACATTATAATTCTTAGAGTACAGAGAGCCTATTATTCCAGGAAAACTCGTTCAAAAGACTATCCTTTTCCCATTGAATTACATTGACTCCTTTGTCAAAAATCAATTACCTATGTGTGTAGGTCTACTCCTTCAGTCTTCTCTATGCTATTCCAGGGTTAGGTTTATATATCCTAACACCAACACCATCCTTTCTTGATTACTATAAGCCTGTAGTAATTGGTTACTACAGTATATACTATACTCTAATACAGTAATTGGTTAAGTCTTAAAACCAAACGTCTTTTCCAAAACTGTTTTGGTCATTCTCGATTCTTTGCATTTTCAAACACATTTTAGAATAAATTGATTAATTTCTACAAAATGAAATAAATAAATTTCTCCTGGAATTTTTATTTTATTTATTTATTTATTTATTTTTAGATTTTATTTATTTATTTGAGAGAGAGAGAGAAATCACAAGTAGGCAGAGAGGCAGGCAGAGAGAGAGGGAGAAGCAGGCTCCCTGCTAAGCAGAGAACCCAATGCGGGGCTCGAACCCAGGACCCCGAGATCATGACCTGAGCTGAAGGCAGAGGCTTTAACCCACTGAGCCACCCAGGTGCCCCACTCCTGGAATTTTTAAAATTAGAACTGCACAAATTCTATAGATCAACTTAGGGGGGAAAATAGCTACTTAACAATATGGAGACTTCTAATCCATGAATATGATAAATCTTTTCATTTACTTAGGTCTTTCAGTTCATTTAGCGATGTAGTATAAATTTCAATGCAGAGGTTTTGCACATCTTCCATTGAATTCATTCCTAAGTCTTAAAATTTCCTTTGTGATTTCTTTTTTTGGACTCATAAACCCAAGAAACTCAACCAACTTCAAATGCAAGAAACATAAAGAAACTACACTGATCATAAGCAGAGGACTCAAAATCAGTAATAAAGAGGAAATCTTAAAAACAGCCAGAGAAAAAAAATATACATTACATTCAGAGAAACAAAGATAATGATGGCAGCAGCTTTCTTGTTGGCAAAAACACAAACCAGAAGACTGGGGAAAGGCTTATGAATCCGCAGGGCCCCAAAGGTCTACTGGGACTACCATCATGATTCTGCTCCATGTTTGGGAAGCTCGGGTGTGAATGATTCAGCAAGTCCTACACAACAACATTACATACATCTCTTCACCTATCAGTTGGTCATCAAATAATTTATCGTCCACATCAGGAAATTTTGAGAGCAAAAGGGAGTGCTAGTAACGATTATGTCACGATAACTGATATAAAACAGCACTTCCAGGGCTCTGCTGGTTAATGGGGTCCTGTGATGACCCTAACTGTGAGTTCCCAGCACCCAGCATAGGTCCTGGTATAGAGCAGGTGCTCAATAAATGCTTGATAGTAAAAATAACATTCATTGAGAACTCTGTTAGGCACTGTGCTAAGACTTTTCACATGGCCTATCTCATTTAATTCCCATATCAACGCTTTGAAGTAGGTATTATTATTTTCCAGAGAAAGAAACCAACACACAGAGATTAAATAATTTGCCCAAACTAACAAGGTGTGGAACTGGGATTCAAACCCAGGTATTCTGGCTTCAAACCCTGGTCTCTCAACTACCACAGTCTGAATGAAGAAATTCAGTGAAAGAAAGAATGCAGAAATTCCGTCAATTAGGGTTACATTCTCATTAAAATTCATCAAGGCGTAAGAACAACACGTAAGCAGATTTAGTCACCTAATTTACCACAATAATCAAATCAAGAATAAAAACTAAAGGATCATTCTCATATAGGTAGATTAAGTATTTGATAAAACTTAATATCCACTTACGATTTTTTTTAATTTAGCCAACAAGAAATAGGAGTACACTTTCTTAATCTGAAAATGTTTATCTACCCAAAATAATCCCCAGGGAAGCAACTCTGGGACAAACCAAAAATGATGCCCACTAGGACTATGTCTATCCACTACTGTACTAATGATCCTGGCCAAGGCATTAACACAAGAAAAAGAAATGAGAGACTCAGAGGGAAAAAATACAACCATCAGTATTCACAACCCATATGACACTATATACAGAATCAAAGAGAACCTTTAGGAGATCCACACCTCTGGACTTTGGAAATTTCTAGCACCCTTATTAAAAAGAAATTAATGGGGTGCCTGGGTGGCTCAGTCGGGTAAGCATCTGACTCTTGGTTTGGGCTCAGGTCATGATCTCAGGGTCATGAGATTGAGCCTGGTGTCGGGCTCCGACTCAGTGTGGAGTCTGGTCAAGATTCTCTCTGTCTCTCTTCCTCTGCCACTCCCCCAGCTCACACTCTCTAAATAAATAAGTAAATAAATAAATAAATAAAATCATAAAAAAAAAATTAGCCCCCAGAAGGTATAAGACACTAGGCCTTAAAGGAAAAAAAAGATGAAAGAGCTCTAAAGAAGGAGGGGGGCAAGGGGTCGTGTGCCAGTGTGGGTGTTGTTAGTGCCGATAAACTGTACACTCAAATGGTAAATTTCACGTTGTGTATATTTTATCACAATTTTTAAAAATGGTAAGTTTTACATTATGTATATTTTACTGTAATAAAAAAAGAGAGACAATAAGATTTACGGGACAGGCAACTGGCAGAGCATGGACGTGAACTAGAGATGAATCATTGAAATTCTCTCCTTGCCTGCCCAGGAGCGGCCACGCAAAGCGCACGGAGCAGAGCTCTTGAGTCTGGAGCCTGGGCTCCGAACTGGACCAGAGGGTCCCTCTTTGAGGCGCTCATCCTTATCTGTGCTGTGGGGAACATGATACAACTCAGGGGCAGACAAGAGGGCCCAGACGAGATGCTGAGGCAGACAGTTTCTGTAAACAGACAGGAGCAGCACAGGCAGGAAGCGGGGTGGCCGATGCTCACAAAGTTCCCAAGGTGAGGTCAGGTTGAGGGTGGGTAGACAGGAGTGATAGAGGCTCTCTTATCAAACCACTACAGCCTCCAGGGAAGACACCTCACGGATCCCTAGAGCAGCAGCCAGGAGGCAGAGTAGACCCACCCACTGGGCCAAGGAGCTGTCCATACCGGATGCATTCATTTGCTGCGAACCAGCCCACACCATGCTGAAGCCAAGGCACAGGGCGCTGCAGCACACCCCAACTTCGAGAGGGGGCCCAACCCAGCTTCCAAAGTCATTAATGAGCCAAAGAAGTCTTCCTTGGCCACTTTCGGGAAAATACGCAAACCTGCACTACCTCAAATCCCTTCCCAGTCTAGCCTTTATCTGTGAGGGGCCATGCGCTGCAAAAGTGCATTTCAGAAAGAGCGTAAGTCAGGGTCCATGATCTGTTTGGGCGCTGGGAGAGCCCACATGGGCACAAGGAACTGCCCCAGTGGTGTTAGCTGAGTGTCAGCCAAGAGGTGTATAAAGCCACCGAATGGGAGCTCAGGGCAGGACGAGATGAGTGTGCCTGCGGTAAGCAAAGCCGACTTCTCGGAGGAGGACACCGCAGAGTGAGGCAGAAAGGACAAGGAGGAAGGCAAATACGAAGGCTTGGCAGTGGGAGTGTCAGGATTTCCAGAGGAAGCAGTCAGGTTGGAGTGAATGGACTTGTCCGTGAATCCCAGGAAATGCTGCCATGTGTCAGAGAAAGCAGTGGAGGCCCCAGATAATTTATTCCAGTGGTTTGGGGGTGACCACACAGCCGGCACCAGAACAGGATATGGACTGACGCCTGGTGTGCCACTCCACGGGGCACTGGGCATCCACAGGGATCACTGGAAACGTGCCATGATGGAGACAGCACCATTTCCAGAGCTTGAGGGTCGTGCCACAGGTCATTGGAGACCCTGGAGTGGGGAGGGCAGGTGAGATGCTCCAGAGGTCTGCTGGGGAAATAACACTCCCCAAACCGCTGTCGACAGCGGCTGGGTCTGATGACTTCTTGGCTTTGCTGTGAGTCTGAGATGAACAACCCAGGACAACAGAGGAGGCTGGGGGTGCCACTGGAGCCCTTCACTCTCCCCCAGCTAGCTTCCCACAGATGCTGAAGACACTCTAAGCACATATTTAAAGACCACCAGTCTGCAGGGGGCACCAAATCATCGGCCTCTCCAGGGAGCCCACATGTGTCAATTTCCAAGGTAATACGCTCAGGAAGGCGCCAGCTTAGCATCCTGGGCACAAAGGTCGTTGGAGCACACTCTCCCACAATGGTTCCTTGACTCCAAGTCTGACTCTGCTAATCCTGCACTGGGACCACACCTGTCCTCCCAGAGCTGAAATCTCAAGACTAAGGAGACCGGGGTTTCATGAGTGCCCCAGCTTCTACCCCCACCATGACCCACCACGCAGGGGCAAGTGACTAGCAAGAACTGTGTGCTCAAAAAAGTCCACTGAACTGATCCTCCCCTGCCTGCCCCTCCAGGCTGATGTGTGAGCCAACAAGAATTCAAATACTGAGCAATTACTATGCACCACCCACAAGGTAAGTAGGATTAGCCCTGTGTTTTATAGATGAGGAGACAGGTACACAGAGAAGTTAGGTGGCTTGCTCAACAACACACAGCAAGGGAGTAACTGGGGCGAGGTGAAACTCCGGTCACCGGGCTTCCCAAAGCTATGCATTTCCCCCTTGGAGGTAGGATGGCATAGACAGGGTCTCCCCAGGCTGCGCACAAGCCCCTTGCCCACACAGGCCCCATACCACCACTATTATGATTTAGCTATTGTTTTTCTTTAGGTTCCCTTCTGGAAAACTTGAATGCTTAGTTTAAGTTGGATGTTAGTTTCCTATTTCTGCTGTAAGAAATGACCACAACTTAGTGGCTTAAAGCGACATGAACTTCTTTTCTTAGAGTTCTGGAGGTCAGAAGGTCCACAATGGGTCTTCAGGGGCTAAAATCAAGGTTTCCTTCCCAAGATCCCAGGGGAGAATCCGTTTCCTTGCCATCTGGAGCATCTAGAGACCACCTGCATTCTTTGGCTTGTGGCCCCTTCCTTCATCTTCAAAGCACATTACTCCAAACTCTTTTCTCACAGCTCCTTCTCTGGCTCTCCTGCCTCCCTCTTATAAAGATGCCTGTGATTACACTGAGCCCACCTGGATGTTCTAGAATATTCTCCCATTCTTTTTTTTTTTTTTTTTTAAGATTTTATTTATTTGAGAGAGAGAAGGAGACCAAGTGGGGTGAAGGGCAGAGGGAGTGAATCTCAAGCAAGACTCCCCACTGAGCATGAAGCTCACTACGGGGCTCGATCCCATGACCCTGAGATCATGACCTGAGCTGAAGCCAACAGTTGGATGCCCAACCGACTGAGTCACTCAGGAGCCCCATCTTCTCTCCTTCTTAAGAACCTTAATCACATCTGTAAAGTCCCCTTCACCATTTAAGGTAACAGCCACAGGTTCTGGGGATTCGGATATGGATATCTCCAGGGGACACTGTTCATCCTAAGTCACCTCTAAAGCACTAATATCCGTAGTCATAAGCGTCTGATGTGCACGCGTGGGTGCTACTGGCTTAGGGCTGCTGTACCACAGACGGAGTGGCTCCAACAACAGAAATGTATTGTCTCGGTTCTGGAGGCTAGAAGTCTGAAATCGAGGTGTTGGCGGGGCTGGCTCCTTCTGAGGGCCGTTCCATGCTTCCCTCCTAGTTTCTGATGGTTTGCTGGCAACGCTTCATGCTTCTTGGTTTGCAGGAATATCAGCTCAATCTCCGCCTTCATCCTCACACAGTATCCTCCTTGTGTGCGTGTCTGGGTCCAAATTTCTTCTTTTTACAAGGACACCAGTCACTGGATTTCAGGGCCCACCCTACCACAGCATGACCTCATCCTAACTAGTTACATTGGCAACAACCCTATTTCCAAATAAGGCCACATTTGAGGTACTGGGGATTAGGACTCCAGCCTATGAATTTGGGGGGACACACCAACCTTCAACCCCTAACACCAACACACACTGAAACAATACATAATCATTAAAAGATAAAAGCATTTGCTCAAACACCACCCCCAAATTTCTTTCCGAATTCACGGTGGTACCTACACAACATTCTGGAAAATGCGAATCATAGTAACAAATGGTGCAGAGCCAGTCAGGTCTGGATTCAAATCGGTTTCCTCATCGGTAAAATGAGGACAGTGACAGAGCCTGCCTGACGTAATGGGCGAGAGGAGACGAGATGTGTAAAGCGCTGGGCACAGACACATTCGCTGTTATTATCACTCTTGTCGTGACACCAGTCCAGAGGGAAGGCTGCAGCCCCTGAGGTCAGGGAGGCAGCAGGGAGAGCATGGGGACAGACAGGCCCGGCTGTGAGCATCGCGGGGCCCCGGGGGGAGCTAACCAGCTGGTGTGCGTAGGCTGGGCTTGGGGAGGAGGCCTCTGGCTGTTCCAGCAGCTCATCAGGTGCGTGGGTGCTGCCTGGGACACGTCGGACATTAATGTGGTGGGGTCTGGGCTGAGAGCCCGACACAGGCAGCAGGACATGCACAGAGGGAAGAAAGCAAAGATGTACAGGACGGCGCTAGCCCGGCGAAGGCTCCTCGAGTCTAGAAAGTATTCAAACTGGTGGCTACTCTGTCTCCCCTGGAACTTCCCAGGAGGCTCATCCCATGGCCCCCTGCCACCCCCCCGACACACAAGGCTGACCCAAGTCCTTGTGAGAAAGAGCACTGGGTGGGAGTCAAGAGAGGAGGGTTCCAGTTCCGGCCTGCTGAGGCTTGTGGGGGCCTAGGGCAGTTCAGGAGAAACACCTGTCCTGTCCCACACCTCTTGGGAAGACACACGAGAAAGTGCTGCCAAACGCGAAACACACTTACTCCTACTTAACTTCTCGGAGCCTCAGTCTACTTTTCTACGAAATAGGGTCAAGTCCATTTTTCTCCTCATGGGCCGAAGCAAAGTTGCCCAGGGAAAACACATCTGCAAAGCACTGTGACACGTGCCAGGCCCAGAGGGGACCATCAGAAACAGTCTTCTCTCTGCACTGCTTTACCATCATTAATACTCTAGCTAGCGATGGAATGCTCGAGCTCCCAAGTCAGAATTCCAAATCACTCCTTCCTAGCTAGGAGACCTTGGCCAAGTCACCTAGCCCCCCTGGACTCAATTTTCTCATCTGTAAGGGGTGGGTAAGAACAGCCAACCCACGGTGGTGTGTGGATTCAAGGAAATAATACAGGTGAGCAGGTACTTGGCTCACTGAAGTTGCCTGATGAATGGGGTCACCTTTTTCAAGGTGAAGAGACTCCAGGGCACCCTTCCTATCTCCCACGGCCCTTTCCGCTTCCAGGAAGCTGCTCAGGGCCATGGATCTGGCTATTCCGCCCTGTCAATGGGTGAAAGAACTTGACAGGCTTCACTTAACCTCCTGCACTTTGTCCTGACATGAGATCGCTCAGGCTCCCCTCGGCCAAGAGGGAAGGGGGTGAAGGTAGGGCAGCTGACCCCCTGGAAAGCTGGGGGCTGCCAGGGCGGGGTCAGAGGGGCGGGACTCAGTCAGCTCTGAGTCTGGCTTCAGGTGGGAGGGGTCAAACTTGTTCTGGACTTGAGCCTGAGGCTGGTTCCCTACTGCAGAGCTGGAGCTTACCCCTGGCCCCTCCCAACCCCTCCCCCAGGGTGTCAGCCTCTGGCTGCTGGTCACCCCACTTTCCTCTGGTCCCCAGGAAAGTGCAGGGCTGGAGGAGCCCGGTGCCAGGGCCAGGCCAGGGAGTGCCAGGCAGTGTGAGGGGGCGGGGCTGGTGGGGTCTTCTGAGACTAAGAGGAAGAGCCTGGACTTCCTCCTCCAGGCAAGAGGGAGCCCCGGAGGGTGCTGAGCAGGAGCAACCCAGAGCGAGTGGGATTCTAGAAAGATAAACCTAGCCGGTACATGGGATGGAGCAGCGGTAAAAGAGACATCTGTGTGTGGGAGAGACTGCCAAAGAAATCTGCCACCCCACAGAGGATGAGGCTGGCCTAAGATGAGCCTGCCCACACCGGGGTGTGTGTGTGTTTTCCAGCAGGGTCCTGGCTGAGGTCACCCTGTTCCCTCCTGCGGTGAGGGTAGAGCCTCTATCTATCTCTTGGCCTCACCAGGGACCCTCCTGAAGTTCCTAACCCCCTCCCCCACCCCCAAGCTGCCAGACACTCCCCTCCCCCTCCACTCACCTCCAAGGACCATGACAAAGTGAGAGGCCCTGAAGAAGGTGAAGAAGGAGAAAGAACATACTCCCACCTTCTGACTGATCTTCTTTCTGGATGAACCACACACCCAACCCCAGTGCTTGTCAATTCTTTTTATTCTGATCATCCCTCTAAGTGGCTCAGAACTGTGGTCCTCAAAGTGTCCTCCTAGCCACCATGGGATCAAATTCTGGCCAAGGTCTCAGAAAAGACAGCATGTTCTTGGCAGAGACGAAACCAAGGCAGACCTTCGGTGGCCCCAGACCCAGGTCACTGTTTAAGGCAGTGAGATTCCAGAGCTGGTCCCCAACACTCTCCCCTGATGCAGTATTGTCTTGGAGAGAAGCCAAGTGGGATGTTTCTAATCAACAATCCAGTGTCCTTCCCTTACTCCAACCCCTTCTCCAAGCTTCTTCTTCCCCCATTTTGTTGGACTACAAATGGATCTGGGTACTTCCAGACCCCTGTGCAATAGGAAAAAACAAAAGAATGGGCTAAAGAAGAAGGCTAGGGTTGCTGGGCAGAGTCCAGATCTTTCCCAAGGCCTTGCCCTGGTCACTGTGGAACCCTGGCTTCCCAACAGCTCACCTCTCCTGTGCTTGGGAGTGCTGTTGGTCAGCACCAACATTGGGTGGGTCATCCTAAAACTCAGGAAGGGTGCTGAAAGCTTCTTCAAAGGTGCTGGAAGCCCCAGCAAGACCCTGGGCTGTCAGGTGGACCCAGCAAAAGCCAGGCAGACCCAGGGAGTCCTGGCCAGGAGCATCCTACACCCAGTGACTTGGGTAGGTCACTTGTCTACACCGCCAACTTCCTCCTCCATTAGACACTTCACAGCATGAGAGACAGAAACATGTGAAACTCCTCTGAGGGTTCCAGTGGAGGGAGTGCTAAGTGGCACCATCTCCAACGTGCTGTGATCTGTTCCCATCCAATGACTTTATCTCTAGCTTCTTGACCTTTGTTGGCTCTCTGCTTCCCAGGATCACAAGCCTATTTGTGACCTGTGCACCACTGACCTCTCCAGCCACATGTCCTGCTACCTCTGCACGTCCCCACACACTGCACGGCCTGCCTGCAATCCTCCCTGGATGTGAGATGCTAATCCCCATTCAGGCTATTCTGTGCCTTTGCAGAGAATGCCGCACCCCAACTGTTTTCTTGCTGTCAACATCTCTGAGGCCTTTGCACAGGTTCATCCCTCATTTACTCTCTCCTCTACATTGCTTCTGTAGCTTGGTCATATTTCTAGAACTGTATGTAACCACTATATTGTGATTATCTGTTTATATAACTGCCTCCTTTCAAAAGTTGTACATTTCTTGTAAACAACATCTGTGCCTTGATATGCTCACTTTCCATCATAGCATCTGACTCATAGCTGGGCACACAACTAGACTACATTTCCCAGCCTCCCTTGCTGGGAGATACAGTCATGTGACTGAATTCTGATCAACGGAATATTAGCAAGGCTGATGGACGCCTCCCCCAGACAACCTATAAAATTTCCCTCTAATCCTCCACCTTCTCTCTTCCCTCCCCTGCTGACTGGATACAGAGATCCATGGAGAGTGGAGTCCTCAGATGGAGGAGACTGGGTCCCTGAATGACAACCTGGAGCACAGTCCTCCAGGAACCAGTCTGGGCCTATGATGTGAACAGGAAAAAATCCTCTATTACAACGAGTCACTGAGAGTTTATTATACTGTATTAGCCTGTCTGTCTTAACTAATACAAAGGAGCTCAGTCATGGTCTGGTGAACCGAACTGAAAGAGGAAAGACTTAATATAAAATGCATCTACCCTGCCCCTTTCACTGATTCAGTCAGGCATCATGTCCCCTGCTTGATCGAACTATTCCTGAAGCCAAGCCATCACCCCTCTTCCCACTATCCTAGCCAGCAAATCGCACATACAGCATTTAGAATGCCATGCACTAAGGAAGGGTGGCCCAACAAGGGTGGGGACTGAGGACTTGCCAGATGACCTGTAAAAGTCACCACACGTGAATGAGCCCCAACTTGAGATCCTGGTTCCACAAGTTTGTAGAAGGCACACCAAGACACAAAGTTGAATCGCAGAGAAGGGCTTCCTTCTTCCCACACAGGCATCTACACCCAGTAGACCATTCAAGCTCACGGGAACATTTCCAAGGACGAGAACCCACCACCTCTGAAGCAGCCCACACCGACCACCCTTGGCAGCTTCTGGAGAGTGCTGGAATGGCATTCCATGTGCAGAGCCCCAGCGTGCCAGGCCAAGTTCCCATGGGGTCACAAAGCCTGAGACCAAATGGGAGAAAGATCGAATTTGGACAGAGGAAGAAAAAGAAAGAGGACTTCAAATGTATCCTTCCAACACCCTCTGCCCTCACTCTTCAAGGTGTGATCTAAGACTAATCCTATCCTCACCAAAGAGCTTGGTAGAAATGCAGAATCTCAGGCCCCAGGCAGACCTACTAAATCAGGATCTGCATTTTAACCACATCTGAGTAGTTTGTGTGCACATTAGAATTGGAAAGGCCTCGCCGTTCTTTGCTATAAGGATCCCAGCTAATCTTTAGCAGTGGTCCCACAACAAGTCCAGCCTATCCGCAAAGATGGACATACAGAAGGAGGAACGGGAGCTAAACTGTAGGTAGAACTTGCCTTTAAAGGGGGGGGTGGTGCAGGTCTGGGAGCTCGCTGTGCTTGAATAAGTTGAAACTTATTCAACATCAGTTTCCTGAGCACTATGTGCTGAGGACAATAAAATGTGACAATGTGACAGGGCTGGCAGGCTCTCTGAGGAAGTGGTCAAGGAAGGCCTTTCTAAGAGATGTCATGTGAGTTGAGGCTGGAGTGCCCAGGAGTCAGCTGCTCAAAAATATGGAGGAAGAGTTTACAGGCAGAGGGAACAGCAATGGCAAAGTCCTGTGGCAGCATTATGCTTGGTGTCCCAGGAGCAAGGGGGTGAGCAGTGAGTTAGAGCCAGCAAAGGAGGGCACAGGGGACTAGTCTGGAAGGGCAAACGGGGCAGGGGCCCACCACCCAGGGCCTGGCAGCAGGGTGAGAAGTTGGGAGTTCATTACCAAAAGAAAGGGAGACTTCCAGAAGGTTCTAAACGGGGTGTGATGTGATCTGATTTATGTTTTTAAAGGATCACATTGCTTGGTGAGAGGACAGGAGTGACAGTAGGGAGACACCTGAGGAGGCCAGCTCAGTTGCCCAGGTGTCCTGGGCAAGGTGACAGGACTGGACCACCGTGGGGACACAGCAGACAGAGAAGAAGGGAGGGCAGAGCACAGCTGCATTTTGAGGGAGGTCATCCAGGATGTACTGACTTGCAGTTGGGTTGGTATGGGACATGACTGGCCAGGTCTAGGGTGATCCCAATTGGGTTTGAAAGCCTTTGGCACTTCAGGCGCTCCGAACAGCTGAGCCAGGCGGTTCAAGAACCCTGACCCGGACTCACGGCCTCAGGGGCTGACGCTGCAGCCTCTGTCCCGAGAACTTCCTCCCTGGTCACCGAGGTTGGCCATTCAGCCCACAGGAGTCTTATCTTGGCACGTCTCCTTGGGCCCAAGGCTTCCTGGTGTCCCTTCACATTTGTGGAAGGAGAAGACAAGGTGGAGCGTAGATGGAAAAAGAAAAATCCCAAAGCAAAAATGAGAACTCAGGCAGAGCTGCCAGGGGGAGCCTGGTAAAGCAGCCCATGCAGCGAGGCAAGCCACCAGGGCCAGTCGGCGGCCTCCCTGGCTCCGTGGCCAGCTCTGTTTCACCAGGCTCCCCTGTGGGGAGAGCTCCATTCCTGCCAGGGAACCAGGAAATGCAAGAGGAAGACATCCCCGCGGGGCGCGGTGTCCTCCAGTCCAGCCTGGTACCCAGGGTAGGCTGCTCGTCTAGGAGCCAGCCCCGCTGCTGACCCAGGTGGTGCCTTCCTCCCAGACCCCCTCGATGTGGCCGCTGCCCACCTAACACGGGTGCAGGAGGAGGGGGAAGAGCAAGGAGGGAAGGGGCTGGCTGCTTGAGGGTGGCCAGGCACCTGTGTGTGTGCCTACCTCCCTTTCGGGCTCTCCCTCCGCAGAAGCAGAACTCTCTCTGACCTCCACACATGCCTGAGGCTGTCCTGCCTTTGCTCACACCGATCTCCCTGCCTGCACCCCCTTCTCAGTCTGCCTAAAGCCCGCCTTTATCCTGGACCCAAGGCAGGAAGAAGGGAACCCAGCATTCACCAGACACCTCTACCTGCACCACTGTCTGTCTGTCTTTCATAAGTATCTGAGGTCAGTTACACCTCCACATGAAAAAAGTGTCAGGCAAATGCGGCAACACCTGAAAGTTTGCTAAATCTGGGAGGTAGGGCCCCTGAGATGTTACATTGTTTTCTGTAGGATTAAACCATTTCATAACTAAAAATAGAAACAACAGAACAGAGAAGCTGACTGGCTGCAATGCAGAGAAGGGCCAGACGGCAGCGCGGGGAGTCCTGGTAAGAATGCTGTGGGTGCAGGTGAGGCATCAGGAGGGCTTGGCTGAGGGGCTGGGAGTCAGTGCAGGGGGGAAGGCGGGGTGGGGAGAGAATGCAGGAGAGGGTCTAGATAGGAGCTGGGTTTCATACGTGCTGAGGGGCAAGCAGATATGGGGCTTATCAGTGGAGATGCCTTCAAGGGCCGCCAATGGGTCAGCTCATAGCCAGCCCCACCCTGAGCCCAGTGACTTGCCCATGACAGGTGCTTACCCTCTAGCCACCCCTAGGTGATGGCAGACACTTGGAGCAGGGGACAGCCCTTCACTGAGAGAAGTTGTTCAAGGGAGAGCAGAGCCCCGCCCGAGCCTATGCCAGTGCTCTACCTTACCCAGATCACCGACAGCTGGTGAGGGATTTGGGGGACCAGCTTGACCCTACAAGGGCAGCTCCCTATCCTACCCGGCTATGTCTAGCGGGGATAGAACTGGGGCAGGTGTGGCCTTAGAGGAACGGCTAGCATGGGGTAGGGAGGGATTAGGGGATGGAACACACAGATGAGACCCAGGGCACCCTCTGTCCAGTCAGAGAAGGGGAAGAGCCAGCCTGAGGTTCCTGCCCGCCATGTCCCCAGCCCTACCCATGGGAACCCAGGGCTCCACTCTCCAGGGTAGCCGGGGTGAGGGCTGAGAGCACTGGCAGCCCCCCGCAGCCATGGGCCCGGGCACAGCCGGCCCAGGGAAGGGAGAGTGCAGTCATGTCTCTTCTGAGATGGGGAAGCGCTGAAGGCTGGCCATCAGGGGTGCCCTTTGCAGGCCGGGCAGCCTCCCACCAGGGTGCCCAGACTGTCGCCTGATACCAAAAGGAACGCCTTTGAGAAGGTTAATTATGAGGCCGATGCCCGATGCGACATACTCCCCGGAGGAGGAGGAGCGGAGCGCAGCCTCCCTCCTCCCACCAGCTTTTACCTTCAAGGCTGCAGACCTGTCAAGCCCCTGACCCCCAAGCAGACTAGGATCAGGTCCCGCCCCGCCCCTCTCCCAGAATCCTGCTCAGGATGACAGCACATGGAAGGGAAGATAGGAACAGGAGAGACCCCGACTGACAAAGACATAGCACCGTGAGAGAAAAATGCCTCCAGAAAAGTCTTGAGAAAGGCTCCAGGGACCAACAGAGCCATGCCAAGGGACAAGATCAGACTCAGAGACCCTTGGAGAGAGAGGGGGGGGGATAAACAGAGACACTGGGAAAAGAGCGAGATGGAGAGAGAACACCACAGGAAGAACCCAAGACGCGGGAGCAGAGAGAACAGAAGCCTCCGCACAGAAACTGACCGTTCTTGTCTCTCTACTCAGCCTAAAGCCTTCGTCCCCCGCCTGGGCAGAGGGTCAGGGCAGCACCCCCACCAGCGGGCCACCAAAGCCTTCCTGGCAGGGGTTGGCAAGGACCCGTCTCCTCTCCGAGGTGCCAGGCCCTCCCAGGTGGGCTCTGCCATGCTCTGGCCCACATCAAAGTTACAAGTGGCAAAGGACAAAAGGGGTTTAGCATGTGGATTCCAGAGCCATGCTGCCCAGTCTGAATCCTGACTCCCCCACTCGGAGAGGGCGTTTCTGCAGCTCTACCTTTCCCCGCCTTGGGTCTCAACTACATGGCCAAGAAAGCCGGGCATTCCAGACTAGCCCAAAGTGTCCCAACTGTACCAAAAAATACAAACGCTGATGGACAGAATCTCAGCGCTGAGTCCTCCTACATTTGGTAGATCCCTTGGCCTGTCTCCCTTCTGGGTCCCCACCCTACTGCAGTGTAGGATGGAAGAAGGAGCGGGCACGGCCCAGCACCCAAGGGGCACACACGGGGTTTCCCCTCCCCTTCACACCTGGGGTTCCTCCTCCCAAGGTTCCAAGAAGGAGAGTGGAGCCCACCTCCTTGAGGAGCCAGACTGGCTGGCCTTCACCAGAGATGCGCTCAGGAGACCAGCCAGCACTGTCTCAGTGGGAACAATGGTCGCTTGGCCCACACGGGAACCTCTCTGGAAGCTTCTCAACTCCAGCCCATGCAGCAGCCTCCTGCTATTTGGTTTGTTGGTTTTTTTCCTTCCTTAAGGGATATCTGAATGTGGTCTATTTAGCCCTAGGGACACCCCTGCACCCGCCCATTCCTGGCCTCCGCCCCAGCCCGCTGCCAGCACGGAGCTCAGACTCCCGCGTGGCAGACCCGGCCACTGTGCCCTACTAGGCACCGGACACACACTCCTTAATTAGCAGATGGAGCCCAACCCCGGCTGGCATCTGGGGCCATTGACTGGCCAGTCCTGCAGCACTCACTGACCACAGCTTCGGGGTGCCCAAGACCCTTCCATGGAAAATGTTCCCCTAGTCCAAGCTGGACAGACACGGTGTCCACGGTGCCCCTGCCTTCCTCCAGAATGACCACCATCCTGCCGATCCGTAGCTGCCCTGGGCTCAGTGGAGAAGGCCTCCTGGGTCTTATATCCTGGAAATCTCAGAACAGCTCTGAGGCTGCTTCTATACTGAGAGCCATTCCATCGCTGAGAAGGCTGAGTCCTGGAGGCCAGGTTCAGGGTCACCCGGCTGGTAAGAGCCGGGGCCCATGCACACACATTCATCAGTCTGATAACAAAGCTGGAACTTTCCTTCGCTTCGAGAAACTGCCCCACGCGGAGAACCAGGAATTTGGCATCAAGAATCCCACGTGCTCTGGGGTGCCTGGGTGGCTCGGTGGGTTAAAGCCTCTGCCTTCGGCTCAGGTCATGATCTCAGGGTCCTGGGATCGAGCCCCGCATCAGGCTCTCTGCTCAGCAGGGAGCCTTGCCTCCTCCTCTCTCTCTGCCTGCCTCTACTTGTGATCTCTCTCTCTGTCAAATAAATAAATGAAAATCTTTAAAAAAAAAAAAAAATCTTTAAAAAAAAAGAATCCTACATGCTCTTCTGGAGAGCCCAATGTTACCCGGCTGTGGGGGTTTCTGAGGAATCTATCACCCTTCTTCCTTAGCTCCAGCTAAAGCAAGGATGAGAAGGAAGCAATGCCCATCCTCCAACATCTCTTACAATGGCCCAGTCTGAGGGAACATCCTTGAGATGCAAGAATCACAGCTCCTAAAATCAGTTGGGGGCTGAGGTCCAGCCAAGGTCGTGGGGAGCTGATGAGGGGGGTCCCTGCAGCCGGCATCTCTGGGTCACCCAGCTGGTGGCAGGGAGGGGCAGAACAAACTCTTCCCTCGAGCCCGTAACTCAGGCTCCCACCACTCACCCTGACTGTCCTACACGCCTAGTTCCACACGAGTCAAAAGCAAAACCAACTGCTGCCAAGGGGTGAGGGGGGTGTAAGGATGCCCAGACCTCCAGGCCCAGATCCGGAGCTACCCCGACAAGCCAGCCAGGGTGCCCCCAGCGTCCAGGCCTGACGGCAGGGGTCTACACTTTGGGTTGTTCACTCGTGCTGTGCCTTCTGCCCTGCCCTGACTCTTGCACCAGCTGGGGGCTCCGGTTAAGGCCAAGGCCGTGGGCCTAGCTTTTCTGCCCAGGACGACCCTGACTTTCCCCCGTGGGGTCCCCAGCACCAAGCCCAGTGCCAGGCACGGACCGAGCACTCCTCCAAAGATGCCAGGATGGGCTTGAAAGTCTCTCCCGAGGGAAGGGAGTGACTTGGTCCTGGCTGAAGGCTTCAGGGAGCACGCACACACACATACACACTCACACAACACTCACCTGACCACCACCTAAGATCTTCCTTCCCTTCATTCTCCAGGTTGGAGGGGACACTGTCCCCCACCCACTTTCCAGCCACCTTTCCTGCTGCTTATCCAAAGAGGGGTAGCTGGGGGCCTGCTGGGAGCAGAGCTGAGTTTTCCAGGTCAGACCTCTGGGCCTGAGGCCAGAGGAGGAAGGAGCTGACAGGCGGCAAGTGCACTCCGGGGCCTCCCTGACTTACCGCCCAAACACACCCTAACATGACACCTGGTGCTGGGAAAACAGGGCGCGCAGCCCCAAGCAGCCACGCAGGCATGTGGCCTGACTCAGACGCTGCCTCTGGTGGAGCTGGGCTTTACTAGGCTCCAGAGGTGGGCGGAGGTGGGCAGGACATGGGGGCTGAGCTCCAGGAAGCAGCCGATCCTGAGAAGGACCTGCCGTCTGACCTTTCTGGAGCTCGAGAAAAGTCTTCGGCTCTTGGCAAGGGCGATTGCTCCCAGGGAGGGATATGCCTCCTCTCCCAGCAGCTTTCTCGGGTACGCAGTGGGGCGATCCTCCCTCCCTGGCCAAAAACCAAAGGCCTTCTGGATGGGAGGCCAGCATCCCGGACTCGTGAGAGCTAGAGGCTAGGGTGCCTGAGTTCTAGTCCTGCTGTCACTTCATGGTCTTGTAAGTTGGACAGGTCCCTTCCCCTGCTGGAGCCTCACTTCCTCATCTGTCAAATAAAAGAAAAGGACTACATCGGAGGGTAGCCAAGAATTTTCACACAAAGTGCTTCTGTCAACTGACAGGTAGTCTCTCCCTAAAGGTATTTGATTTTGTTTTTCAATTTTTTTAAGGTTTTTGTTTTGTTTTGTTGTTTAGATTTTATTAATTTGTTTGTCAGAGAGAGTACAGAGTGCGCACAAGCAGGGGGTGGCAGGCAGAGAGAGAAGCAGGAGCCCTGCTGACCAAGGAGCCCAATGCGGGACTTAATCCCAGGATCTGGGTATCACGACCGGAGCCAAAGGCAGACGTGTAACAGACTGAGCCACCCAGGCGTCCCTGATCATGTTTTTTCAGAAGGATTCTGGGACCATCTCTGGGCTCATGATCGATGAGTGATGTCTGCCATGGGTGTAGGATGGGAACACGCCATGCTCAATTAATGATGTCTGCTGTGGGCATCAGGCTGGAAAGTGGCCATGTGAGTTCCAGAGAGGTCTCATCCTGGCAGGTGATCTCTGAGGGCCTTCTGGTTATAAAACTCACAATTCCACCTTTGATTCCCCAGAAGACCTGGTTACCACTGGTTGGTAAGCACGCACCTCTCGTACTGTGATACTTGCGCACAGCTGATTTCTCTCCTTGTAAGAGACATTTTCATCAGCCCTGCGGGACTGTTACTGGGGGAGCAGGCAGCCTCCTGCACTCTCTCCATCCATCCGTACTCACAAGACTTCACCCAGAAAGTTACAGACAAGGAAACGATGCCAAGATGTAATACCCAGAGGACATTCCAGCTTTTCTCACAAGTGTCCCCATGTCTATAAAGGAGCTTCCCCACTGTGTGAAAATCCCACCCCGGCACAGGGAGGGGATGAACAATGGGCAGAGATGGCTCCTGGCTTCGTGGCGTAGTCACAAGTGAAGGTCTCGTCTGAGAAGGCCTGTGTCCTTGAGCTCCCTGGGAGGACGTCCCTGAGTCACCTACAGACCATGTGCTAAGAACACCGGCAGCGTGGTGGGTATCCTGCAAGTCTGGGCTGCAGAGTCAGAGAAGCTCTTCTCCTCTCTTCATATCTTTAGGCTTTGCCCAACTAGAAAGTTCTCCTGATGGCAGGCTCCACCAGAGCCCAAGCCCCCTCCTCTTATATTCCTTTGCACACAAATGTGGGAGGCTGTCCCCCTCTGTACTCTGCCCCACGTCCACCCCCTTTCCCCGCCCCCACCTCCATCTATGCTGGACCTGCGAGGCCGCTGTGTACAGGGTTATTCCTAAAAGCACAGGGTTGGGGAAAGTACACAAGAAGGGGTCACTAGCGGGGTACTAAGGCATCTTCCAGGATTCCATCCTGAGCTGGCCTCGAAGTAACGTTTCACTAGGCCTTCCCCTCCCAACCTTCCCTGGAGAACAGATACCCTCAGGAGCCCCCACCCCAACCCCCACCAACAGCAGAGCCTGGCAGAGGAGAAATCCGGAGAGAGAGAGGAAGCCAGAGTTCACCCTCAGGCCACAGGGCAAGATGAAAGGCAGTAGTTAAAGAAGGAGCCAGCTTGGGGGGGTGGGTTTGGGGAGAGGGAAGCCAGCCATGGAATTCCCGAGAGCTTCTGGAATCCCCGAGGGGGTTCCTTGGAATCCCCCTGTGCTCCATCAGGAATCTGAAAGATGCCTCCTTCTGAGCGCAAGGAAAAACAGCGACCAACAATTCCTTGTTTCCCCAACAGCATTGCCGGGAGGACTGTGCGTAGGTCAAGCTGGTAATCACTCTTTGGAGGTGGAGGGTTTTATCTAGGAAACTCCTAAAACTGCCACCTGCCCCTACTGCCTGGGGGCAGGCCGAGCTAGGGGATGAAGGTGAAGCCTGTTTCAGTGGGCAAGGAAAAGAGCTCCGCCTGCCGCCAGAGCGGCGTTTCCAGCGAGTCCCCGGCACTTGTGTGTCCCCCCCGGCAAGTCCACTTTCAGGGGACTTGCCCTACTGGGCTTTCAGCTTCCCTGTGGCATCTCCACGCTGGTCACGACTCTATGGGCTTTCTCCATGTGACTGACTGCATTCTTAGTATTACTCCAGGAGGCAGGTATTTTCGTTACTCCCATTATACAGATGAGAAAACCAAGGTACAGAGAGGTTAGAGAACTCACCAAAGGTGACATGCTGCTCTTGGGCCCCTATCACTGGCCGTGGAGTCCCTCCCCGCAGCCCCTGCCCCCACCATGTGGCTCGTAGTGTGTGCGGCCGTGACACAAGGCCCACCGCCCAAGTGCTTCTTGCCCCAGCGAACGTGCGTCCGTGTGTTTTGAGCAATATTTAAATACAAGATTCCAGTTTGACAAGATAATGTGGACAGATCCCTGGCGTTGGTGGTAATGGGTTCTAACCAGTCAGATTCCATAAGACTGATTGAGAGCGATGGCTTAGGAAGGGTGAGGTAACGTGATTTTAACAATTATTGTCATTTTCTTTCTTTGGTTAGATACGCTCTTCGTGTTGACTTTTTTTTAAACAGGTGTGTCTTCTGTCCCATTAGACTACAATGACCAGGAGGGACATATTCAGTGTAGACCTCCTTTTCCACCTCCTCCCATAGGTATCTTTTTAATTATTAAATACTGACATTGTAAATAGTGCATGAATATATTCTCCTGTTTTAAAAAAGTGAAACATTACAAATAAGGCTAAGTTTCCCCTTTGACCAAGATCCTCTTCTCACTGATGTCCCCCACCCTCTTCCAGAGATAACTTTATGACCAATTGGAAGTGCATCCTTCCGGATCTTTAAAAAATATTTATATACTTATGCTGCGCATGTACTTGCAACAAATAAGTCTTACTGTTGTTTTTGCATAAAAACTATATTGCTTGAAATCTGCTGTGGTCATTCATTAACATTTCTTGGAGATCCATCCATGGAATTGAGATCAATCTCCCTTATTTCGACTGTTGTACGAAGTGCAGTGAGAATACCACCGCTTACTGAGCGACCCTCTGTGGATGATCACGGTGTTTCCCACTGTCGCCATGGCAAACAACGTGAGGTTCTCCGTGCCTTCCTGGGACTGGGGGCTGACCTCGGTCAAGGCCAGTGTTCTCCTCTGCCCGGGGCATGTGAGCAATCACAGTGAGCCACGGCTCACCATGCTGCGGGAGCTGGCACTGCCATGTCTGGCGCTGGAACTCTCTACAGTCCTTGGAACGCAACTGTACTCAGAACTTGGCAAGTTCCCTCCCCAGGCTTTGCCCCCCTCCCCTTGCCTTTACTCTAGGGTCAACGACTTCAAACACAGGGCTTGCCTTGATGATAAAAAGACAGAGCCCGCAGGAGAAACATTTCTCCCCTCCCCTATCCTGCCCTCAGGTTGGTCCCTAGCACACATCAGGACCCCCTCCCCAATTGACCGCAGCTGAGGTGTGCTCTGAATGTCAAACTAAACGAGAGCAAAGCTATGAACTACACTAAATGAAGCTGAACGAAACAAAAACTAAACCAAATTCCAAATCTCATAAGTAGAAAGACGAACACGGGTATTGACTTGCAAAGTGACGGGCCCAGAATAGGATTCTTCTCCTCCTAAAAATGCAGTGACCCCGTAACACACTACAAATGGCTCCAGAACGTGCCCCCAGCCCCTCCCCCCTCACACACACATACACTCCTGTCCCAAGGCCAGGAATGAATGATTCGGGGAGGACAGTCTTGTTCATCCGGGTTGGCCTGGCTATTTGGGAGCTAGAAAGTGAGTGTGACCCTGGGTGGGGTAGGTGGGTGGAAAGTCTAGAGAGATGAATAAGGAAGAGAGATGAAAGCTCTTCACGACAAGTTAAGTCCTTCAGAGCACACGAGCAGTCCTGAACAACCTCCTCGAGTCCATCTTGCAAGCAGCGTGGGGGATGCCCAAGGGCCTCTCCTGGCTCTCGTCAAATATTGACCCTCTGCACTCACTGGCCGGAGTTCAGAGCCAAGGGCCAGCAGCAGCACGGGGCCAGTGTTTGCCGAGCCCTTACCGCAGCCCACCGCCTTGGAGGTCAGATTGGGAAACAGCCTTCAGAGAGCCTTCCGGCCCTCTCTGGTAGGGGTGCTACTTAACAGTGAAGGAGTTGAGCGAGGACATTTACAGAGGCTGGAAAGCTGGTCCAGTGCCAGGGAGAAGGCGACTTAAGAGCATCTGCGGCCCTTTACCGTCCTCCTTCTCCGCTTAGCTGCACCGCCGCATAATCCAAGCCCTTCAGGGCCAAACGGGCCTCACCATCAGGCCTCGTCCCCAACAGCTCCCTCTGGACACGTCCCTTTTCCTGGTCAGATAAGCTGAGTGGTGGATTATTTTTAGAAGAAATCGATTTCCACTTGGAGACCGAGAGCCTCTCTTCTCCCTATTTCCAACCTAACATCCAAAATGCCCTGAGAAGCCCTCTCTAGCACTGACCTGGTTTCCAGAAGTGCTTGCAATTACTCTATGGATGGGGCAGATCATGGTGGAGCAGGATCTCCTTCCTCCTGCTGGGGCCCTAAAGATTTTCGAGGGCCACGGGGAGGGTCTGGGAGGGTGGCCGGGCCCTCTGGGGCGGGACAACGCCAGATCGAGCCTGATACGTGTCCCAGGTGGTCTAAAGCAGCACAGTTGTGATACAGAGGTTCTGTATCTGCCCAGTGTGTAGCCCCAAGCCACCGCGGCTACTG
>CM053617.1:49399666-49415707 GCA_028646535.1 Procyon lotor
GGACGGACGGACGGACGATGACTGATGGATAGAAGGAAGCAGGCATGTCAGCATATATGAATAAACAAATTAGGGACATCCTTTACCCCAATAACTGTAATTCTCAAAAAACAACCAAAGACCCCCAAACTGACAAGGGGGTGTGGGGCTGTACCACTGCAGGCTGCTGTCCCCACCAGAACCATACAGGCTTCCTTTTTGTTCCTCCATCCCCAGAGGGATACTCTTTCCTTCCTCTCCACCCACAGAACGTTGCCAGTCCCTCAGTCTAGGGTCTCTCTGATCTCCAGTGGCTTCATTGCTTAAAAGTCTACTTTCCCCACCAGATTTTTAGAAGGAAGGCACCTAGTCCTTCTCAACTTAGCATTGCTCAGGCTGTGCCACTTCTGTCCTGCAGAAGCACGAATGTGCTGGAGGCCAGTCCACTCTTACCCTGAGCCGCCCTGGCTTATTCATCTTCATACATCCACCCTCACCACTCACAGCCAGGGTAAGGTTGCCAGATTTAGCCAAGTGGAAATAGAGGACACACCATAAAATGTGAATCTCAGATCAACAATGAATCACATTTTTAGCATAAGTATATCCCATGCAATATTTGGGACACACTTATAGTAAAAAAAAAAATAATCATCATTATTTATCTGAAATTCAAAATTAATTGGACATCTCTTATTTTATCTGGCGACCCTACTCCGGGGCCTCAAAGGAAGTGGGTGGCCAGTAAGTAAGGAGTGTGGGTGGCATGGGGTAGGAGGGAATAAGGAGATAAATGACCATCTCCGTAAGGTCCTAAGGCTTCATTCAGATAAGTGTAGAAGTGCAGTTACCAGCTTATCTGCGGGTCCTCTTCCCCAACGCCAGGAATGCGCTAGCTGCCCCGTGCTTCACCAGACGACTCATTCATGCCACGGGTCACATCAAAGAAGCACTATCTCTCCTCCAAGCACAGTCCTTCTGCTCCTGCCTCCCCCCACCTGCCGGGGCCGGCTGCCCTGCTGTGTGCATGGGATCGTCCTTTCCCAAGGCTCTTGCGTAGATCTGCTCATATAAACCTCACGACGACCCTCCTGGGTGAGTACTATTCAAATCTCCATCCCACAGATGGGAGAACAGAACCTAGAGAAGTTAAGGCCCATTTCCAGGGTTACACCGTGTGTCAGAGCCAGTAACCAGTCCTAGGCAGTGTGTCTCCAGTGCCCAAGCTCTAAGCCACTCTCTCACACAGCTGCTCACAACGGCCAGTTGCGAGGGCGCCTGGGACCAGAGACAGACTCAGCAAGGTCACGTATTCTTCCTCCATACGAGCTGCCATATTAAAATCAGTGACCCTGATAAATAAGAAAGGCTTTCCAATGGGACACCACTGAAGGTCCTCACGTCACAAGCTCTGTAAAATGGGTTCACAGAGATGCTATGCTTGGCTCAAAGGTTACGTTCCAAAGAATCACCCCAACCCCTTTCCAAACTGCATCTACAGGGTGGTGATGACCCACGTAGACAGGCCTGGCCATGCTCATGGTGAGAGCCAGCACATCGCACAAGACGCTCCATGCTGTGTGTCCCAAAACACAGGAAAGAAGCCCTCCAGGCAAGGAAGAAGTAGAGGGAGCAGCATTCCTTTCTCGTGAGGTTCTGCAACTAGGGAGGGGGTAAGGGAACAGAACAGAAGAGGGGGAAGAAAAGCTCTGATTTGAGAGTTTCCGCTGGCTTGCAGACCCTCTCTGGCTCATCAATGAGTCCTTTCAGGGTTCCCTCTCCCCAACTAACATCATTTCCTGTCCAGCACACTATGCCCATTGATGGGGTATCAGCAAATCCCACCAGTTTATACCAGAAGGACCCGAGGAGATTGGACAGGGATGGGGAGGAGAGGAAGAAGCAGGAAGGTAAGGAAGGGCTTTCCACCCCATATTGTTGGCTTAAGACAGGATTTACTGGAATACAGGAAGCTGGCTCACCTTTGGCTCATCTCATAAGTAGAGTGATAAGGACAATGGGATTAAGTCAGGTACTTGGGGGCAAACATGCAGGCCTGGCCTCTCCAAGATGACTCACCACCAAAAGCCTGCAAATGAAGGGGTGGACCTTGGTTGTGAGGGCCAGGTGTGAGTTTCTCTTCTTGGTGTTTTTATTGGCCTACACCAGGCTTATAGCCCTAAGGAAGAATCTAGAACCTCTCAGGTTTCCCTTCCTGATATAGGAAGGTTTCTGTCCAATCATGGTGAGTCTGCCTTGACGGGTGCCTGACTCCGATATGGAGGCCTAGGCCCCCTGCTGGTCATGTCTGTGACCCTCTACCCTGGGACACCCTGATTGGTCCAAAGAGGGCACCTGACTCAAATCAAGCCAATCCCAAGTCTTCCCTGGGATTTTTCACCTTCAAACTAGTCTCTCTGGTGTTGGGAACCAATAGATATGAAATTCGGGAGCTGTTGACAGCCAAGTTCCTCAGGAATCGAGGACAGGGCCCAGAGAGAAGCAGAGAGCAGACACAGAGAGAAAGCAGCTTGTGTTTTCAGTTCCCCCGTCTCGCTCTGCTCTTCACCCTCTGGTCAGTTAACTGCATGACCATCGCCGGTATCTCCTTCCAGCCAAGTCTCCCATTTGTCTGAGCCATAGGAGTGTAAAACTATCCCTTGTGACCCAAACAAGTCTACCCAAGTGAGCTGGCATCAGGGGAGGTCTGCAGGAGGAGCTGTGTGAACACGCCTGCACACAGAGAGAGTCACACACGCCACGTGCATGTATGAACAGGGCGGCGAGAGCCTTATTCAGCGAGACAGACGCAGCGGGATGCCCGGTTTGTGTCTGCAGTTCAAGAAACTGCTTATTTTCTGTTTCTGCCTCTCCTGCATGTTTGCTTTTCTTTGCCTGCAATGACGTGGTGGCTTGTGTCTCACCCCGGTTGTTTATAGTTACGTGTCTGCTCCTGCCCACGGCACCCACGGCCATCCTCCTGCCTCCCCACCCTGGTCTCCTACCCGCCAGGCAGAGGAGGGTGGCAAAGCTTGACTGCTAAGACCGTCAGAAGAAGCCCACACGGCCCAGTGTCTGCCTGTAATATTCCAGACTGAGCCAGGCACAGCTAGACAGGAGAAGCGTCCTTATTTGTCCCCCTGCTCTGACCGAGACACTGACCCCCGAGAGCTTGGACGGGGGCTCTCCAGAGGAGTGAGGACACGAGAGAGGCCAGCCCCCCAGAGACCCAGGCCACTGCAGGTGAAACTGGGCACCATCTGAACTCAGACCAACTTACCTGCAGGTCAAAGAACTTGCTGTACCTGCGGTAGATGGTCTGGGACGTGGAGTCGGACCAGGTCACGTTGATGATGTACACCTGTGGAGAAAAGGTAAGACCAAATGAGTGGCGAAGGCCGAGCTTCAAGCTGCACCAGGCACCATTTACCATGCCTGGGGGGGGCCCCGGGGCCACGACCATTCCTACCTCCGTCCCCAGGACCCAGCAGAGCATCAGTACCACACATGCACACACATCGATTTAAACACACACACAAACACATATCTAGAAGGATAGTCAATAAACTCCTAAAGATGATTATCTTAGATTAGGATTACAAGTGGTCTTCATTTCCTTCTTTTCATTTATATGTATTTTATACAATGAACATACACTGGGGTCGTCAAAAATTCCCACTTCTAAGTGAATGAAATTCTACAAGAGGTCTTCTCACATTGTAGGTGCTAGGGCCCCACGCTCTGAAATTCTGCATAAGTAGACTTGGGGTTTCAGGGCTCAAGCATCTACATCTTACCTTATTTTCTTTTTTAAAGGCTTTTTTTTTTTTTTAGGTTTTATTTGAGAGAGAGAACACAAGTAGGGGAGGGGGCAGATTACAAGGAGACTCCTCGCTGAGCAGGGAGCCCAATGAAGAGCCCAATCCCAGGACCCCGGATCATACCTGAACCAAAGGCAGATTCCTAAGACCACTAACTGGGCCACCCAGGCGCCCCTTAAAAGCTTTATTTTTTTATACAGCAGTTTTAGGTTCACAGTAAAATTGAGCAGAAAGTACAGAGTTCCCGTAAACCCCCTGCCCTCTCCCACCACTTGAGTGCTACATTGTTAAAATTGGGCATCTATCCTTTTTAACAAACCACTTCTGCTGCAGTTGATTCTCAGAACCCACTCTGAAAAGCATTTCAAGTGACCATAAGCATTTCGGAGACACGATTCATCCCAGTATCCCTACGTCTTAGCTCAGGGCCGGGCACAGAGCAGAGTGTGCGCTCAGGAAACATTTTGCTGCGCTGAACAATCAAATGGACACGCTAGATGAGAGGCAGATTTGCAGGACAGATGTCAGCACATGTAAGACTGGCAAACTTGTCTGAAATGAAGGCATTTCCCAGACCCCATTCCCAATGTCACCCCACTTTCTGGGGCTCAGGCTCTCCAAGGCTGCTGCCTCAAGCCAATCTAGAAGGCTCCCTGGCCCAGGAGGTGGGCAGGCCTGCTGGCTGGAGAAGGAGAAAGTCCCCTGCCACACAGTCCAGCCTATTGTCCCCGCCATTTCTGTCCCTTTCACCTGAACACACACCGAAGGCACACCCTCCTCGGGGAGGGCTCAGAGGGAGGGAGGGATCCCCTAGAATAGCTCAGGGCTGTTCTGCTGACCTTCCCCTCTGGGGCCTGCTGTGACTCTCTGGGGTTAGGGGACAGCACTGAGACAGAGTGGGACCCCGCCTTGCTTCCTTCCTCCCAGGAGACTGAGCAGCTGTGTCCACAGCTGTGGTTCCCTTGCCTGGGCGCCCATCAGAATCTCCCGGCAGGCTTCACAAAAACTCAGATTCCGGACCCCTGCCTAGTGATTCTGACTCAGTAGGCCTGAGGGGACTCCACCTGTGAGAAGGAAATGGCCAGCGAAGCCAGGGATCTCAGCCACTGTGAGAAGGAAGGAATGTGAGCAAAGAGGAGAAACATTTAGATCCCTTGGCCTCAGGGTAGCTGAAGTCCCTGGAAGCCCGGAGCAGGGCTGTCTTAGTCTGTCTGAGCTGCTATAAAAAAATACCATCGACTCAGTGGCTTAAACGACTGACACTTATTTCTCACAGTTATGGAGGCTGGAAGTCCAAGATCAAGGTTTCCAGTGAGACCGACTTCCTGACTTTCAGTTGGTCACCCTGTTCCTGTACCCTTATGTGGTGGAGACACGGGGCTCTAGTCTCTTCCTCGTCTTCTGAGGGCATTCACCCCACCGCTGGGGCTCCATCCTTGTGGCCTCATCTAAACCTGATCGCCTCCCAAAGGCCCTGCCTCAAATATCATGCTGGGGATTAGGGCTCCGACATACGAATCTGGAAGAACACAGACGCTCAGTCCACAGCAAGGGTTTTGCCCACGGGGCTACGGGGCTTTATGTGCGGCTGCGCAGTTAACCTTTAAGCAAACGAGCTCTGAGTCCTCCATCCCTTCTCCCCCACCCAGGCCCCCTAACAGAGGTAGCCTCGCTCAGCGCAGTGTTCACTATGAACTGAAACCGAGCAGAAGGCCATAAAGCAAAGCAAAGAGCAAGGGTTGCTCCCTGGACATGGGGTATTCATGACATGCTTTATGTGACCCTGATAAGAAAGGCGTAAAGTGAGAGGCCATCCCTATCTGCACAAACCCAAACCTAAACCATTGACTATGATTATAATAGATAGGGGTTTGCTTTAGATCATATATAAACATATATCATATAAACATATAAACATATATCTCATAGAATTAATGGCAGGAACCACTTAGGTAATGGCCACTTCAGTCCAGCAAGTGTAAAGCATTCATAAGCATAGGCTCATTCAATCTACGACATAGCTACCGTTGTCATCTCCGTTCTGTACAGGAGGAAGCTGAGCTTTAGAGAAGCTAAATAACTTGCCGGAGGTCACACAGCTAGTAAAATAAAGACCTGGCCCAAGTCCAGCCACGTGCAATCACCATGCTCTCAACCACATTGGACTATCTTTCTGAACGTAAATTTAAGAGTATGGATATTTAAATCAAACTACTTAATCAGGACTGAAAGGCTTCTTTCTTAATAAATCTCTGGGTGGCCTGAAAAGTCTGTGTAACCCTTGCACAGGAGATGGACCTAGAGGAATATGGAGGGGTCATGTCAATTCTGAGAGCAAGAAGAGGCAGAACTCAGGGCCCAGATGTAAGTCAGTGGTTAGGAATGATACAAAACCAGAGAAATGCAGAGGAACCCCTCACACACAACTGACTTCACTGACTGTGGCCAGATGCTCTGGGGTTTTCACCGGGGTTATAACCCATCCCATCCCCCTTGCTGACTCCCGGCTCCATGACCCCCAAATCCTGCCGCCTCCATCTCCCCTCCCCACAGGTCCTGGGCAGGGAGCAGATGCTGTACATGGCCAGGTGCTACCTTCCTGACCTCTGCCTGGGCGGACACACTCTAAGGAGGCCCCAAGCGGCCGTGCCCTCCCAGGAGAGAGCCTGTGGGCCATTAGACAACAGCCTTTCTCCCCAGCCAACCAAGCGGGGCCAGGAGGAAGGGCTTAACTGGGGCTTAACATGACCCATGCTCTATCCTCTTCAGTAATTAGGGGCTTCCCTTCACCTCCCAGGGAGAATTAATTATAGGCTCACAGCCTCTAGCAGCTGGGAGGCCTCTCCATCTGCAAAGGAGGAAACTCGGACCCAGGATGGTGATTTGCCAAGGAAGAAGCACACACTCTGGAGTCGGTCACACCTGGGTTCCCCTCTCAGGACTGCCACTATTGGCTGTGAGATATCAGCCCAGCCTCTCAGACCCTCAGACTCCTCCTCTACTCAGTAGGCACAAGCTTGGGGTCCCCACTATGCTGGTTACCATAGCAGGTGTGCTCACCCCGTGAGGGCCAGAGCTGAGAGAGGAGCCCAGACCTCCCAATCGCCAGGCCAGAGCTAACCAGCACACAACCAGAGCACCCCCCACCCCCTGCCAAAGTCTCTTCCCTTCACAGAGAACATCTCGGCCTAACCCTTGCCGGGAACCCACCCCAAAGGCGAGCCTCTGGAGAAAAGCCGGAGGGCAGGGCGGCGGAAGTTGCCCTGTGGCTACAACCACCAGGCTTCCACAACACGCAGCCATGCTTCCCCTCAAAACACGTTTCTTTCCTTTTTGGGCAAAGGCTTGTGCCCCGCTTCCCATGCTCTGGGTGAGCATGAGGTGACCCAGGTGCGGCAGTGTGGAAACGAATCCTCACCCCATGTTCCCCTAAACCTTTAGGATCTACCAGAGGGCCCCCAGCCTCCCTCCTGTACTACGGTCTAAATCCTGAGTTGAGGAAATGATCAGAGACCTCCCTGGAGACAGAAGCCCAGAGGTCTGGGGACAGTCTCCAGACTCCTTTCTTTCATCGGGGCAGCCTCTTTCAAGGGCTCATCTGCTTTCCTCCAAACCTTGAACATCCTGGATCACGGTTCCAGGCGAGCGATGCAAATGCAAAATTCCAGCCCAACCCGCGCAACCCCCCACCCACATTAGATTCTCAAGCCTCTCGGAGCCCTGCCGGCATGGGAAACCCTAGGGATAAACCCCCGAGAAAGAGCAGGTGGAGGGGAAGGGGGACAGGGCAGAGGTCACCCAAGAAAGCCAGCTCTGTTTACCGGGCCTGCGTCAGGGGCCCAGATAAATTCTCCTCCGGCTGCAGAAGTGGCCCAGATAACATTACTTCGCAGCTGGTTCTCAAGAAAGGTTTGCAATTAAACATCCTGCTTCCACACACTTTACTTGGGGTTATGTTTCCCGGGTGGAGTTTCCCTTACTCTGGATTTAAAAAACCCATGGATTCTATTTCCCCCGTTTCTGGCCATTTCGGGCAAATGGCAGGCATCTAGGCGGCCTCACTGTCGACCAGCAACTGTGTCCAGTTGCTCTCGGAGAGGCAGCTCCAGAATCTCACATCCACCGGTCCCGCTTACCCTCTACCGAGGAGGGTCTCCACCACAGACACAACCAGGGAAACTCTCAGCAGACCCCCAGTACGATGCCTTGGTCCGGCCAGCCCACCCGCTCTGGACCGCCTTCCATCCGCTCAGCTCAACAGGCCCAGAAACGTCTGAGGCTTCCAATCCTTCCAAGTCTTGCTCCTTTCAACCCGAAAGCAGCCATGATGCAAATCAGACCCACGGCTTAACTCCAGAGCACTGAGAATGAAGCCCAGCCCAGTTCCTGTGGAGGCACGTTCACAATCGGACCTGGGCTACAACCAAAGAATGGTCCAAAGATATGGCCCAACCATTCTTAGAAGGCCTAGGACCTGCCTGCCCCATGTTTAAGCAGAAAGGGCCAGTATAGACCTATTGCTCCCTGTGCTGACAAAAAGTACAGTTAGAGGCAAGGAGTTAGGAACTGTGGAAGAAATCGTATATATTCGTGGCACTATGGCTCCGTTTACTAAGGAAGGTCTTATTTTGTCTGGACCCCTGCCAGCTGCCCCTGGCCCCAGGCCAAATGGAAACTCAATGACAATCTTCCTTCACCTGCTCACACTATAGTCCATCAGGTGGCTGGGACTAGGGCCGTTGCATACAGTTGTACAAGTTGTTCACTGCCCAAACACTACCCAGCCAAGTAAGAAATCTCACCTGTAACTGTGCACCTCAAACTGTGCACTTTGGCTGGAAGCTGTAGGCACGTTGAAAAGGGATGCCTTATTCTAAAGCATACACAGTGCTTCTGGCCAGGACACTGCACCCTGTTCCCCGGAGGGGGGTGAAGGGGGCTGTCACTGCTTTTTAGGGCCCTTGAGGTCACAATACTTCCTCAGGACCCAGGTCTTCAACTCCTCTAAATCTTCTAGATAAAGGGATGCTTAACACTTGGAACTGAAGAAGTCAGAATAAATACAGCCGGTAAAAGGGAGTTTACATCTGGGGACACAATCATCACTCTGGCTTCCAGCGGGAGCAGTTCATCATGCCAAGTTCTCCAAGAAGATGCCAGCCCATCTAAGGTACCAATCAGCTCTAACCTTCTACTCCAAGGGTTCCACGTACTATGTCCTACCCCAGAGAGGGGAGGCATGGGACATAAGTTCCAAATCAGGCCAGACTGATCCTTGAGGTCCAAATTACCTGGCAAGGCAGAGGAGCCCAGGGCTGCTGCCCCCGGTGCAAGTGGCTGCACCAAACGTTGGGCCAGTATCCCCTTTTCTCCCAGTTGGGCGCACTGAGTCCCACAGTGAAGGCCACGGTGTCAAAGACTCATCTGGACCGCACCCGACAGAAAGCCCCAGAACCCAAAATGCGACCTGGGTCCACTAGCCAAGTGTCTAACCATCTCTTGCGGTGCTCCTAGTCTGATTTCCACAATTAGCCAGTTATCATATCTGCCTTTATTTGCCA
This sequence comes from Procyon lotor, assembly GCA_028646535.1. NCBI lineage: Eukaryota > Metazoa > Chordata > Mammalia > Carnivora > Procyonidae > Procyon > Procyon lotor. Next base: position 49,409,028 of record CM053617.1, read on the forward strand.
ATTGTTGGCTCTGAACAACCCAGCACTGGACACATGTTGACATGTTGTGTCCCTGCCGATTTAACATGGCCGAGTATGTTGTCCCCCAGACCCCAACCCACCCAGCAGCAAGGGCAGCAAACATCTTCCCCAGCCACTCTGGTGTTCCCCAGACCCACCAGTCCACAGGGCACACTGAAGTGATGATGGACTGGTGGGTCCACCACCAGTGGGTGGTGAAAATTCATGGGGTTTGAAACACCAAAGGGATCACAAGCAGCAACACTTGGGGACTATCCCCCCACCCCCAGAAGCAAATCCCCTGTGGCCAAGGGTAGACTACAGATACATCTGGCTCAGTGCAAGGGTCTTGGCCAACCTAAAACCTGGTTGGCAAGATCAAGTTTCATAGCCTGTGGCTACTTGGCTAAAGTTTGTGCTCATTCCCAGGGTATGGCCCTATTAAAACTCCAAGCCCTCCTCTAGGGCGGGTACTTGTTCTCCAGGTGGGGAGGATGGTGACGCTGCAGATTTGGGGAACAAGCACCACCTAGAAGCTTGGACTGGAGGGTGCCCCCCACCCCAGCGCATACACACACAGTGTTAATGACCAGGTGGTGGAACCTTTCCCAGGCTCAGACGCCCCGACTCCAGGCTCGCTCTGGACCCCATGTTTATGCACCAGTCACAGTAAACGCAGCTGCAGCGACCCCAGGAAGGCTCTGGGAGGGATGGGGCGTATGCTGGCAGAACGTTCCTCCCAGAACTACCTGTCCACCGGTCACCAAAACATAGCTGCTGCCGCTGCTGGCCTGCACCGAATGGCCCTCATCGGGGAGAAAGGGCTTTTTAGAGGGGTTTGGAGAGGGGAGAGCCAGCTCCTGTACCTTATCGAACACCTTCGAGAGTGTTTAGTGGGTGCCCATCACACTCAGTGGGGGGCCTGCTACTGTCTGCGTGGAACATGGGCCTTGATGGCTTACTTAACTTGAAAGGCAGTGGGTAGACAAGAGGGTCTGGAAGAAGCCTTCCTATTACTTGCAACTGCATAACGGGTGGGGCTGACTGGAGTTACCTCACTTTCAGAGAGCTAACGCTGTGTCTCCCCTTTAGCGTGGAAGCTCCCTGAAGGCAGATTAGGGCACCCTAATGCTCAGCATGACACTATTTGCCCAAGAGGTGCTCACTTAATGGCTCTTAAGTGAAGGAACAGAACAACCAACAAACGTTGAGTGAGTGCTTACCTAGTACCTGGTTTTGTGCCAAGCTAAGGACAAGGCAAAGTCCTCTGACCTCCAGGCTCTTACAGCTCAGCCTAACAAATCAAGTAGGGAAACAGTGCGATGGAGTCACAGGGTGCCAAAACGTGGGGCTCAGGAAGGACCAGAGGCAGTGTTGGCACCATGGACGGAAGACAGCTTGGAAGGCATTTGATGGGTTTAAATATTGGCTCTAACATTTCTCTGCTGTGTGGGCTTGGGCAGGTGACTTGACTTCTCGGAGTCAGGGTTTCCCCAGCTACAACGTGTGGTTTATAATGGGAGCCTCTCATTAAATGTGATGATGGACATGGGGCGCACGGCAAGCACCCAATGAACATTCCCAGGAAGAGAGAGGGCGCCAACCAACTTCTTTCCCTTTGCGTGAGCCGTGGAGCAGGAGGGGAGTGGGGAGTGGCAAACAGGGACACAGATGGACGAGGACGAACACGTGTATGTGTGCGCGCACACGTACACACGCCCACATGAGCGGGCACACCAGGAGTGGAACCAGAGCTGGCCTGGGAGAGCAGAGGGCAGACACTGACTGCTTGCCTGGAGCTAGGAAAGATTCCTCAGGAGCCCCCTGCTGAAAGGATGGGCAAGCTGTGGCAGGCCCCTCTGAGTCGGAGGCTCTTTTTTCTTCTTTATTTCCAGTTTCCTGGGGGGGAAATGAGTGTCTAAAGCAGGAGCTCTCAGGATTTACAAACCCTCCACGGACCTCAAAAGAAGGTTCCACTGTCAAAGCTCTGTGTATATGATCACCAGAACTGGGAGAGAAATAGTAAGAAGAGTCCGTTCTTAGAAACTTCTTCTCATACGCATAAATTATTGATTCCATCAGGAAGAACTGTAATAGCCACGCCCACTTCACGGAGCACGTACTGCATTCCAGGCATTGCTAAGCACTTTATTCAGATCATCTCATTTAATCCTTGCGACCATCTCTGGTCCACAAACAAAGACACCTAGAGAGGTAACTGGCTGACCTGGTCGTACTGGCGGCATGTCACGGAGCTGGGCTTCAAATGTGGCATTGACTACAGGGCCGGACTGCCTCAGCCTCTTTAATAACTCCACCAGACTGCCCGGAACAAGGCCGAGCGAGTCCCTGCCCCAAGGCTCTGCCCTCGTGCTTCTATCCGCTGCTCTCTTGAGGGGTGGCCTCACATGTGCGTGATCTATCAGGTAGTCCTGAAGTCGCCCATGCGGCAGGCGGGGAAGGAGGTCTGCAGGGGACCAGCGCTCTATTTTACATGATCTGAGTTCATCACATCAGCTCCATGAAAATTTCTCACTCACTCTGAGCCCCACTCCCCGGCCAGAAAATAGGGAGGCTACTAACTGCCTCGCCGTGAGGATGAATGAGAACACAAAACCACCTCTAGCGCGTGGGACACCACAGCTGCTCAATAAATGTGACCTTCCTTTTCCATCCTCCCTCCTCCAAGACGCCTTCGAAGTGCCCGGCATGGTCTTTTGCACTTAGAATTTAAGCCTCTTCCCTAGAAGTTTCTGGGGACACCAATTAGCCCTGTGTCTTGAAAGGAACCCACTTTGGGTTTCTAGAGCTCTGGACGTGGTCCCCACTCCACGCTTCCCAGAGTCACAGGGCGCACGGCTGAACTCTGTACCTTCGTCCCTCCGGCTGTGCCACCACCCTCTGGTCCCAAGTCAGCTTATCAGAGCAGACAGGTCTGACCCCCTCGCACCAGCAGGTGCTCAATGGAGAGGCAGCAAAAGGGCAACGGACATCTTGGCTAACGCCCAGGACCCCGGGGTGTGGGGCAGTGTGCCCAGACTCGGGGAAGGAGGCTCGCCCTATTATGAAAATCCAGAAAAACTCTAGATGCACATTGACATTCAGGAGCTAGAGTCCTGGAAACCTTAAACAAACGTATCCTCTCCTGACCTTGATATAAAGAGGGTCATGCTCCTGAGCTTCTGTGGGGCTTGGGCACAGCCCTGTGGGTTGAGGAAAGGGTTAGAGATGAGGATTCTCACTCCACGCACTCTCAACTCAATGACTGACCTGGGCCCGCTGAGCAGGACACACACATCCTGTGAACGTGCCCCACTCCCTCGTCACACCCTAAAGAGTGAGGCAAAGGTTAACACACATAGCCTGGCTTCCTCTTCCTGGGAAACAGAGCCGCCGGGCAAGGCCAGAGGCCAGCGGTCCCCCCTACACACAGCGCGCAGAGGAAATGACCCCAGTGCTTCCTCCCCACCATCTGACACACTCACACCTTCCTCTCTACTGTGCTCAGCAAAGCTCAATTTCCACCCAGGGCAAATAGCTGTCATTAGGAATTTTGTTGCAAGGGACAGACTGGACAATCATTTTGGAAAGCATTTTGGCAATCTCTATCCCAAACTTACATTGCCTTTGACTCAGCAATTTCGCCCCTAAGAATTTATCCATACGTGTGTGTGTGTGTGTGAGCGTAGGTGTCGTCTTTGTGTATATAAAGATGTTTGTGGCAGCCCTGTTCGTAAAAATAAGGAAAAAGTTAGGAATACTCAATGTCTGGTGATTTTAAAAATGGTCACATGAATTGTGATTCATACACTTGTTAAAGAAAAGGTGGCTCTTTCTGTGTCATTTTGGTAAAATGTCCACACTACACTGAGAAAAGGAAAAAACTACAAAAGAGAACGTATACGATATGATTAGATATATTCGGGGAGACGCGTGTGTATGGGGGTTGCGTATGTGAACGTGCATGCACATTTGAAAAGTCTAGGAAAAAATGCAAGAAATTGTTAAGTGGTTATTTGGGTTAAGAGAAGGAGAAACAGAATAATTTCACTTTATACTTTATACGTTTCTATTTTATTCCTTTTGAACATGTCTGGCTTTCATAATTTGAAGCAAAATTTCCATCTTATAAAATGATTGTGTCCTCCTAGCTACTGCCAGCTCCTAAATATTTATTCTGCTAAAAATCCAATGTTTGCTCATTCTTGGGGAGTTTCAGGGGAATTCAAGTTCAATGTGGAGCCCTTGAAACCATGGTCTGCAACCCTGAGTATGCATGCAATCACCTGGAGGGCTTTAAAAACTCTGCCTCCCCAGGCCTCACCCCCGACCCCACCCCACCCCCCACACCATTTAAATCAGAATCTTGAAAGATGGGGTGAACGTGGGTAGTTGGCAAAGCTCCCCAGGTGAGTCTACTAGTTGTTACAGGTTGAGAACCACTAAGCTGAAACAATACTAAAACAGCACTGAACTAGCTGAGAAAAATACTCCTTAAACAGAAAGCAATATGATAGTATAATCTGTACTACTAACAGTCAGCTCTGCCTTTAAGAGGATTAGCAAGAGAGCTTGTATTTGGTGATTTTTCTAAAAGTTCTGCCTCCAATTTTGGAATTCACCAGCTCAAATGGGGAAAAGAAAACAAGGGGCTCATTTGTTCTGAGCTACGGCTGCGTCTCGCTTTCTTTGGCAGCCTGTGACCACCCTCACCTCCCCGGAACCTACATCAGTGACTAAGGGGTCAGAGTCCAGCCCTTTCTGGCTCCGGGAGGAACAGCTGAAAGAATTAGAGGTGCTGAACCCAGAAAAGGCATTTAAGAGACACATGACAGCTGGTTTCATATATTCCAAGGGCTACAAATATGGGAGGTTCAACTGCAGTTGGACCCAAAGGAAGGTGGTGGATAATGAGGGCAAATTATAGGAAGGCCAGTCTTTGCCTAATGTTAGGAGGAACCTTCCAGCCAGAGGGACCAAAGGATGGCAGGGGCTGTCTTGAGAAGTAATGGGAGGGTCAGGGCAGGAGATGAGTGACCTCCTGTATTGGATGTTGCTGGAAAATCCCTTCCCACCCAACCGTCCAACTTCCAACTCTCTGAGGCCAGAAACACAAAGTTTTAGCAAAATACACCGGGAACGCAGCCCCTTTCACAAAGTTTTCCGCTCTCCACAAACACGGCCTGAGCACCGGCTCAGGGCCAGGCTCTGAACTAGGTGCTGGGCAGATGGGCAGCGAGCCAAGCAGCCCATCCTCTTGGAGTTTGCATGGGGAGCGTCGGGCGCGTACATGATCGTTTCTGACGGTCCGATAAAACCGAGCAGCGACTGAAACTGGTGGCAGGGTGGGTGGGGGTGTGTGTGTGTGTGTGTGTGTGTGTGTGTGTGTGTGGCTACTTTAGACACATGGCCAGGGAAGACCGCTCTCAGGAGTGGATATTTGAGTTGAGACCTAAATGCAAAGGGCAAAGCACTACTCACCCCCTGGGGAGGTCGATGGGACCTCAGTTTGACTCAATCCAAAACTGGAAGGGAACCCACCCTCACATCACCTACAAAAGTTAACCCAAAATGAATCAAATAGTTCCGTGTGAGCAATAAAACTGTAAAAGTCTTAGAAGAAAATATAGGTGCAAATCTTCATGACCTTGGATTAGTCCATAGTTTCTAACATATGACACCACAAACGGCAATCAAATAAATTGGACTTCATCAAGATCGAAAACTTTTGTACTTCAAAGGACACCAGCAATAAGTGAAAAGGCAATCTAGAGAACAGGAGAAAATATTTACAAATCATACATCTGAGAAGGGACTTGTATCTAGAGTACATAAAGAACTCTTACAACTCAATAATTAGATAAATAACTCAACTTAAAAATGGGCAAAAGATCTGAATAGACTTTTCTCTGAAGAAGATACACGAAGGATCAATAAGCACAAAAAGAGAAGCTCAACATCATTAGCCACTAGGAAAATGCAAAATCAAAACCACAGTGAAATACCAATTCATGTCTACTTAGGATGGCTATAATCAAATAGAGAACAGTAAGTGTTGGCAAGGATGTAAAGAAATTCTAGGCGCGCCTGGGTGGCTCAGTGGGTTAAAGCCTCTGCCTTCGGCTTGGGTCATGATCTCAGGGTCCTGGGATCGAGCCCCACATCGGGCTCTCTGCTCGGCAGGGAGCCTGCTTACCCTCTCTCTGCCTGCCTCTCTGCCTACTTGTGATCTCTCTCCTCTCTGTCAAATAAAAAAAAATTTTTTTTTAATCTTTAAAAAAAAAAAGAAAACATTATTCTAAGTGAAAGAAGCAAACACAAACAGCCACATTTTATAAGATCCCATTTATAGGGGTGCCTAGGTGGCTCAGTCGTTAAGCCTCTGCCTTCGGCTCAGGTCATGATCCCAGCATCGGGCTCCCTGCTCGGTGGGAAGCCTGCTTCTCCCGCTACCACTCCCTCTGCTGTGTTCCCTCTCTCGCTGTGTTTCTCGTTGTCAAATAAATAAAAATCTTTAAAAAAAAAAAAAAAAAAAAGATCCCATTTATATGAGATGCCCAGAATAGGCAAATCTGGAGAGACGGTAATAGATTAGTGGTTGCTTCAGGCTGTGGGCGGTGGCATTAAGGGAAATAGGAAGTGACTGTTCATGGGGTTACCCCAAAAGGGGATGATGAAAA
>CM053617.1:49415807-49432039 GCA_028646535.1 Procyon lotor
AGTTCTCCATCCTCTCAGCGCGTCTAATTCCTTCAAGGCCCAATCAGGACCCTCTTCCTGCTAGAAGCCTCCTAGGACTGCCTCGGCCCCGGTGCTCCCTCTGCCCCTTCGCCTGGCCCACAGCCAGCTTGTGTAGGGAAGGGTTGGGTCGCGTCCATCTGGTCCAGAGAAGACCAGTCCTGGGCCTCTGACTCCTGTGTTGCAGGTCCCCACCTCTGGCCATAGTAGCTGTGCCTGGCTTAAAATGCACTTGGCTTCCCAGGCCTCATGAGAAGACACCAGGTTCTCTTTCACAGAAGACTAGAAAAAACCGATGCCAGAACCATCCTACTCTCTTTGCCTGGAGAGTTCGCCGGCCCCAGCAGAGCCTGGCGTGCAATAAAACTTTCCCAATCAAGCAGCAAAACTGGAAACACCGTCAGCTCCTGTTTGGCTTCCAGGATAGAGAAACTGCATTTCAAATCTGCTAACCCTGCTCTGATACTGGAAGCATCCACAGGAGTAATTGCCGAACGAGGTGAAGTCTGCTCACCTTCTTTAGAAGCATATTGCTCTGTCTGTCCACGATCCTGACCCTGGAGTTCAGCCCAGCCTCCTTTCACCTGGTCCCACCCAGCCCTTGCCCTCCACTCCAGGCCTATTAGCCTCTCAGCCCAGGGTCTTTCCCCCTCTCCCCAAACCCTTAGGGCACATACAGCTCCAACACCCACTTCAGCACCTAAGACCCAGATGGCCAGTTTCCCAGGAACCCATACCTCCAACCCATTCCCAGAACTGTCCTCAATTGAGTCACAGACCCCTTGCAAGCAAGTATTTTATCCCGGCTTCCCTCGTTTTCCCTACAATATCTAAGGATACTGGGCACATGGTAGATCGTCAATAAAGACCTATCACTGTCATCCAATAAAATTCAGCTCCATCCAGTAAAGAAAGATTGAGAGCTTAGGGCTCTGCACTGGACACTGGTGACCCAAAGTCAAATAAGACAGTCCTGACCCTGGGGGGAGCTCCCAGACTGGTGAGAAAGAGCAACACTGGTGGAGAATTTGCTGTGCAAGCTAGTCTGAGAGATGTGCATGATCGTGGAGGAGCCCAGAGAAGGGGAACAAAACTGAGCCGGCTTCCTGGAGGAGGTGGTGCTGGAGGTGAGGGGAAGGGTGAAAGATAAAGATAAGGAAGGTAAGCCAGGTGACACGGGGAGGGTGGCAGAGGCAGGAGGGTGTTGTAGGCAGAAGAACAGGAACAAACAAAGCCTGGCAGGGGGCGGGAGAGCACATGATAGCCGGAGCTGGAGGGAGATCCAGGAGTCACGGGGGTGGCTGGCGCCTGACGCTGGAGGCAGTGAGCACCAGGAGGTGAGCCGAGAGTCCCTGGCTCTGGAGGAGTGATGCGGGCAGGGGCGAGCACGAAGGGAGGAAGGCAGAGAGGCAGAGATCGGAGCTGGTGTGTTTCTCAGGTGGCAACCTGGAGTGGTTTGGGACTGGAGTGGATTGAGAGGGAGGGAAGAAGAGGCGTGGGGATGAGGTCTAAGGTCCGAAGGAGGGAGAGAAGAGGATGAAGAAGCCTAGAAGGAGCGGAGGGGCCCTGGGGGAGACCGACACGAAGGTTAGGTCAGGCTGGTCAGGAGAGAAGGAGGGAACGGAAATGCATGGGGTCTGATAAGAGGCCGGGGGGACACTTGGAGAATGGGACGTCTCTAGACATCTCCGGGAGATCCCCGGTGGACCACAGTCAGGATGCAGGAAATGGATCTCAGGGATGGGAGTGGGGGGACCCCAGTAACTGGCAGTGCACGGGGTGCTTGGCTGCTTGCTGTCGGGTGGCTGACACCTAGGGCCATTCTGTGCAGATGAGGTGTGAGCAACTTTTGGAAAAGGAGAGGGACCGAGCACTAGAAGTCCAGGGCTTTGTTTTATGCTGCATTCACCCCCCGGGTCCAGCTCTGAGAGCAAACCTTATAACCCTCCCCTGCCTCCCCAGCCTTGGCTCAGAACCCAGAGTGATTTGAAATGAGGGAAGGGAGTACCAGGTCACGTCTTCTGGGCTCCCACCACGCCTCTCCCTGCCCTTTCCTGCTGCGAGGGCGGAGGAGACCCCCGTCTCTGCCACAGCCAACTCCAGAACGTCATTTGCTCCCGGGTCCCCTCAGGGAGGCGGAGAAGGAACCTGCCAAGCGGGCTGGAGAAGAGCCACGCATAGCGCCCAGGGAAGCCTGCCAGAGGCTGCATCTGGCCGGCTTCCCGCACTGATTCCCCATCTGGCCCAGGCTCGGAGGTGAGACGAGAAACACACAGCGGCCTCCTCCCCCAGGGCCCCCCAAAGTCACGTCCTCCAGGCATTCCCTCAGGGGAGGGTGGCCCCCTCCCTCTGACCTCAGCCTGTTTCACTTGGCCACAGCCCACCTCCAGGGAGCAGCCCCCTCCCCACATCTTCGCTCACACCCAGGCCCATGCAGGGCAAGGCATGAGCTGCAGACTCCAGCCATCCCAGGCCACGCACCAGAGCCCCGAATCGGGGCCCTCCCTCTTAGCCCCGTCTTCTGAGATGCCAGATGGGCTGCAGAGGGCGGCTGGGGGTTGGGGGGCCCGGCCAGACATGGCGGCCTCCATCTTTCCCCCATGTGTGGACTCGCCCTCCAGCATCAACAGAGGAGCCGGTGCTGGGGAGGAGACTCGGAAGCCCCACGTGTGGTGTCCAACAGACGCCGGGACGAAATACTAGCTTAGCCTCTTACGTGGTCTAAGATTTTACACAAATTATCTAATTTCTCTGAGCCTTCACTTCCTTGCCTATAAACTGAGAAAACTGCTTTGGCCAGTCTGAGTGAGGATTAAAGGGGGAAATGCACGCAAAGGGCTTAGCACATGCCTGGCCTGCAGCAAACACCCAACGTGGGGTGGTTCACCCCTTTCGTTCCTGGCTTCCACCAGGGGTGGGGGGGGATGGGTGCCCGAGCAGACAGCCCCACCACCACCACTGCCGTCGGCCGGCTCCGAGGACAAGTGGGAAATCTATGATTGTTTTATTCTTGATTTCATCCTTCTTTTTTATTTTTGCACTTATTTATTCTGGGAAGTAGACAAGTGAACTCTTCTGTTTATTGTATCTACTCTATGCAACTTCAAAGCAACTTCAGGGAATTTGTTATTTCGAATATACTCTCTGATGGGGTGCTTCCCGGGCCGATGTGACCCCCAGCAGCTCAAGCCCCCCACAGAAATTCCGGGGCTCCCATACATCCGTACGCACACAGGGGTTCTTCTCTGGCATCCTCCCATGCACCCCACTCCCCTAAATACGGAGGCAGCAGGTCCAGCGGCAAGCCCCCAGCCCAGCCGTATGATCACGTGCTCTCTGCCCTGATGCGCCGCCAGGCATCGGGGTGGAGGGGAAGCCGCACCATCACACTTGTTAATGGCGAGAACCCCAGGAAGCTCAGAGCAAACCCAGGACAGCCCCTTGGTGGGGGGCAAAGAGGCTCGCTTCCAACTCACAACCCCAAAGGAAACAAATCTAAATGCCTCCAAGCCCCCTTTAGAGAGCATTCCACCACCCTCAGAAACAACCCTCTAAATCCAGAGTAACGAGCTGAGCCACACAACAGAAAAATTTTAAATGGGCCAAGAACATAAATAGGCATTTACCAAAAAAAGAAATCCACATGGCCAATCCATCCATGAAATGAAGACTCAACCCCATGTGTCAATGAAAAAAAGAAATCAGAGCTACAAGACATTATTTTTCTTTTGCTGACTGGCAAAACACTCACGTTTGGTAAGTCCTGGTGCCGAGGAAGGTATGAGCAAACAGATATGTCTCCTACGCTGTTGGAGGGATGCGAATTCTTTCAGGAGGGCCCTTTGCCAATGTACATTAAAATAAGAAATGCAAACTCTTTGACCCACCAATTCCCCTGCTAGAAATTTAGCCTGAGGATAAACTCACAAATGTGTGTCAAGCTGTATGTTCAGGGACATTGTTGGCAGTGTCCACCAAGTTGTTCCAGGATATCCTCGGAATTAAATTCTTTGCAACTGCCCCAAGAGCGAGAGTGTCTAGGTTTGCCCATTGGAACGTCAGGCCAAGGGAGAAGGGAGAAGAACAAGGTGCAAGAGAATCCATCCTTTTTGCATAAATACTCTTAAGGCAGAGCTGGCTCTGTCTAAGAAGGGGCCATCCCTGACCCTGGCCTTTATCCACCTGGCTTTAACCCTTCCCTTAAAGGGCTGAGATCCTGGTGCTGGTGGGCCAAGCCACAGCACCGCAAGGTTCGTGACACCTGAGAAAGGGACGGAAGCCGTCCTAGCAAGTGCCAAGCAGGCTCGATGCTGGAGGCAGCCACACATACACGAGCTCTGGGCATGAGCAGTGCCTCTATTTACTAGAAGAGGATGCTGAGGGCCTGCGAGGGTACGTGCCTCGCCCAAGGTCACCCAGCCAGGATTCAGGAGGCTTGGATTCCAAACCCCCCCCCCTCACGCCCCGGGTTCTTTCCAGCTTACGGCATAGCCTCAAGCCTTATATTACACCTCACCGACTCCTGGAAAGCTGAGGGAGCCTGGGGATCCCGGGGAAAGGGAGGTGACTACAGAGGACGCTGAGCTGAGGGAAGGAGGGCGAGTGAGTAGGGGGCGGGCCTCGGCCGGACCAGCCCAGCCAGGCCGGTCAGCACGCCAAGGCCTCACGCACTACTGCAGTGAGGAGAAGATACGTGTCGGAGCTCGCGCCCGAAGTCCCCACCCGGGAGTGCTCCTGCCGTCCTCAGCAAGCTGATCACCACTCCCCAGCCTCTAGAAAGACACTCAGAGGCTTGCCAGGCTATTTGGAAAGCTGGAAGCCTTGCGGAACGTGCCCAATACGGCACTCTTTGGGGCAACCCCTCACCCGTGGACCCTCCAGAACCACATGCTCTCCTCCCGCTGCAGAAACGTGCAGAGGACAGAGGAAACATCCAGTGGGGCCCGAGGGGAGAGAGGTCAGGGATGGAGTTTGGTTCTGTCAGTGGCTTTGGCCAACTTCTCTCACCCTTTGGGCCTCAGTCTCCTTATCTTTAAAATGGGAAGACAAGGGAAAGGGAGGAGTTGGGACACGGCCGCCTCCCCCCACTTCTAACATTCTCTGTTCTCTGGGCGCTTCCGTGGCTGGGGGAGGTTTAACCAAGGAATGCTGCAGCAGGCCAGAGCTGGCCCCTGCTGCCCACGGCTCCAGCTTCCAGCACGCAGGCTGGGTCAGATGGGAGGGGAAGGCGACTTGAGGTCAGAGGCTGGGCTTTGGGTCCTGCTCGGTCACCACAGGCTCTGTGACCTTGGGCCTACAAGTTCTTAGGCCCTAGAGGAGGTCTGGGGTGGCAAGCAAACACTCAGCAAGGCTGAGCACAGGCTGCTGGTCTGAGGGACCACCACCCACCCCGTCCCCACCCCCAGGCCCTGATGCTCTCCCCTTGACATGAATGGGAGTCTCAACAAAGGAGCTGAGGAAGCAAGAACACTGTCCCCTGAATGTCAACCACAATTGGAAAGGAAAGGGCCAGTATTGGCCCATCAGAGAACTAGAGAATCAGACTCTCAGGACCAGAAAGGAACCCAAATGGTCATTGAGCCCTGCCCTGTGCTTGCCCATCTCCAGCGGTGATGGGAGGTCACAAGTAAGGCTATCAATCCATTCAATCTCTAGGCATCGGACCATCAGGACGTTCCTCCTTATATTGATCTGAATCTGCTTAGGGCTCACTCCCCCCCGGATCTACTAGCTCTGTGCCTCAGCCACCAGAGAAAGAGAGAGACAGACAGACACAGAGGCAGAGACAGAGAGAGACCAAACTCCCCTACCGGAGGTCATCTCACACCCCCCTCTCCCACACCTCCCCTGCTCAAGGCTAACCTCCCCCCTTCCTCTGGCTGACCCCTGTGACCACTCCTGGGTCTTCCACCATCCAAGCTGCCCTCTCTGTGCCCTGCTCTCCCCAGGGTGCACCGGAGCCCAGCCCACCCTGCCAGGTGCGCACACCCTGAGAGGATAGAAGGGAAGCAGGCTCCCCCCGCCTCCCTCCCTCTACACTTCCTAGACCCTGAACTTGCAGGCGTGCATCCGAAGATACGTGAATCCTGTGGAAGTGTGCCCAGGGCGTGTGCAGAGTCCCTCGCGCCGCTGACGTCCGCCGAGCCCCCTGGGAGCCCAAACCCTGATGTCTCACACTCCCGCTCCCACACAAACCTACCCCCCTGCCTGCACGTGGCCTACTGATCTTTTGGACCAAAAAAACCCAACACATTTATGCCTCCTCAAGCACAATCTTCTTCGAGGTAGTTTTGGGAGCTGGCCTGTGATCTGAAGCACTCTCTCTCCTTCCTCCCTGGGTCCCATGTAAATGTGAGCAGGGTGACATCACCATCCCAAGTCACCGACAAGCCTTTTCGGTCAGAGACAGAGAACAGAGCCCTGTGGCCCCCCCCAGAGACTTCCCTTCAGGTCAGAGTTGACACCCGTAGTTCACTTCTGTATGAAACGGAGAGCTCCTGGGGAAATCACGGTTGTCTATAACCAACTGTTTCATTTTTCAAACCGTAAGGGGAGCTCTCCATACCAAAGAATTGCCAGCAAGTTTTTTCACAAAACAAGAAATCCTCTTGTAAATTAAATAAGTCATAAATTAACCTGTCTTGTACACCTGGAGTCTCAGGAAATCTAGCCAATAAAGAGGCCTGCATTGGCTCCGGCCTCACCCCGTGCTGGACTCCTGATCAAGCACCTCAGGCATTCAGCCACATCCGTGATATTGTCACTCCCGCTCTGCAAGCAAGGGCACCTGGAGTCTGAGCCATCACAAGACTTGCCTAAGGTCACATGGATGGAAACCCAGATGCACGGTCTGGTCTGTCAGACCCCAAAACTTCTGTTCTTTCTACCGCACAAGGCTGCCTCTCAGGTCTTCTTAAAGAAGGCTCCATTTGGTGATGACTTTCTGCAGACCAAGCCCACAGCCCAATCCCAGGCCCGCAGTGTGCTCCCCAGCTCCTTCCTGCAATCAGGCGGTTTCAGACCTACTGGGAACACATTGGTGTTGGGAAACAGAGAAGAGCCAGAATTTCGGTGGACTTGGCTCCTGATGCTAGGAGCTTTTCCCCTGGTGAGCACACTTTCCTTCTGGTGCCCCAGAACATACATCAGAGCCCAGGCCCACTTCTGTTCAGGGTCTACTGACAGAGCAGGCCCTGCCCTAAGTTCAGGAGTAACAGGCATTCTTAGGCCTTACCCTAACTACCTATAAAATGGGTATCACAACAACAATGGGGAAGACCCCTGAAACACCGAACTCCCTCCCACCACTGAGCCCTTGACAAATGTTCCTCCTTCTGCCCGGAATGCCCTTCTCCTTCCTTCCAAATTTGCAGAGCTGCCTCCTGTTCCTCCTGTTCCTGTTCCCCTCTTGGTATGTAATTGTTTTGATCCACCTAGGAATCTGCTGCCCCGGACATGGGGCCTGGCACACAGTGGGTCCTTAAAAAATATTTGTTGGATGAATGAAAGAAGATCACACAGTAAAGTGGACGTCGGCAGGCTTTTCACGGAGCCAGCCTGGCTGAGCCAGTGCAGGGGGCTTATATGGGCAGCATTAGGTAACTAGGAGATGCTGCCAGGAGGAGCCTGGGGGAGCCAACAGAACAGGAATGTCTCAGACCAGGCAGGAGGTAGAGAGAAACAGAGGGCGCGGAAGTGACCAAGGGATGAATCCGGTTCCTTCCAAGCAAGGATATCCTGAGGTTACTATGTCATCCTGACAAGTCCACACCCATTGAGCAGATGACCACATCTAATGAATTACCCAGGGAGCTCGGGGTGGAGGAGGGGTGGGGGTGGGGGGCGTCGCCTCCCTACCGCTGTATGTCATCAGCGGTAACACGGCAACAGTGGATCTGGGACGGTGGCAAAGCCTGGGCCGCTCGCTCCCTCGTGGGGAGGGCTGCTGGCACGGCTGCAGTTCCTCAGGACCTCCTCAACTTCTGTTTCTCCCAGCCCAGAGGGCTCACTCCTTCCTATCTCCCTTCTCACCTCTTACCCGCCTTCAGGGCCTTTCTTCCCTGACCACTTCACAAAAATGAGGCTCCATCATGGTTTCGGGCCAAGAGAATGTACCTTGGAATTAGACACGTGAGTTCAAGCCCAATTCCACCACCTGCATGTAAGCTGTGTGGTGCTGGGCAAACAACATAACCTCTCTGAGCCTCAGTCCTGCACTTGTAAAATGAACTTCACAGGGTTGCTGTGAAAATTAAAAGAAGTCATGGGTACAACGCCCGTAGCATAGAGCCCAGCACATGGTCGGGCCATCACCAGCTAGGACCCCACGGACTTTCTGCAGGGACTGAGAATCATCTTTCCACACAAGGAAGTATTCTCTTTGCTCCTAAACTGTGACGTTTTTGAGGACAGAGCTGTGTCCCGGCCTCCTCTGCATAGGCCTCGGGGAGAGGGCAGTGCTGAAAAGCATGGGCCTATGTTTGATTTCCAGATCTGTCCTGTATTGTCCATGTGACTGCAGGCAAATATTCCTGTGCCTGCTGGAGTCTCTGTTTCCTCGTCTATAACACGCTGATAGTAAGAGTCATCTTGCCTTGTAGAAGCTGGCGTGAGCTCTCAGGGAAGGTCTACGTGTACAGAGTTTCGCACAGTTCCTGGCACAGAATTCAACAAATGCTAGGGACTGTGGCCACCAGCCCGGCAGGACCCGGCAGAGCCCACAAGGGCCTGGCACATCTTTGGGGAGTGAAGAAGGCAGTCTTCCTAACAAGACGCCGTGGTCCGCTGTTTGTCCATTTTGAGCAGAGCCGGGCAGCCGGGCCGCTGCCGCCTCATGTCGGAGGTCAGAGCCAGCATCGAGGGGAGGCTGGTGCTCAGGACAGAGCGCCAGCGAGGCAGGGACAGGGCCAGGTCCCCAGTGAGCCGAAGGAACCAGAGGCCATTCTCCACCCCCTGGGAGTTCTTCCTGATGATTCACGGACCACGTTCTCAGGTGTAAGAACAACATTCTCACGTTGCCGGTCCGGGGAGGATTTCACTGCTGCCCCTCAAACGAGCTTCCCCCCGCTCGTTAAAGTGGGCAGGCCAGCCGCTCGGAACACGGTCAGCTTTGAAGCCTCGCCCTCCCTGGGGGCGGCCCTGAGATAACCCAGCCTCGAAGTTTAATAAAAGCAAGATGATTTCTGGTCTCCTTCCAATTAAAGTCAGGCCGCCCAGCCTTGCAGCTTTCCCAGTTTCCAGAGCTCGACCCGGTGCAGAGAGGTGGGCTGGAGAAGCCAGGACGGGCCGCATCAGTCAGCTATTCCGTGTCAGGGCCGGGGGGGCGGGGGTGCCTCCCGGGCTGAGGCGCTGCCCAGAGCCCAAGGGGCCACTCGCTGCAAGTGTCTATCTTCACTGAAGACTGAGGACGAGGAGTCGCTTCCTGTGAATCTGCCTGTCGGGTCTTGTGAGAACAAAGAGGGTTTCTGTCCTGCCCTTCCTGGCTCACCTCCCACCTCACCCCCAGCCCATGCCACAGTTGGGCCGTTGCCTGGGGGAGCCATGAGCCATACTGGGGTGCAGGAATCGACTCCCCAGGTGAAAGGCGCGGGCACGAGGTCTGCAGCCGCATATGGGGCACACACTCTCTCTCTTTCTTCGGTGTGCACTCACCCGTTGCAGCTCACGCTGTCTAGATCATTCTCCCTCCTTTTGAAGTCTCCACCGCATCTTGTGCCCACTGAGTGGGAAGTTCCATGAGGCCGGGTACTTATTTTCTTAACACAGTGGAAATATTTGGCCTTTTCCATAATATTTGGCTCTCCTGATACAATACATAGACAGTACTCTTTTTTTTTTATGCTGTGTTTTCAAGAGACTGTTTATTTAATGACGATCTGTAGGATACCACACACAGCTATGGAAGGCGAGCCCTGCAGGCAGGGGTTAGGGGGAGAGTAGAGGAACCATCTAGAATGTCGTGCTCCCAACCCACTTCTGGGACACACACAGGCATCCAGGCTTCTCTACCGAGCGTAATTTATTATGTCTCTTTCAAGTTAAAGAGGCTCTCCGAGTCACTCCCCCAAGAACCCCCATCCCAAAAAAGCAATAAATGAGAGTAAAATGAACACATGTGAGGGTAAGAAGGTAATGCCACTTTTAAAAGGAAGGACTGTTTGTTTTTTTTTAAATAGGTCTGGTTCTAGCCTTTGAAGATGATGGATTAAGACGTAATCCTGTGTCAACCACCCAATAAGTATTTACTGAGCACCTGCTAAGTACAAAGCTCTGGGGAGGAAGGCAGGGGAGGCTGCGGGGAGGGGCCAGGCTCCATCCAGAAGAAAGGAGAAGGCCCTCGTCGCTGCCCTCCCAGGGCTCATGGTGAAACCGGAGAAGTCAGGCAGACACACAACATGCAGCCAGCATAGGACCCCAAGCCACGTTCATGCCTTCGTGGGATGAGACCAGGGGTGAGACTCCAGTACCAGTTCACACCGGCGACATCAGGAGTCAGAGAACAGTTAGGATCCATTGTCAACGGAACACGCCAAGTCAAAATTTGGACAGTATTAGGTAGGATGCTTTTCCCTGTAATTATCCCCAGCAAAGGAGCCCAACTTATTTCCATTTGCAAACAAGGTTCCAGCCCATAACTGAACCAGAGCTAAATCCCAAAGCTGGCTTTATGGGCCTAACATCCGGGGAAGGTCTGCAGCCCCACGCCCGTCTGCAGGTGCAGGTGAAGCAATGTCTTTCAGGGGCAGTTCCTGGAGTAAAATCCCAGAATGCCAGTGAGGGTTCGAGGCCTGAGCAAAGTGGGGGAAACAAGATAAGACAGGCTTATTTCAGATTAAGTTGAAAAACAAAGGAGGTTTAGTTCTGAAAAGCCAGCAGAGCTCTTAAGATAATGAAGGAAGGTTTTAGGTTTCTGGTCCCATTAGTGAGAACTGGGTAGGGAATTATAAAAGGAACTTTCATTCCAGGCAAGGGAGACAGGCCAGGAAGGAGTGATACGAAGACATGAAAATTCACTAGGTCTTCCAACTGAGGTTGGACCAGTCCCGGGAGAGAGGCGTCAACAGCCTGGAAGGGACGGAGGGAGAGAGGGAGATGAGCGGGTCTTCTGGACAATACCAGGTGTTGGGGGGTGGGAGAGAGAGGAGAACCCTGGCTCATTGCTGGCAGGTATATAAATGGTACGGCCGCTCTGAAAGCAGCATGGTAGTGTGTACTTAAACCCAGTCTGCATGTGCCCGCCCTGTGCCCTAGCGATCCCGCCCCTGGGGAAGCCTCTGCGGTTTGTAAGGGCTGCAGCGTACGGGGATGTTGGCCACAGCAATGTCCGCGGTGGCGAGTGTTGGAAGCAACCTACCTCAGCGTCCATTGGGAGGGGAAGCAAGTGCGTACCATGGGGTAGGTGCCGGTGTGAAACTCAATGCCGCAGCGAGAAGCAAGGACGTAGGTGCACACAGTAACGTAAGTCGATCTCAGAAACACGAGTAAAAGGGCAACTCACCAAATAAAATCTACAGCACAAGACTCATGTAGATTACAAACCACAAACACAAACAGCACAGCCTGTGTTCTGAGGCTATATGGGTTTATATTGAACAGGCTGGATGGATGCGTATGGGGAAAAAGGAGGGGAGTGAGGATTAGGGGTGAAGGAGAAAAATGAAAATAAAGCAGGAGGAGGGCTTTGCAATGGTGATAATACGCAATGAACCGAAAAATATGATGAACTTAACTTGCTACATCTTAGGTCAGAAAAACCAGCACAGGATGTCCTCTTTGGGGCGGGGAAAGACAGTACAGGGAAGACCAGCAAATATTGATGGAGGGTTACACTCAACATCCACCAGAGCCCTTTTCTTCAGGAGCTTGGTGTCAGGAGCTCAAGGAGGGGACCCCGTCTGTCCTCTCCTCACCCAAGCATCTGGGACGGTTTCTCCCGTACACTAGTTCAATTGCCCTTGCCTGGGAAACAGACTCATACATCCACGATTCTTACAAGCTGGGAGTGGAGGAAGCCCATCTGCCTCGGATGGATCTGGAAGGCTCTTTATAACACACACCAAGATGAGCCAGGAAGAGTTTTAGCAGGTGAGGGGCACGGGCGAGACAGTGGACACTGATAGGGCAAAGGTACGGGGAGGGTTACTGAGTGACCCAAAGGTGATTGCTCTAGTCCAGGCTGTCTGCAGTGCCCTGCGGAAGCCCGTCTAGACCGCCACGTGGCCTGGGATGGGGAAAGGGGTCCAGAGTGGAGGCAAAAGCCTGATGAATCCATGAGACTGGGCAGGAGTGGGCCCTGGGCACAGGCTCCAGCACTGGGCTCATCATCAGAAGCTCCTGGAAAGCTTTGAAAAAGGTGTGAACTTCGGGTCCCATCCCCAGCCCAGGCTCCCTGAATCAGCCTCCAGGCTTGGGGCTGGCGAGTCCTAAGGAAGGGTTCTGTCACCGGGTTCCCTCATCCATAGAATACACAATACCAATGAACGTAGGGGAGAAGTCAAAAGTCGCTCCTGGATTTTGACTCTAGGGACTGGAAAAATGGTAGTGCCGTTAATGTAAATACCAGGGAATCCGGCGGTAGAGTAAGGTGGGTGGGGAGGGAGGGACTGCCCTTAGTGAGAAGGCCGGGCTGGCTGGGGACAGAGGCTCCTGCTAGAGACACAAGTCTGCCCGGTGTAAGTGGAAAAGAAGGTCCAGCACCAGAGTTCAGAGAGAAGAAATGGAAACACAAAGACGGATTATTGGGCAGAACCTGGGAAAATATCTTTGTTTAGGAAGTGGAAAGGGTTATCAAAGGAGGTTAAGAGTGATGACGAGAAATGGAAAAAACCAGCACGGAGAAATGCCACAAAACCAAATTTCCACTCGCAGCTGCAGTGGAATCACATCCCTCTAGGGCTAACTTCACCCTCTGGGTCCATCCTCCTGACTACGAATCCCCTAATGAGGCTGCAGGTTATGGAATCTTCCTCTTGAAGCAGAATGGAGTCAGCCTTGCAGGCAGCCGCTGGCACCCCACCTTCCCACAGAGTTCGGTCGCAGGCGAGCTGGTCTGGACGCCCGCACCCTCTCCTGACCTGCCTTTGGTTTCTCCTTCATGCCCATTCAGCGGTCCTCATGCTGCCCAGAATCCCAGGCAAAGTGCCCTCCGCACCGAACTGGATGGGTAATTTAAGGGCCGCTCAAAGGCCCTTAATTTTGACCCCTTTGCTGCCTCGAGAACCTGCGCCACACATCAGCTGAGTCCACCCCACACACCATCACCTCCCAACTGGTCTTCCAGGTTCCTCCTGTCTCTGGAGTCCCATCGATCCTTCACACCTCGTGTGGGGCGGCATCTTTAAACACACACTGGGTTGTGTCAAGCAACACCTCCCAGGCCTCCACGTGCTCGCGGGGAAGTCTGAACTCCCAGCACGACATCCCAGCCCTGGACCCCGGTCCAGCTCTGCTCCTAACCCAATCTGTCCCCACGCCCCAAGTTCCCACCCCGGGGCTCCTCTCTGCACCCCATCACCTGCTCCATCGCTGCCTCCCCAGGGAGAACCTGTCTTTCCTTCCTTTCTCCTTCAGTAACCCAAGCATTAAGAGCACAAGCCCCGGAGACCGGGCTGCCTGGCTCTGACTCACAGCCCTACCAGGGCCTGGTTCCACCGCCCTGGCTAAGTCCCTTCCTTCTTTGGTAAGATAGGGATGAACTCATCCCTACTTCACTCGGTTGTGAGGATTAAATGAAACGACACTCAGAAAGCACTCGACAGCATCAGACACATAGCAAGCCACCCCCTAAAACAGATAAACACATGCTCGTGAGTGTGTACAAACATGCACACTCACTCGTGCACACATCTGCTCTTGTATCCCCTCTGAGCGTTCATTTCGTCCTACTTAGCCACCCACGGCAGCGGGGGGCTCTCTGGCTGAGTCTTGAGGCTATTCCCCCTACCCCCATCCAGGCCTTCCATCCTCCTGAAGCCCTAATTTCCTAGCAGCAGTTAATCTGTCAAGCAATAAGGAGCCACTGAGGGTTTCTGAGCAAGAAAGTGATGCAACCAGAGCAGTACCACAAGAGGTTAGCTCTGGTGTGGCTCTGCCCGGACAACCAGGAGTTGGACTACAACTATTTGGGAGCTCCCAGGGTCCAGGACCGAAGGCCTGAGGTGGCACAGTGGCTGAGGCAGTGTGCAGAGAGCCGGCCATAGCAGCAGGGAGGTCCGTTCCAAAGGAAGCAACCACACCGTGTCAGGGCTATACTCTTCCTAATGCACAACAAACTCCAGCGAGGCCTCGAACAGGTGAGCTCCACTCGCTAGTGGGACTCACTCAGAGCTGTGGGCTCCGGGCTAATTCGTATCTACTTGTCACCTCTGCTAGTTCAAGAGTTACTCAACCAAATTCCGTGCTGGAATCAAACCTATGTTCAGATGCTCCTGCCTTTTCTGCCTTTTCAAACTCAGAATTAGGCCAAGCACCCGATGTTGAGCTTTCTTCTCAGATTTTTAATTTTCATGAACTTACTTTTTAAATTTTGCAATTGCATTATCGTTTTTTTACTTGGAAAATTTTTTTGTTTTGTTTTGACAATTCAGTATAACATAAACTCTCTGGGGTTTGTGCCAGTTTTGTGCACGAATATATTCTTAAAGCTACAACACCTGGCACATGGTAGTCACTCAACAAATCTCCGCTGAATGAATAATGAACAAGAATGAAGAATATAGCCAAGAATCTTCTTGCCAGCAAGGCTTTCATTCAGAATAGAAGGAGAGAGAGAGTTTCCCAGAAAAACAAAAGTTACAGGACTTCATAACCAGGAGCAAAACCAGCCACATCCCCATCACCCACGATGCCATCGGCCTGTGGGACCTAAATCCACCATCCGGCCGCCCTCCTGCCTGAGTCGGCATGCACCGCCGGCCACCTGCTCAACGTCAAGACTACATGCCTTCACCTCAGATTGACAAAGACTCAAATTCCAGCCCCTGTGCTCAAGTTTGTGCACAGAAGTGGGCATAATTATCACAACAGAATGAAGCAACCCAAACAGTGACACTAATTTGGTGGACTAGATCATGGATGTAAGGAGTGTGCTAGGCTGAGAACGTCTCCAACAAGCACACTGAAGAACAATACATACAGCATGATTCTAGTTACTGAAAGAAACAAACCCAGGAAAAATAAAACAAGACGAAACCAGAGAGGGAGACAAACCATAAGAGACTCTTAATCATAGGAAACAAGCTGAGGGTTGTGGAAGGGGAGGTGGGTGGAGGGATGGGGTAACTGGGTGATGGGCATGAAGGAGGGCACGTGATGTGATGAGCGCTGGGTATGATATGCAACTAATCAATCACTGAACTCTACCTCTGAAACTAAGACTATAATGTATGTTAATTAATTAAATTTAAATTAAAAAAAGAACTCCCCCCCCAAAAAACTGAGGTATATAACACATATACCATTAAGTTCACCACTTTAAAGTATATAATGAGTATTTTTAGTACATTCAGACTTGGACAACTATTACCACTAGCTGCAAAATATTTTCATCACCCCCAAAGAGAAACTGAATAATGTTAGCAGTCACTCCTCCTTCCCCAACCCCTAAAAACCCTAAAAACTACTGATCTACTTTCTGTTTCTATGGGTTTGCCTATTCCAGGCATTTCATGTTAGTGGAATCCCACAAAATGTGTGGTGTTTTGGGTCTGGCTTCTTTCAATGGGCATACTGTTTTCAAGGTTCATCCACACTGAAGTATGAATTAGCACTTCATTCCTTCTTCTGGTTTAATAATACTCCATGGAGAAGTAGTTCATTGCCACTGCCAGATGCTGCTGCACTCACTTCCCCTGCCCGGGGGACAGTGGGAAGACCCTGGAGCCTCTGTCAGATTCAGACACTGAGTGTCTACAGTGAGCAGAGGCCCCTATTCATTCCAATGGACAGGGAGTATAGGCAAGAAAAAAACTTTGGGGGGCGCCTGGGTGGCTCAGTGGGTTAAAGCCTCGGCTCAGGTCATGATCTCAGGGTCCTGGGATCCAGCCCCGCATCGGGCTCCCTGCTCAGCGAGGAGCCTGCTTCCCCCTCTCCCTCTGCCTGCCTCTCTGCTTACTTGTGATCTCTTTCTGTGTCAAATAAATAAATAAAATCTTTAAAAAAAAATGTTGGGGCTGTTTGTTCCGGTAACATAACCCATCCCATCCTGACTGATAGGC
>CM053617.1:49432539-49461926 GCA_028646535.1 Procyon lotor
CATGATCTCAGGGTCCTGGGATCCAGCCCCGCATCGGGCTCCCTGCTCAGCGAGGAGCCTGCTTCCCCCTCTCCCTCTGCCTGCCTCTCTGCTTACTTGTGATCTCTTTCTGTGTCAAATAAATAAATAAAATCTTTAAAAAAAAATGTTGGGGCTGTTTGTTCCGGTAACATAACCCATCCCATCCTGACTGATAGGCCAATTTTTCACTCTTATAGAGACAGCAATAAAAATCCTTGTATCTGTCTTTCTGTGTGCATTTAAGAGAGTTTCTCTAGACCCTGAGTCGAGGGTATCTACATAGAAGTGGAACCACTAGGTCACAGCATAGGCACACTTTCAAATTTCCTAGATATTCCCAAATTATTTTCCAAAGTGGTTGAAGCACATCCATTTCCGCCAGCAGCATAAGAGCGTGTGTTCCCACCTCCCCAGAGTCTATAAGTCTATAAGTCTATTAAGACCAACAGGGACTCAGATAACCTCTCGAACAAAACTGTTAACTACACTGAAGGGTATAGAATATACCAAATATTCTGGTTAGAAAACCCCTTATGTTGCATCTTTTGCTTTTTTTGTTGTTGTTAATATTTTTTGCTTTTAAACATCACTTAGCCTGATACCCAACGTAGGTTGAAAAAAAACTGCTAAATACAATGTTCTTGAATTAATTCCACAAACACCAGGAATCCACAAGAGCCTTCATTGTAAATATCAGTTCTCATTGTATGGATTTAGATACAGATGGAATCAAAGAATGGATTAAATATGCACAGACCTACCAGACATAACCCCCAGATTCTCTTACCTATCCATGTCTCTTCAATAACGTATCCCACAGAAACAGTAGCCCAAATTCCTAAAGATATATATGCACGTTTAGGGTAGAACTGTTTATAATAGCAAAAAAAAGTTGGAAACAATCCAAATGTTCACTGAGGGGGGGTAATTTTTAAAAATTATAATTTCTTGCTATCTACTATTGAACTTCACTGAAAGGAAGATAATAAATTTCCGTACAGTTTAAGAGAGTTTCAGCTGGGATTTTGTTAACTTGCCACCCAATACCATCCTCCCAGACTCACCAGTTTTACAGTGGACCAGCTCTAGCTAGAGGAGACAAATGCAGTCTGACTCCACACACAGGATACTCCAGAGAAACTGGCAACTTCCCCATCAGCTGCCCCCAAGAGAGAAGTCCCATGACCCTGTATCTCAAGGGAAGAGGCTGACCAGGAACCCGGCAACTTTCACCAGAACTTGGTAAGGAGGCTGGGGACTTAGTCAACATTAAAAACAAATAGAGATGCTTTTATCCTCTCTCCCGATTCCTCCCGGAAAGACAGTCCCTGGGGGACAGATCAGGGTTTCCACCCTTCCCCCAAGTTGCTAACCAGGCCAAAGGAAGTAATGGGAATAAACTGCAGGCAAGTTCCACATTTTCCTACAAGACCCAGCCGCAGCCAGCTTCAAGGTGCTGGGGTAGGGGAGAAAATCCACATGCCCCAAAAGGTGGGGAGAGGAAATGCTTCAGCGGACCCCGCATTCAGGACCTCGGGCCAGTCCTGCTGAGGCTACGGTGAGGGTCTATGCCCAGAGCCTCTCAGCCACCACAGGGAATGAACCACGCTCACCAAGCCATCGAAAGGGCTGACGGTGGATAAATCTTGAAACCCTTATGCTAGTTAAAGAAGCCAATCACTAACGACCACATGGAACAGGCAAAAAGAAACTCGTGGTTTCCAAGGGCTGGGGACCAACTGGAGGAGGGGGTTTGGAAGGGATGGCTAAGGCATTCTTGCTTTTGGGGCTAATGAAAATGTTCTCAAGTTGACTCCGGTGATGGTTGCATGCTAAAACCCACTAAATTATACACTTCAAATGGGTCAGTTGTATGGTACAAGAATTATCATCTCAGTAAAGCTGTTCCCAAAGGGGAGGGGGATGTCTAACAGCAGCAACGTGAGCTTTCTGCCCCCATCATCCAGGGAACCCAGCCAGGACGCCAGGCTCCCACTGCGGCCTGAGATGTTGCCATTAACACTGCTTCTATGCCGCCAACTCTAGGAGTTTGTGCTACTTCTATTATCCCCGTATCACAGATGAGGAAACTGAGGCTCAGGGAGATGAAATAACTTTCCCGAAGTCACATGGCTTGTAGGGGGCTCTGAGTCTCCTGTAACTACTGCACTATACCACACCCTAATCCAAGTCAGCAGACAGCCAAACCAATCCACAAGGGTTGACGCTGTATTAGGAATACCCAGTATTCTTAGCATCAGGGCTGGGAAGTTACCAGAGGATGATTATGGAAAATTTGTGCGCTCAGGCTGCCTTGCATGAGTCCGCCTGCTTCCCGGAGTCCACCTTGGCTGATGTTGGGGACACGTGGGTAGGGCAGAGATGCCCCTTTAAGATTCTCAGGAACACTGGCCAGAGCTGTCTGGTCCCAAAGAACTGGCGGGGGTCATCGAGCTGGCTGGGTACCAGGGGGCCCTCTCCCAGCAGCTCGGGGAACCAGAGTACTGAGCCCCATGAGAAAATCCCAAGTGCCCCAGGCAGCCTCACTTCTGGGGCTGCAGATTCCGTGGGATTTCCCACTGTCCTGACGTGAGCTCTCGTGGACAGGAGCAGCCAGGCACTCCCAGAGGCCCCGCTGCCTGTCTGCCAAGAACTCGCACTGACGAAACGTCCACCCTCTTTTCCTTCCAGGAATCTAGCCCCTGCCCATCCCTGTTAGCGGGTCAATCACACCGCAGATAGCACGGACAGATCTGCATTGCCCCATGTCCACACATCTGGACCTGTCACCTCACCGCCAACAACAGGAGGGAGGTGGGCTCTTGGGGGATTAAATGTAGGTGTCAGTTTCCTAACTGGGCTACAATTTCTACAGTACTCTCTCGGTGAGGCCCAGGGAGGTGACCTCAAGGACTTCCCTCACTTCCTCCACTCTTTCCTGGCTTCGGTGCAGTCCCTCTCCATCACTGCACCTCTGCGCTGGAACTGGGTCCTCCGGCACGTCTACACCAGCCTCAGGCAGCCCCCCTGCCGGCCGTCCTGCTCTGGAGCGCCCTCCTCCACCGGTCTCCGCCAAGGCTGGAAGCGAGGCTTCCAGAACACGTTTCCCAGAGGACAAGAAGGCCCTTCCCAAGGAACCAGAGCCACTGCAGGACCCCACCTCCCGCCTCACCCTTCTCAGAAAAGGGAGGCAGGAGGAGGTGGGACTTAAGAGGCTGGTCCACTCCCGGCTCTGCCACTTCCTAGCTGTGTCACCTTTGGGTAAGGGACTGACCTGTCCCGATTCCCAGTGTCCTTTTTTTTTTTTAAAGGATTTTATTCATTTATTTGAATCACAAGTAGGCAGATCACAAGTAGGCAGAGAGACAGGCAGAGAGAGAGGAGGAAGCAGGCTCCCCACTGAGCAGAGAGCCCGATGCGGGGCTCGATCCCAGGACCCTGAGATCATGACCTGAGCCGAAGGCAGAGGCTTTAACCCACTGAGCCACCCGGGCGCCCCTGGATTCCCAGTGTCCTTACCTATAAAATGGGAGTAACATGCTGTTTCTTTTGCAAGAGGGAGGTGAGGTCTGTGGGAACCTACCTGACAGAAAAGCCACTGGAAAAAAGAAGGAAAGGTAGTAACTTAAGTGTATGTGAGGATGTAGGAGACGATTTCATACCATCTGAGTATTCTTGGCTCCCCTAGGCTGGCCCGGGGGAGGAGCTCTCAAGGATGGAAGATGGCCCGGGAATACGCCTGGTGGACAAGCACCCAACAGCTTGTACTACACACAAAACACACCATACCCAAACACGCACACGTAAACACACACACACACACACACACACACCCCATATACACAAACAGCTGCCACCACACACACACGTACACTACACATCCCCAGATACACATGCACAATACACACACACACTCCTTTTCGCCCTTATAAGGATACCCAGTCTGGCCATAATTTCCAACACTGGCACAAGAAGCTTTAATATTCATAACGTCCATACCCCTGCCGACTGGCCAGATTACAGCAGATACAACTAGCCAGATACAGACAGGAATCTGACAACAAACCCCACAGTGTCTCGCTCACATTTGTCCCCGTGCACCTGTGGTAGGAAGGCTGGCAGCTCCCCTCCCCCATTGTGTTTCCTCAGACCCTCACACTGCCTCTCCCAGCCTGACCTGTATGGACAGAGACACTTGATTTCTATTTATCCCTAAGTCCCTTGTTTGTTTCTTTCTCTCCTGGGGCAAGTCCATATAAGGTCAGATTCCCGTCTCCAAAGTCAAACTTCTCTCCGAATTGACTGAGCTCCCTCTCTGATGAGCCCCTCCAGAAGCTGAGGTATTGACAAGTATTCTTCAGCCCAGTCCACTCTGACTCGCTCCAGAAACTCCCCTCTTATTAGCTGAAAAGACCTACATCAAACAAGGACCTTTTCTGACACCTTTATAGCAAGAACCCCAGAAATCTCCAGAAAGACAGCATGGCCTGGGGGACTGAGCCGCAGACAGAGGTTTCCAGACCCAGCTCCACCACTTGCTAGCGGGAGAAGTTTGCTACCACAAGTTTGGGTTCATCCTGAAGCAGACTCTAAGACAAGGCCGTGGGTACAGACTGCCTGTTAGGGAGACGATTCCAGAAACCCCAGGTGAGGAAGGACAGAAAGCGAGACCAGGAAAGGATAAAGGCCAATCAAGGGTGTTAACAGGCAGGTTACTGCTGTGGCATCTGAGGCTCAGTCCCGCTGGGGATCTTCTCATGCTCTGGCTGGAACTCACCTCGGAATCCTCCCAGTGAAGAGCCGGCAGCGGAGACATTAGCTCCTGTCCCCACCTCTTGAGGGCAACCCCCTGGGAGGATAACTCACCCCCGCCCCTTCCCCTGGCCTTCCTCGGGTGCACCTACTTGGGCAGGGCGAGCTTCTGTGGTGGCACAGGCTGAAGAAAGCCCTCACACAAAGAGGTAAAGAGGGGATAGGGGTGAGGTGGGGAGCTTTCAGGGCCCTGCAAACTGTGGGAATCAGCCACAGGTGAACTCAGGTGAGCCCAGGAGATACCGGCTGGGCAAGAACAGTGTCCTCCATGCTGACAGAAGCTGTGAGCCTCCCTGAGCCTTCCCTGATCTGTGGAACACGTAGGAGACCCATACTGCTTCCTACAGGGCCCCTCAGAAGCAGGGATGAAGTTTGCAAGCTTAGCAAGCCACAACACCGCCGGTACCCACCGAAGGTCCTCCACAAGACCAGCCCTGCCTGCCGCCAGAAACACCCGGAGGCTGCTCTTTGTGGGAGAGATGCAGAAAAGAGTGTAATACAAGGCTCCCAGACTGAAAAGCCAGCTTGGACTGACCACCCTCCCGGTCCCCTTGTCAAGCCCTGAAGCTGCCTCAGTGGCCACGGTGGGGAGTGACTACCGCATACCTTACACCACCTCGGGTTCCCATTCGTGGCCCGACAAGGAGGGCACAAGCACTGCTGGCTGGGGAGACTGAGCTGGGCAGGAGCTTCTCATTCACAAACAGTCAGCTAGGAGATGCTGGAGGTGGCCTTCAGTCACCTGCCGGTCTGAATCTGTACACGGCCCTGCCTCCAGAACGTGCCACAAGCTCCATCCAGGATGCCTCCGTCACAAACAACATGGGCCTCTCCGGGGTTCTAAATATAGACCCAGCAGGCCCCAGAGGTCCCGGGCTGATGGGAAGCAGGTTCCCCCTGCTGTGTCGGCTCAGATAACGACACAGAGGGCTTAGGCGGCACGAACTCTCTCCGAGGCATGGTTAGAAGTGCTTTAACCATCATGGGCTCGGGTCATCCCCCCCGGCAAGGAGGAAGGCACTGTTACTAGCCTCATATCACAGAAGAGGAAACCAAAGCAGAGAAGTTCAGTGACTTGCCCAAGGCCTCACAGAAATCAACAGCAGAGCTAAAACTTGAACTTAGCCCATCTGGTTCTGAAGCTACTGCTCTAAACTATTTTGCTACTTTCCTCTCAATTGTGCAGACTCATCCTCTTCGCTGCCTATTAGAAGGTAACATCCCCGGATGTTGGGCATGACACTGCAGTTGACCTGCCTCCCTGGACAAGAATTGACAAGGGCAGCATGGAGAAGACAGGATACCTCACCCAGACAGGACCTCTCTCTTAAAGGACCGGACTCCTGGGGAGACAGGGCAAATGCTCCATCCTGAGTGGGGGTCTCTTTCCTTGGGGGGTTGGTGCGCCCACAATGGCACCCAGCACTGAAGCCCAACACAACTGGGATCAAGAATGAAGACTTTCCGGTCGAGATGCTCCAATGGGGGTTCCTAGTATAATCTTTCCAAAAGGGAAGATGCATTCAAGAGAAAGCCAAAGATAACAAGAGTTTCCCAGAGCATGGAGCCAGGGCAGAGCCAAAGCAAGCTGGTCCGTGGGGAGATTGTGGAGATCACATGGAAGAACATCTTGGGGCTCACGCATGAACAGAGACAACGAGTCAAGCCCGGGGGGGATCTGCCCGCAGCTGGAGGCAGTCCCTGGCCACAGACACGGCCTTCTTTCCATTTCTTACATTACATCAGCAGAACCACTGCCAAGCAGAATAGAAATCTCAGCTCTCCATTTTCATGTCTCCATCTTGCTTTATAACCAGCTCTACCCGCCCAACCCCAGCCCCTCAAGTGTAAGGGCCAAACGCAGGCTGGAAACAAGGCCAAGCAACTTAGCAGAGCCACAGAGAAGTCAGGTTAGAAGGAGAGTAGTTCTGTCAGTTCTCAGATCTGCACTCACGATCGATTCTTCCAGGGAATGTCCTGCCTTATCGGCCAGTGAGGGCTCATGCTCGTCCTCTCATCAAGCTCTTACTCTGTGCCTGGCACCATTTTGAGGGCTTTCCCTGTATTAACCCACTTACTCCTCACCACTAGCCTGAAGGATGCTTTTATTATCCCCGTTGTACAGATGAGAAAACTGAGGTGGGAAGAGCTTCAGCACCTCCCCCCCAAGGTCACAAAGCTCCTGAGCGGCAAGGGCAGGATTCGAATCAGACAATCCTGCTTGGCTGACTGCCCTCCAGCTGTCTCTGCAGCACCGGTCATTCCCCTCCACCACGATGACAACATTCACCTGCCTTACCGAGAAGGGAACGGAGGCTCAGAGTTACCCAAGGTCACCCGCTGAGTGGCAGAGCCAGGAGCCGCACTGACATCAGACTCAAGCTTGAGTCTGTGGCTACCATGAGGCCCTGTCTCACCGCCGGGCAGGAAGGGACAGGGCCAGCGGGTGGCCAACAGGCCAGCGATGCCTGGGAAGAGGGCACACCAGGGCACACCAGCTGGCTAGCAAGGCAGGCTCCGCAGGGCAGAGCCGATGGGCCCCCAGCGCCCCGTGCCATTACAGCCAGAAGGGGCAGGGCCCCGCGCGAGCCAGGCGCTGTTGACAGACTGGCAGCCGACAGAGGTGATGTAGCCAACAGCTGCTGTTTATTTCGGGGCCCGGGAGGAGGGACAGACTGGTTAGGACCCACCTCGTTCCAACGATACAGTCAACAGGGCAGGGCGGGGAGGGCCCATCCTAGCTAAAGCAACAGCCCAGCCGCCTGCTGGGAGCGGAATGGTCTAGGTGTCAGAAACATCTTGCCAGACACCCTAATCTGGCCTCCACCGACACATACAGTGTTCCCCATCACCCCCACCCCCGCCCCAGCCCCATGTGCTGGATTTGTAAATGGCCCAGGAAGATAACCCCCACACAGCAAACCCACCCCCTACAGGGTCGGGTTCCAGGAACAAATGGTCTGTCCTGTCTTGGGAACAAAGAGGGGCCACTCCTGCTGGACACCCATGGCTTTGGTTCCCTGATTCTGACACTTGTTGACTCCATTCTTGCCACACGGAGGACACCTGATGACAAAGGTCTTGCAGTAAGGTCTTGTCCAGATGGCCGGCCTGGGTTGTGGCAAGGCCGGCAGGCAGGATCCCCTGAAAGGCCAGGAGAGAAGAAGTTTCCCGAAGGACTCTGGAGCCCTGCTCTGCCTCTTCCTCAGCCTCTGATCTTTGGCCTCCGGTTTCTTACCAATAACGTGAGAAACACAGGAGTGCTCTTCTCCTTGGGTTGTTGTAAGGGTTAAATGAGTAAAGTGCCTATAAGAATGGCTGGCACATGGGGCGCCGGGGGGCTCAGTCAGTCAAGCGTCCGACTCTTGGTTTCAGCTCAGGTCATGATCTCGGGGTCCTGAGATGGAGCCCAGCATCAGGTTCCACACTCAGCAGGGAGTCTGCTGTAGATTCTCTCCCTCTCCCTCTGCCCTTCCATCCCCTGCTCACACACACCCTGCAAAATTTTAAAAAATAAATAAAATCTTAAAAAAAAGTAGCTGGCACACAGTGGCACCTTCGTCGTCGTCGTCGTCGTCGTCGTCGTCGTTCCCAGTGAGCCTGTGACTCAGACATCTGGTTCTTGGTGCTATAATTCTATCTACTCCTCAGACGAGAAAGATTTTGGTGCACTAGCCTGAGAATTTTACCATTTACAATATTAGATGGATAGGAATATATATATATATATATCTTGAATTGCAGACAAGCAATTTCTGTAGTTGTAAGTTAAAAGCTGTGGTTCTTTAAAAAAGTAGGAGTGGGGTAGGAGGAAAGGACTTTAACAGAACGAAGGCTTTGTCCATGTATTTGTCCCATGGATCAAAGACCTACTGGGATCCAGACCTTCTGCCGGCTTGGGGAGGGAGTGTTAAAGATGAAAGGACATGGCGGCGCCTGCTGCCTTAGCAGGATCACCCCCCAACCCCCAGCTCCCAGCCCGCCGCGGCTCCCAGCTGCACGAACCGCTTTCAGTGCGGTGCCTTGTGCACAGTAGGTACAAACTCAAGACCAGTGAAACGCCCTAACATGCACACTGCCTTTGGGGTCTTGGAGTTCCCGTGCATGACACTGCCGAGCTTCCCCAGAGGGGAAAACCCCAAACAGAGTCCCTGGAGCGGCCTCTCTGTGGTTTTTTGGCCAGCTGCAGTCTTCAGCAAGTCCTGAGCAAGCTCTGTGCTCCTTGCCAGGAGGAGTACAGGCCCAGCTGGGCCTCTACCTGTCCGCCCCCACTGCCCAGTGCTCGCCCCGTCGGTTCTTCCACTTGGGCGTGCCGTCCCTTCTCTGGGAAGGGCAGGGAGGGCCCCACCTCAGGGCTTCAGCACTGGCTGTTCCGTCTCCCTCAACAACTTTCCCCCGAATACCTGCGTGCCTCACCCCCTCCCCTCCTTCTGACCTGGCCTCCCCCCACGAACCAGCACGGCAACTCCACCACCGCCATCTCCTGCCCCCTCACCCCGCTTGGCTTTCCGGACAACGTTTATCCTCCAGCTAACACACTCCACAGATGACCTAAAAGAGCTTTTTTTTTTTTTTTTTTAAAGATGTTATTTATTTGACAGAGAGAAACACAGCAAGAGAGGGAACACAAGCAGAGGGAATGGTAGCGGGAGAAGCAGGCTCCCTGCTGAGCAGAGAGCCCGATGCGGGGCTCGATCCCAGGACCCTGGGATCATGACCTGGGCCGAAGGCAGACGCTTAACGACTGAGCCACCCAGGCGCCCCTAAAAGAGCTTTTTTATTGTTTCCCTTCCCCTATCAGAATGTAAGCTCCCGAAGGGCAGGGGTTTTTCTCTGCCCTGCTGTGCTCCCAGGGCTGGGAAAGTAGTCAGCACTGAAATGTTGACTGGATGGCTGAGGCTCACACGGAGGCCCATCCCTCGAGGAGCTTTTCCACCAGTCAGGCACCCCAGACAGAGGCCTGCCACGAGGTGGCCAACCCAGGCCATTCCTGGTGAGTGTTACGTGAGTCGCAAAAATGACAAACATCATAAAAATTCACAGACAGGAAACACTGTAAGAGGACACGTGAGGGAAGCTTCCAGAAGATGGCAGAAACCGAGTAAAACCATGAAGGAAGACCATACTAATCATGGTAACAATAACTGCCATTTACTGAACAGCTGTCTTGTGTCAGGCACTGCGTGGAGGAACAATCATATGAGCTAAGTGGTATTGTTAGTCCCATTTTATAGATCAGAAAACCGAGGCCTATGGAGGTACAGAAACCTGGCGACATAAGGAAAGCTAGTATGAAGCTTCTGGGCCAGAGCCCATGTAGCCGAGGCCATCACTGCCCTGCCGCCAGCCTCTTGTTCTCAGATTCCCCCGCTGGCACCTGAGGCCCTCTCTGGCTGCCAGGGCCTAGTCTAGCCTGAGCAGGCGACAGGCTGCAAGTGCCCAGAATTAAACTCCCCCCTACTTCCAACCACAGCACCGTGGCCACAAAGTCATCATCCCCAAGGACAGGATGTAGAGCCCCCATCAGCTGCAGCATCTGAAGGGCCAGGCCTTCAAAAGTGGCTCTGGACAGGAGTTCAAGGGGAATAAAAAACTGAGTCCCAAAATAGAAGCCAGACCTTGCCAGGGGTTCAATCTCAGCAGCAAGAGGTTTGTTATCTTATCCCAACCACCAGCTCCGACCATATCATGTGTTGATGGAGGGGCTCGGCAGGGAGGCCAGAATGGGCGGAGGACCCAAGGGTTTAAAAAGCCTGACCCTTTCCGTTTCATCTGGGGACCCATGTGATGTGTTCCCTAGCCCCCCAGCCTCGAAATCCTCTGGAGATGAAGCCATATATGAAGCCACAGGTCCTCAGCCTCCCAAGGGAACACACACTGCGCACACTGCCTCTGGGTCCACTGTCTTTCTTAAGGCTCAGGGCCAGGCATTCCATACCCTGGCAGAGCCACAGGTCATGGCCATGACCCCCGTGGGTGCATGCAGCAGAGGGCAAAGTACAGGCACAGAGAGGACAGAGGAAGGCCAAGGTCTTTGACACCTATGGATGCTTCCAGCTGGGGGGCAGGAATAAAAAGAGAACTCCCAACTAGTTACCTGGCCACTGGAGGCAATCCGTTAAATCTCCGGGGGGGCTCTGGGCCCCTCAGCAGAGGCTTTGTTGCTGCAGAGTTCTGGGTTCAAACCCCGGCTCTTGCCATTGACTGCTGTGCGAGAGAGGGCAAGATACAGCACCTCTCTGAGCCTTGCTATCCTCGTCTACAAAACAGGGCCAGGGCTCATGCTGGGTGTGGATTAAAGGACACAGTGGGCAAGAAGTCCTAGCCCAGCACCTACACCTAGAAAGGGCTCCACTCACACACTCTCTGACTCAATTTCCCTACTTCCCCTGCCTGGGAGCCGCGACGTCCAGAAACCATGGGGAAATGAGGCTGCCCTTCTCCGGCTGCCAAAAAGTGATGACTGAAGTAAATGATTAATCCTGGCTTGAGCCAAAGTTCAGACATTGTTCTAGGATAGACCTTAACTCTGACAGAAGGCTCCGTTTGCCAATGTGCCGGGGCTCAAGGCAGCAGAAATCCCTGAGTGGTCACCTCTGGAACCCCTGCCCTCTCTGCCAAGGGACCGTGTCCCTTCCAGTGCCAGGCACCGTGCGGAGAGCTCAGTGAATGGATCCCAGCCCAGGAGACAGGATTATTCAGGAAAGAGTTTCACTCTCTGGGAGTCTCATTGCCAGCACGGTGCCAGGCCAGTGAGGCCGCCTTCTCTGTTGTTACAAAGAGAAATTCTCCCACACAGGCAAGGCCCTTAAAATAGCCCTTTGGGCCTGGGCCATCAGGAAACAAAATAACGCTGGGTCGGAATGGGGCCTACCATGAAAGACTTTACAAAGCAGCCACTTCAAACACCAGGGACAATCCTTTCGCGCTCAGAACCCTCAGGTGGGCAAAAGCAGCAAGGCAGGCTTTCTCCACAAAGAACGCTTTTGCACAAGAGGACATGTTCGGGTGGCAAAAAGCCCCCACAAGCCCTGGGGCAGCCCTGGAGAGGGACCAAGTGTGTAAAGCACGGTGACGGCGTGAAGCAGGCCCAGGCCGGGAGCGGGAGGTCCAACACACCTGGCTTTGTGCGTGACGAACAGGGCAACCTAAACTTTCTGCACCTCGGTTTCCATATGAGTAATATGGGGTTAAAAATGCGTGCCTTCAGGGCTGGTGTGGGACCAGAGATTAGAAGGAAAATGCCTGCATAAAACAGGAATTCCGTGTTGATAGCTGTGGGCTGACGATGTCCACGATGAGACGCTGAGGTCTCCTTTATTACCAAGTGAGAATGTTCCCGGAAAACGGGAACAGTGAGGGCCCTCTACCACGGACCACAAGGGACAGATGAAAGTACCGACTGGCCCACAGCCAGTCGACCCTGTACCCCACCCGGTACCCCCTGCAAGTTCACGAGACCCCACTCGTCTCTCCCCTGAGTTAAGAGCGACTGACTTCCGCCAGGATCCAGGGATCCCAGAGACAGACTGGAGGGCCCCCCACTGCGTCCCTTATGCTGCACTGACACACACAGAGGAAGGGACTCTGTCCCCACCCCACCCCGTCCCTCCACCCAGGCTTGGGGAGGGCGGTTTCCTCACCAGCCAAAGGGAAATGACAGCAAAGGGCCAGAGAAAGAGCCAAATGGAGAGGCAGAACGCCCAGCTGTTTCCCCTTTGCTAACTCAGCGCCTGATGTCACTTCCTCCCCTCAGGTAACAGCAGGGGGAGATGTGACTGGAAATAGTTCTGTCCCTTCCCATTCACAAAAATGGCAGGCGTGGAAAGAAGCAAAGTGGAGGTCCCAGAGGCGGTTTCCTAGAAGATGTCTTCAGTGAGGGCCTAAGGTCAACGTAATCCACGCAGGCTACGAGGCTTCTCAGGGAGGTAGCATGGCCAGGAAACCTAGTACGAGCATGCCCTGAGGTCAGGAACAGCTCCCCTTTGTAAAGCATCCCTAGCCCCTCAGAGTAAGAAGCCTGGTTGAGGATATCTTAGGACCCTTCCCACAGCTTTTTTTTTTCTGGACCCGGCCCTTCCCCAAGCAGCTTTCACACTGACCCTCCCTCCTACAAGGTGGGCCAGAAAAGGAAGCAATCACCCCATTTTCTAGATGGGGGCCACTGGAGATCTAGAAGGGGGAGGTGACACGTGGAAGCTCTCACCTCTGGAGAAGTCAACCAGCCAGGCCTCAGGTGGGATCTCGGTGGGGCCCGGGCTTCCCAGGCATGACAGGTGATTAAGGGGCTGTGAGTGCTGTGGGGACAGGGCAGCTTTGGAGCCAGTGGGCCCCTTTCCATGTGCAGCTTATTAGCTGCATGGTGTTTGGCAATTTATTGAAGCTCTCTGGGCCCCAGCGTCCTCGCCAGTACGGTGTGGATGCCAGCGGTAATGACACGCTTTGGGGGGTTGGTTTGAGAGTTTCCACGTAAAACTCTTAGCATGTAGCAAGCATTCAGAAATGTTAGCTGTTATATTTATTATTACGCCCCCCCAAAGAATCGGGCTTACTGGAATATCTGGCCATGTGGCGGGGCGTTAAAGGAGGAGGTGGTTTGAAGCACCGTATTTAAAACTAAAACCAGTTCAGACAAATGTTGAAGTCGGAAGCAACATTAGTGGGAAGGTTTAGGGTGACAACCTAGGCTCCCAGCAAGCTGTTCAGGACTAGCCCCCAGGCCCTACAAAGATAGGGTTTTCCTGGGGCAGCTGGCCGGCTCAGTCGGTGCAGTGAGAGACTCTCGAATTCAGGGTTGTGAGTTCGAGCCCCACATTGGGTGTAGAGTTTAACTGAAAAGAGAATAAATAAATAAAAAGAAAAGAAAAAGCTGAACGTTATTTAAAAACAAAAAGGTCAGGGGTTTCCTCTGTCTTGTCCCTGGGGTGCTTCCGTGGCCATGCTGGGGAATGCGGATGGAAATTAGCCCACATGGCACACGGGGCCGCAGCAGGCCCGCGGGCCAGAGCCCCCACAGTGACACCCGAAGCCGCCCCGCCCCATGCTCCACGCTGCTCCCTCGTCTCTTCCCCCCCACGACGTCTGGGGGGCAATCAACTTTTATGAGGCAGCCTGACCCCTCTGAGTAAGAGCTATAAACAAAGAGGGCTGGGCTCTGGCCTGCTCACTAAAGAGTCCCCAGTGCAGAGCTAAAAGGGCTCCCGTTCTTACCTCTGTCCCAGCTGCAACTTCAAGAACCACCCCAGCCCTGGGGCCCACCCCAAGGATCCCACAGGGACAGAAGGCGATTCCCCCAAGGATTACTGTATAGAGGTGTCCACATGATAAACTGAATCCCTCCACTGGCATTTGAGGCTCTGGGAAGCCGGCCCCAATCTTTCTCCTCATCCTTCTTCCCCGACATGGGTTTGCCCACATTTTCCTTGATGCCACCTCCAGCACCTTTGCTTTTTCCTTTCTTGGAATGCCCTTCCTTTCCTTCTTTTCCCACCTAAATCCTACTCCTTCTCAGCCAAATCCTAATTACTCCTCAAAGCTCCTCGAGAGCCTGCCTCCCCCAGCTGGTTTTCCCTGAAAACTCCAGTTCACAGAAAACACTCCTTCTGAAAAGCTTTAGGATTTAATTATTATTAAAGCAAATACCTATGTTGTGCTTCGCACACACCGGGTACTGTTCTAAGCTCTTCACCTTTACTAACTCAATCGTCACCACACCCTATGGGCTCAGTCCTAGTTTCTCCACAGTTTTTGTTTGAGGAACCTGAACTCTGGGGAAAGGAGTAGCTTGCGCTGGGCCCCCTGGTAGCCAGGGGCAGAGACAGCCTTCCAGCCCAGGGACGGCAGAGGCCCACATGC
The DNA here is from genome assembly GCA_028646535.1 of Procyon lotor. Lineage (NCBI taxonomy): Eukaryota > Metazoa > Chordata > Mammalia > Carnivora > Procyonidae > Procyon > Procyon lotor. The sequence continues at coordinate 49,447,228 of CM053617.1, forward strand.
TCTCCCACAATACGGCCTTCCAGAAGTGCATGTCACCCTCTCAGAAGGAACTAGCCACGCTCCGTTATTTTCTTCCCCTTTTCTCACAGACCTGGCCCTTATGGGGGAAAAGAACCACAAGCTCACAGACTTCCGCATCAGAGACCAGGGTAAGAATCCCAGCCTCGCAATTACTCTGAGAGTCGTGGAAACACTCTGAGCCTCAGTTTCTGCATCCGCCAAATGGGGATGAAAACGGCTCCCTACCGCACACGGTGGCTATGCAGGTCAAACAAGAGGTCGTCTGAAAGGTAATCCTCCACACTGCTGGGCACGTAGTATGAGCTCACGTGCTGATTCTTCCCCTTCTCTCCTCACTGTGCATCCTGATACCCTCATCAGACTCCGCTCAGCACTTGAGAAAGCGGTGCCTTGCCTAGCGGTTACTGGGGGGCATGAAAGGGGCCTTCCTGTGCTTTGCCCTCCGACCCTCCTGTGCGCGTGTCCAGGCCCTTGACCTCTCCATTCTCCTCCTCTCCCGTGACTAACCTTGCTACAGGCAGCAGCCTGGCCCCAGTGAGAAGTCTCACCAGCTCTGGGAATCACTTCCTGAAATGCTGATCACCCTCCTGGACGCTTCCATTATTTCTGGCAATCGCCAAGGCAGAGAACACCTCTGGCCCTGGCTCAGAACCTCTTTCCAAAGCCAGAGCTCCACCTCATTTCCCACACACACCCCTTGGCCTTCCTGTTCCCTGGATCCCTGTCCTAAACCATTATCCCTTTCCTGGATTCTCAGAACTCAAGAGGAGTAAGTGTGACTACCGCATGTATAACTCTATTATTTGTTTGATTTTGTTTAATTAAGAGGCAAAGGGAACAGAGTTGCCTCTTTGACTTTTTTCCCAGCCAAGAACTGGTCTGGTCAGTGACTCAGACTGAGGAAATTAGAAGGCAATTTCCAGGGGACTGCTGTGCAATCCCAAAGTCCTAACACTCCTCTAATTCATGGCCTCCGCTGGCCATTAACTCACGCTGGCCCCGGAATATCTCTTTGGAAAATGCAGCAGCTGGCGCTTATATTTCTGGAGCTGGAATCAATCTCCTATGACATCAAATAGGTTTGTTTTTCCCTTCCCTTCACCTCCCCTCTGCCTGCCACCACACACGGTGATTGCAATCCCCCAAACCCTCACTCGGCTCCCCAACGGGTCGTGATACATAGCTGGTTGTGCTCCCCATTCCAACGGCCAGTAGGATGTGGTCGGCTGTTCCATGAGCAGGAAGCTTTGTCAGACCTGTGAATCACCCCTGGATCACTTGCCTTCTTGGAAGGAGAAGAAACTGTTCGTGTGTGTGTGTGTGTGTGTGTGTGTGTGTGTGTGTGTGTGTGTCAGAGGGAGAGGCAGAGAAAGAGAGAAAAAGAGAGCAGGCAGGAGTGCTAACCCACCTGCGGCACTGACCTTGGGGCTAGTGTCCTATTGTGACCTTGCCCTCACTGGACCACCCCTTTACTCCTCTCCCTCAACCTATGTCCCTTCCCTTCTCCTGCCCAGCTTATCAGGCAGCCACCCCCTAGATCGGCTCCAGGAAGCCCTCCAGGTCTGAACAGCTGTTCTTTGTTTATCAGTTGCTCTTGTGTGTTGGGTGTTTTCCATGGGGCATGTCGCCCAATTTCCCATCCCACTCTGAGCAGCTGGTCCTTCCTTTTGCCTCAGCCTTTCCTTTTCCCTCAGCTTCACCTACCGGGTCCTAAGCCAACTCTAGCGTTCCGGTGATCACCACACAGAAGGGACAGCAGGTGGAAACTAGTGTACATTGAACGTGCACGATAGGGCCCCGGTACTAAGTAGAACGCTTTACCCCAAATTATCTCAAATCAATTTTCCGAAAGTCCTATGAGGTTACATTTGAGGAAACTGAGGCCCAGAGTGGTTGGCCCCACGAAGGCACAGCCACAAAGAGCCAGAGGTGGGGTTTGAACCCTGATCTGCCCCACAACACTCATTAGGGAACGGAACCGGCCCTAGCAAGACCCTTTCTGTAGCTCCATGTCCTTTCTCCCATAACGCTGGATCCACACTCTAAGGGCTTAGAGAAAACCTGAAGGGCAGAGAAATGAATGGGTCTGGAGCCAATTCCTAAATATGTACTCCCAGGATCAAGACCAAATGCTGTGATGATCTAAACACACAGGAGAGTGGACTATTTGCACAGTGTTGATCCTTAATTCATCACCTCCCGCATCAGCAGGGACCAGCTATCATCCTGGACCCCCTCCATTCTCCCTGCCTCACCAAGCTCGCCCTCCGTTGCCTTCACGAAGTCGCCTCCGTCTCATGAGGTCAACGTCCTATACCAAGAGCCAGTCCTCCCTAACACCCTGCACTGATCTCGCGCAGACAGGCAAGCCCAGGCCTGGTCCCCCCACCCTGACTCAAGTTGATGAAAGGGCCCCATTTTAGGTTCATTTCCCCCTTGCGAGGCAAGCTAGCCTGAGTTTACGAAGATCTGCTTGGTCTTAACTGAGAGACTCTGGGAAATCTCCAGCCTCTCCAAATTCACCCATCTGTCACCCCAGGTAGGTTCCTTAGGGTACATTAGGTACACCCTTAGGGTGCCTTAGGGTACATTCGACGAACTACAGGAATCACATGAAATCACGCACGCATTTGGCACCACCAATGGTTAACTACTAACACTGGCTATTATTTGCATTCCCTAAAGAGTCCTGTAGAGGACCCGAACATTCATGACTGATACTTGTCTGGAATAAACAATCAGGAAAGGAAACCACTGTAAAAGCACAATGCCTCCCAAATCCAAACAAATCTATTTGTTCTAGAGAAGCGAGGTTCTCTCCACCACCACCATAGGACTTGACATATGGCCACACGTGCATGTGAGTGCAAAGAATTATGGCAAACCGCACTAGCAGCCTCATGGAAGACTTTCAAGTCCATCTAGCAGGTCAGGACCATTTGAAAGACAAGTAGCCTGAGGCCAAAGCCACTTTACCTAAGGGCTCCCAGAGGGGAGCTCATAAAAGCTAAGAGAGGAACCCAACTCCATGCCAGGGAGCCTGGCCTACGCAGCAGGTGCCCACTTTCCCCAAACCCCAACGGAGCAGGGGCTTGGCAGAGAGGAAGGAAGCAAGGGCTGACAGCACCGTCCAAATGATAGAAGCCGCTCGCCTGTCTTTCATAAGCAGACCCCCAGTGCTCAGGCAGCTCCCCCTCGCCCTGGAGACAAGCACGTCCTTTGCTGGATGTCCTGAGAAAAACTCTGCAGTGAGTTCCCAGCGTTCTGGAGCCAGCAGAGCCCCTCCTGCCTGGGCCCCCGGCCTCTCATCGGCCAGCTCCAGCTAACGTGCACATCCCATAAAACCTCTCTGCTCTGCAATGTGCCAAACCACAAACGGAGAGTTCACCGTCAGTGGAGGAGAAGGGGGGAAAAGGGCATGCTTCTCCAGCACGGAGGGCTTCCAGAACATCTGTGACTTGGGTGCAGTGCATCCTGCCAGCCACCCACACCAGAGTACCTTACCCAGAACACTTGACCTTCTGGTGTGTGGTGTCCACCCCGTGCAAGGGCCAAGAGAGGAGGAGATCCTCGGCTTCAGAGGCACAGACTCCCCCAGCCTGCTCCTCCTGCCCCACTGAGTCCTGCTGACCTGTTCTGTTAGGGGGCCCTCTGTCCTTATATTAGGCCCCATTGATGCCCCGAACAGGTAGGAACCTCTGATGACCAGCAGATATCCACCAGAACACCTGGTCAACTCCAACCAGACTTAGGGTACTTGGATGAACAAAACCCACACCATGGGCAAATTGCCAGGTAAACCCAGGTGCTGTGAAGGGCTATGTTGCAAATGACTTTACAAACCCTTCTGGTCTTCAGTTTCCCCATCTGGGAAGTGAGGGAGTTGAGCCCGAGGGGTCCCGCCAGCCCCACAGTTCCACAAACAGATCACACTCTGGCCTGGAATTATTTGCCACAACCTTAGTTGGGGGCTCTGTATGGCCCCCGCTGTTCATGACATCACTCCCTGCCCCAAACATGATGTCAATTCTTACATGGGAAGCAGAGATGTCCTGGGAAACGCTGTCCAGAGAAAGGGAGGAAATGATCGGTTCGAGGGAAGGAGAGAGGGCTTCTTTTGTGTTTTTCACATAGAACAAGTTATTATCACTCAAAACCTGAAATCTTTCTTTCTTTTTTGCCAGACCATTAATAACTGCTTTTCGAAAGTGCTTTCTTCGTCAGACTCTCACCAATAATAAGCTACCATTTAGCAAGAGCTTGTTATATGCCAGGAACTGTGCTAAGTGCTCTTCATGGATGATCTCATCGAATTCTCTAGACAACCCTATGAAATAGGTACTGTTAGCATCCTCACCTTAAGAATGAGGAACCCGGAATCCCCCAGAGGTTAAATGACCTGCCCAAAGAAACAAAGCTAGTTAGTGGCCGACCCAGGCTTTGAATAAGACCCTCTGCCTCAGATGCCCAGAGCTACCCACCTTTCAGGACTATCTGGGGGGGAGTTTCCCAGTTGCTTTAGCAACATTTCTGGCTTAGTGCCAGTCCACCCTACCTTGTAATCTTGGACATCCTTGGTCAGAGCTAAGATCTGAAGTTTTGCCTAAAATCCAGAGCAGGGAGAGAGAGCACCTGCCTGGGTCTCAGAGCAGAGAGTGCCATCTGTTGCAAGTAGGGCCGGGCTTAACTGAGGACTAGAAAAGAGAACCCCTAAAACTTAGCCTATGCCATTCGAGAAAAAAGGTTAGGAAGGCCGAGTTGATACTAAGTGCTGGGTTGTGCAAATGGCCATCTGGACCTGGAGCAGGGGGACCACACAGTGCCCCAAGTCCTCCAAAAGGAGCTTTCTTGGAATGAAGACGCTTGCCTGCAGAGCTAGCTAACACAGAAGGAACAACTCTCCCACCCCTCTGGTCGGAAACCAGACTCCTAGTTTAACTCCTCTCCACGCTGAGCCCAGGCCCATTTACTCCACTCCAAAAACAAACAAACAAATAAAACAAAACAAGACAAAAACAAAGCCCAAGATCAGAGCTCTTGGTGATAAAGACAGAAAGAGTAGCCTGAGGCTGACATTGGCACCCACCCCAGTCCTCTTCCAACAGGGAAATGAAAGGCATTTCTCAGAGATCAATGCGCAGTCTAGGGCAGCAAACTACAACCTGTTTTGTTTAAATTAATGCTTGGAGCATTCTAAATACTCCTTTAAGTGCCTAATTTGCGAATACGATGCTCTGGATGCCTGGCCGTCTCTTCTGTCTCAAGTACAGAAGCACAGGGGTTCAGATGGGCGTCCCCAGCCGTCAAGGACACGATGTTTACTTCCTAAGGTGCGAACGACGGGAAGACAGGACCGGCTGAGATGAAAGGGGGACCCGTCACACACAGACCCTGGAGCTCAGCTCAATCAGCCTTAGCCCCTTCTCATTAATTGTGGGGAAGGAAGGGGGAGGGGCAGCGGGCCGTTCCTTGGAGACCACAGCAAACATTTGCCTCCTCGTGTCTGGAGATGGAGCATCACTTAAGAGGAAATGAACCCGGTTAAGGGTCACGTCCAGAGAGGGATAAAAGGAAAAGCCACAATTCTCCTCACACCGACGGACACAATGACTTTAAGAAGGAAACCAAAGCTCAGGCTGAGGGTGGAGGTGGGGCAGGGGGCGGGGCGGCTTCCCTTGGCCCCCGGACCCAGGCCTCGGGAGGCAGAGCCCCGGGCAAACGTGGGAGGACACCGCGAGGCTTCCTTCCCCCCGGGCCAGCCTCTGAAAGCAGCGCGGTCCGTGTACGCGGGAGTGACCCGAGCCCCCAGGGAGGGCCAGGGAGATGCTCTTTCCCAACGGAGCTTCTCAGCGAGGGTTTGACGAAAGCTCCCCCACCATCCATCAAAGCTCAGGCGGACAGATGACTTCACCGTTGTAACAGACAAGGGCAGCCACTTGCCAATTCCAATGCCAAAAAAAGAAAACGGGGGGCGGGGGGAGTGGAGAAAGGCCAGAGAAGGCTTCCCTGCAGATCGCAGCCCCGCGAATAAACTCCACAGCCGAGGGCTGCCCTGTGGGCACTCAGCTCCAGGACTTGGCGGGTGGGGCGAGGGCCCCCCCGTGGGGGGTCCTCCCGAGGGTCTCTGGCCAAACCCCCGCAGGGGTCGGTAGAGGCAGTACTCACGTAGTGCTTGGAGGGGTTCCTCCGCTTCTCCACGTCCACCACCGTGGCATCTTGCACGCAGTAGGCCAGCATCTTCCTCCCACAAAAGCCGAGTGGCGCCCTCGGGCGGCGTCACCTTCTCATCCCGTTCCGGCTCCCGCTTCTTCTCCCGCTTCCCGGGTCCCGGAGCCACCGCCACTCCGGCCCGGCGCGCCGCTGCCCGGGCTCCCGGCGCCCACAGGTATGGCTCCGGGGCGGGGACGGTCCGGGAGGGCACGCGGGCTCCGCGCGCCCCTGGCGACTCCCCGTGGGCCTGCCGCGCGCCCCTTCCCTCCCGCGCCGCCGCCGCTGCCGCCGCTCTCCGCCTCGCCCGCCCGCTCTCCCCGCCGTCCGCCGCCCGGTGGGTCCGGCGGGAACTGGCGGAGCGGAGGAGGGGCGGGGGTGTGTCCCGCCGGCCAGGGGACGGGGCGGGGGCCCCGGAGCCTGCTGTCAGCGTGCTGGGGAGGGGCTGGCGGCGCCCGTTCGCCGCGCTCCGGCTCCGGGGGGCTCGGCGCTGGCTGAGGCTGTGCGCGCAGGAGGCGGAGGCAGGGCCGGGCCGGTAGGGAAGGGAGGGGAGGGGAGGGCAGAGAGGGGAAGAGCGCGGGGAGGGGCTCCAGGCCCGGGGGAGGGGCTCGGGGCGACGAGGAGGGGGCTGCAGCCCGCCGGCGAGGCCGAGGCGCGCCGGCGCGCCCCCACCCCGCCCAGAGCGCAGCCCGCGGCCTGGCAGGGCGCGGGGCTACTTCGCCGGGCACAGAAACTCGAGGTGGCTTCGGAGGGAGGAGGGGCGGGGAAGTGAACCCAGCGCGCCCCCGTCCTGGCTTTCCGTCTTGGAGCGGATTTGTGCCTTTTTGTCCCCATCTTTACGTCCCCTTCCCACTCATATCCCTGGATTCTTGTAATGAAAAGTAGTTTATTACCCCGCTGTTCCTGCCCAGGCTCCCTGAGGAGGAGTCGGGAATGGGGGAAGAGCCAGCATTAAATCCTTCAAACCAGAACCTCTTTTGATAAACCACCTGCCCCCCTGCGGGTCACAAAGGGTGAATTCTCCCCGGAAATGTGATCGATCCAGTGCCTGAGTCGTCCATCGATCTGGGCCCGTGTAACTAACCTGTGACATCATTTACCAGCGAGGTTACAAGACTCTGCATAACACCACTGCCTTAAGCCCGGGCTCCCCTGGGGCCCTCCCCGGGCCGGCGAGGAGGGAAGAGATCACACAATGGTGGGAAAATCCACTAGGTTGGCCCCCCACCCTGCACCCCTGTTCATCTTTGGCCCCAGGCTCTGGATTTCTCACCGCTTCTCCCTCTGGTCTGGAAAACTGACTTCCGGCCACTTGTCCATCCCAGGACTTGGAGCACAATTACTACTTAATTGAATTTACACACCCTCCCCGTCTATTTCATCTGTTCTTTTTCATTCTAATTTCAAATATTTAAAGAGGTAGTATTTTCACAATTAATTCTATTGTTTCACAAACACAATAAAGCTTCGTGACCGCGGACCAATGTGAAACATCTGAAATGGGGACAAAGAGTTTTATGACCTTATTGTATTGTTTCTTCTCTGTACTGTCAGAACCCATGTACCCATCTAAAATTATTCACACATTGCTTAGTACAGAGTACCCCACTATTCCTCCATCCTTCTTGATAAAACGATGCTAGAACACCAAGGGACGCCACTATCTAAATATCTGACCTTGAGCAAATCACTTAACTTAATCCCACAGGTATTAAAATCACCTTAGGGTTCTCATTTGTCAAATGTGGATACTGAACTAAATGGTCTTTTAAGATTCCTTCCTGCAGGGGTGTCTGGGTGGCTCAGTGGGTTAAAGCCTCTGCCTTTGGCTCAGGTCATGATGGGGGTCCTGGGATTGAGCCCCGCATCAGGCTCTCTGCTTAGTGCGGAGCCTGCTTCCCCCTCTCTCTCTGTCAAATAAATAAATAAAATCTTAAAAAGAAAAAAAAATTCCTTCCTGCATATACTCCAGACTCTGAGCAGTAGTTATTCCTGTGGGCATAGTTTTGAGTTCTTTGTTTTTCATAAATAGCTGGTATGGATTTTGACATCTCAGAAATAAATAATGCGTCGACTAAACACCTCGTCTGTGCTAGTTTATAAGACATTAAGAGACAGAAGAGAGTGAGAGAATTCAATTAATGTTGTGTAACTGACAACTAAATCCAATTGACAAATGTTTATTCCTTATCCCTCAAAGAGTAGGGAATTCAGTTGAAAAACAGGGATATCGTTAAGTCTGTATCTAATGAAATGCACATTAGGACTCCAGGAAACGGAGGCTCAGAGCAATCAATGAGAGCTTCGTGGAGGAGGCTGTCCCTGTGCTGGGCCCTGGAGGACAGGCAGAGTTTGGAACACCTTGGAATACCCTGCCTCCTCTGAACTCTTGCCTTGTGCTGCCGTGACATGTGAGGATTTGTCCATAACAGACTTCATTTCCTCTGAGAGCACCTATGACCAGGGACTAGCTGTCAGCTGTCTTATACTCCTTGGCACGCCTCCAATAGCCAAGCATGGTAACCTTGTACACGGTAGCAGTCATTGTATGAGAATCTGTTGAACCAATGATCAGGGGGAGAAGAAAAGATGAAGTCAGGAGAAGTAACGTGTGTAATCTGAAGCCAAATCCAGCTGGAGGCCAGCAGAGAATGAGGAGGACACTGTCCACCACGAGGGAAGGTGAAGGAAGGGGGCCAGGCACAGGAGAAGGAAAGCGAGAGAAGGATGAGTATGGGATGTCCAGGCAGTGAGTGATCTTGACATTGGGCACAGGACTTCCCTATCAGAGATGTTAGAAATCCTGGTGGATGCTGGGGCAGGTGTCCTGGGAGAAAACGATCTGGCAGAGATGCTCAGGGATGGGAAGGTGAGGAGACAGGGTATCATTGCTCTGAGCAAGATTTGTTCCCCATGGGGGTGGGAGGTACGCCTGGGATGGGCCCTCAGCGCTGAGTTCCCCGCAAGGGGAGGGCTAGGACCTGGGAATCTGGGAGGGCCTCTGATAATGAATCAAGACAGCCTGTGGGCTCACTGCAAAAGGATTCATAATAGCACCTGGCCACTCTTCCTCTGTGGACCTCAAGGCATTCTGGAAGTGCTAAGTAAGCCTGAGAAGCCCCTGGTGAGGAGAGCTGGTGTGCAGCTGTCAAAGGGAAAGATGAGCAGGGGAGTTGGCTGGCCCTGGGTCCCCACTTCTGAGTCGGAGTAGTGGGCTCATCTAAGAGGCACCAGTGGCTTCCCACTCACCTTCTGTCTCTCAGACTAGGACCCACACTGAACTGACTCTGAGCCCAAGAGGAGAGATGGAAGGCTCCATCCTCCTCTACTGTTCCAGTGACTCCCTGCCGGCCCACAAGGCGTGGGTCTTTTCCCAGCCCGAGATACCCCAGACAACCTGACATCTCTTAAATTCAGGGTCTTTCTTTTTTTCTTTTGGTGGGCAGCAAAGCAAAGTTGACTGAGTGATAGTAAGGTTTATTGAGCAATAGTACAAAGCTCCCAAAGGGAGGGGGGGACCCGCGAGGACCGCCTTAAATTCAGGGTCTTGGCAAACAACTTGAGGACTCCCAGCTTCCCCCTGTGCTCCTGAATTACCTCAATTAAAGGGAGCAACAGGAGCACCTGGGTGGCTCAGGCGGTTGAGCGTCTGCCATCAGCTCAGGTCATGATCCCAGGGTCCTGGGATAGAGCCCTGCATCGGGCTCCCCGCTCAGCAGAGAGCCTGCTTCTCCCTCTCCCTCTCCCTGCTGCTCTGGCTACTTATGCTCTCTCTCTCTCTCTCCCTCTCTCTGTCAAATAAATAAATAAAATCTTTAAAAAAATAAATAAAGGGAGCAACAGAGTGGCAACATCTGCCCCAACCCCACAGTGCCGAAGTCTCCGGGCATGATTAGTTGGGCAGAAGAAATTTCAACCTGGGGTAGGCGGGAGGTGGTCGGGGCTGGTGGGGGAATCTCTTCCCTCCTGGAGCCATTTGTTCAAGAGGCTGTGAGTGTAAAATGGTACAGCTGTCCCTTCTTGCTAGGGTCATTTCAACCTCAGACAGATCTCTTTCCTGAGAGTGCTTTAGGCATTTCTTTCTGTTCCGCACACTTTTCCTGAGTGCCTGGCTCTCCCCAGAAATGACTGAGACCGGCCAAGCCCCCCCCTGGAGTGGGGACTCTGTCTCCCCTGTTCAACAGCCCTGAGGCCTGGCACAGAGCAGGTACAGTGGCCACTCTGTGTTGAAAACATCTGCTCCAGGAACTGGCGCTGGAGAAAAGTAGGTAAACCCCTATTTTGCCCCTTCCGTCTATGAATAGGGGATGACTTCAATCCAAGGACCTTGTGTGCGTTCAAATGATACAATACAATCATCAACGTGCCAAATACAAGTTTAGGATAAATAAGGGAAAGAGGTCTCAAAAGAAAGATGAAGCCCGACAGATACCTGAGAATCCAATTTTTAACAAATAGATCACTGTAAGACGCTTAAAAGAAAGAACCTTCCAGCTGGAAGGGATCTGAGAAGTTATTTATTCCTCTAATTTTAGAGGGGAGCAAGCTGAGGCAGAGAGCAGAGAGAGCAAGTCATCTGATATCACAGAGCCAGGCGGTCCCTGGTCAGCTGTCCTTCTCTCCCCAGCTCCCCCCCATCTTAGGAGCCTGTTCACGGGTAAGAAGAGTTCATCAAGAGCATGCTCAGCGCATTGACAAACACCTGCAGACCCAGAACGTTGCTCCCCTCGAACCCCAAGTCCCTCATTTCAATCCTCCATTCACACAAGCATCACATGGCTATGTGCACCCCCCCCCCCCATCAAGGCAGACGTCTCACAAGGGCAGGGACCCTGTGTGTCTCCCTGGAAATCCCATCAGTTCCCCGGACACAGAGCCCACCCTGCTTCCTCTCCCATGCAGTCTTCATGACTGCCCCGAAGAAGCCGAACAGAGGGAAGCACTAAAAACAGTTACATGCTAAACAAAGGCACAGGACCACTCTCTCTCCTCAGAAAGTTTATGGCAATAGCTAACCAGTCCTTTGGCTGCTAATCATACATCGCCCTGAGACAGCTCCACTGCTACTGTATCAGAATCTTTGATTGCTCTTTAACTTCGGGGTGCTTAGGTGGTGCCTTCTAAACCGATCAGAAGCCTGGGATGGTCTGGGGGACGGTGAACAGAGACGCTGGCACCGTCCCCTCCCTCCCCGCCCCCACCTTAGCACCAGGCCACCTGTCACACACACACCCCAACATCCAACAAGGCTCTATACATTGAAGGCACTCAAGAAACAGTCGTCTTTTTCCATTTCTAGGCTCTCAGCAGATATCCGTAGGTGCTAATGAGTGATATCTAAGGATTGCTGAACAGAGCTCTGGAGCAGGACTTAATCAACCTGGTTTCTAGTCCCGCTCAATCACAATCCAGCCTTGTGACACTGACGTCACTTCCCTTCTCTGGGTCTCTGATGATCTTTCGTGTCCCTTCCATGCCATAGAATGGTGGAAAACTACTATGTAAAGTGAGGTATAGGTGGACTCTTGCCCAGAGATGTGTAAATTTGAGTGAGATTTGGGGCCCCCTCCTGGCCAAAGTGGTTTTAGCACCTTCGACTCCAGCAGCTGGCCCCAAGGTATCCCTTGCAGTCCCAAGCTGACCTCAGGCCAGCCATGCAAGACCTGCCAATTTGTAGACTGTGAGCGTCCAGGGTATTCGTGCTTCTCTTTCTTTTCATCCTTCTTTTTCTGTCCCTCTCTCAGATCAGACCTAGTCGTCTTATGTTTGGGGAGTGTGTTAAGGATAGTCCGTCCCTCCCAAATTTGGAATAGACAGTGAGGCTAATTTCCATTTTCTCCAGAGAATGGTAAATTGCTGGCCAGACTTTGCCTCTCTTTGGTTGCCACGGAATGGGATCAGGATGAGGTGCTGGAACTTTCCTATCTGTTCAGCCCCACTCTTCAATAATCACAGCTATAATAACAGCCCTCTCACCTTGCCAAGCCATCAGGTGGGAGAAGCCACATCTCTCTGCCTCCCACACAGTAAGAATATCGACACAATCTCAACAGGCTTCTTTACGTGGTATCATTGAGAGTCTCAGCCTCCCATCTTAGCCTTGACAGTAGTAAGCATTCTTAGGTAGCAGAAATTTTTGATAGAACTACCTTCAAGTTCTACACTTATTATGACCAAGCCCTTGTAATACCAAAGGGAAATCTGATAACTTGCGTGGCCGAGGAGGACAAGGACACACTTCAAGTCACAGAGAGAAAAAAGTATTATTCTACAACTTCAGACATCTGGTCCCTAAACCAGTGTATTGTGTTTTAAGACCCTCAGGATGGGAGTGTGGACAGCTTCATACGTCTGTCTCAGCTACTGAATAGGCCTTCAAGTGTATTCCTGCCTGGTAGGGGGTTACCAGCAATGTCTTGTATAAAAGATCAGTCTGCATAGTTCCATTTAACCATGAGCCACCAAAGATTTTCTTTTTCAAAATCCCCTGGATTTTCCAGAAGCCGGCAAACCCTAAGTTGGCCACTGGATGGCAAAAGAACAGGAAAAGAAAAAAAATCCCTTGGGGAATTCAAAGGCAGTTTCTTTAAATAGCCTGAAGCCACAACTAACCAAAAATGAGTCTGGTTTTGGTATGACCCTCTTCTTTTTTTCTTTTTTCAATTCTGTATTCAAAACTGTCACTGAAATTGCTGAAGAAGAAATTACTTCATCCTGTTTGAACCCATGTGTCTATTTCAGGTGAAAGATTCAAGACACGGGAAGTCAGGTGTGATGCCAGTTTACGTCCTGCCTTCTCTGTCCGAAGCCAAAGAAATCCTCATAGTTGATTCATTGCTTATCCCCACAGGCTAGAGCAGGCAGAGGAAGATTTGCTGGTTTTCCCACCCAGGTGACTCTGGCGGGGATTTGGACTGCCAAGAAGGTGTTGCCCTAGGCAGGTTACTATGATCGCTTTGATTACTCTTCTGCTTACTATATGAATATGTGCATACCTTAGCTAAGACTGGTTTACAAGTTCTAAAAATTGAGCTAGGCCAGCTAAAAAGAAGAAGGGGCTTTATTTCCAATACACAGTGGTGTCTCCTTATCCACAGACATTGGGCGTCTCTGTAGAACCAAGAAGTAGCAAATCTTCCAGAACGTGCTCATTTTCCCCATCCCTTATCTCTGCTTTGCACCGTGTGCTCTGTTTTATTCTTCTCTATCTGCAGACTGTTCTTCTCTCCTTCTTCACCCACATAGCAAGAGTCCCCCATACGGAAGTATGTACCAGTCCCCCAGTTCCATACACACCTGAGACCCAAAGGGGGCTTCCTTAGTCCCTCCCAGGAAATGCAATCTCATTGGCCGAACTTCTGTCATGTGTCCCCTCTGAGCCAATCAATTATCGTGGGGTGGAGTCATGGATTATAAACATTTCTCTAGAGAGCCAACCCACCTTCAAATAAAAGAGGCTGATGTGAGTGACGCATACCCCCAGGATACGCCTACTAAATTGTTTACTTTTTCAAGGACTTCATTTGTTTATTTATTCACTTAGTGAATATTTAACTTATCAACATGTTACCCTGCCAGGAACTGGCGCTGCATGTGGGGCAAACCAGACCGAAGTTCTTATGCTCAGAGAACTTTAGCGCCTTTAGGGAAGATATACATTGTTTGCTTGTTTGTTTTTTAAGATTTTATTTATTTATTTGAGAGAGAGAGAGAACATGAGAGGGGAGAAAGTCAGAAGGAGAAGCAGACTCCCCATGAAGCTGGGAGCCCAATGTGGGGCTCGATCCCAGGACCCCGAGATCATGACCTGAGCCGAAAGCAGAGGCTTTAACCCACTGAGCCACCCAGGTGCCCCAGATATACATTGTTTTAAAAATCATACAGATAAGTGTAAAATTAAATTGAGACAATTGTTATCAAGGCGAAACAAACATATACTAAAGTATGAATGGTGATCATATCTGGGAGTGGAAATGTAAAGTCTTACATTTTAAAAATTCACTGATTTACTTATTTAAAAATTTAAAAATTCTATAGTGCATGTGTCCTTCTGTCATAATATTTTTTTTAAGTGCATTTTGAAAGGATCACTATGGTCCCCTGGTCAAGGGCCCAGTGGATGAGGGAACTGCTAGAAATTCTGCAGTGCAGTACAAGAGGGGACAATAGCTTGGAGTCGGATGATGATGTTGGGGAGAAGTGAGGGAAACCGATGGAGGTAGAGTGGCCTCTGTTTGGTGATGTTGGTCAGGGATGAGGGAAACAGAGGTGCTAAAAACAATTGTAGGTTCTTGGACTGCACAACTGGGTGCTTTCCAGTTTTCTAACTTTTTTTTCAGTCTGTAATATATGGGGGCTAACCTAGTCAATATCAAAAGTTCCGTTTAGGGGCTCCTGGGTGGCTCAGTCGTTAAGCGTCTGCCTTCGGCTCAGGTCATGATCCCGGAGTCCTGGGATCGAGCCCCACATCG
>CM053617.1:49462426-49521054 GCA_028646535.1 Procyon lotor
AAAAAAAAAAAAAAAGTTCCGTTTAGCTTTCCTCATCATCACCATCACCATCACCATCATCATAGTAACAACAATAGGAATCTCAGCAATTTTTTTTAAAGATTTTATTTATTTGAGAGAGAGAGAGAGAGAGAGAGAACCTGAGCATGAGGTGGGAGGGGCAGAGGGAGAGGAAGAAACAGACTCCCTGCTGAGCAGGAAGCCCAACACAGGGCTGGATCCCAGGACTGTGGGATCATGACCTGAGCTGAAGGCAAATGCTCAGCCGACAGCCACCCAGGTGCCCTTGTAGTAATTTTTTAAAAGATTTTATTTATTTGAGAGAGAGAGCGTGAGTGAGTGGGGAGAGGGGCAAATGGAGAGAGAATTTTAAGCAGACTCCCCACTGAGTGCAGAGCCCAACCTGGGGCTCGATCTCACACCCCTGAGATCATGACCTGAGCTTAAACCAAGAGTCGGTCACTTAACCAACTGAGCCACCCAGGCGCCCCTCTCAGCAATTATTCGGTAAGCTCCTACTGTGTGCTGTGCTTCAGGAACCATGGTGAGTGAACACCATGCTCATGTATTTATTCCACAAATGGGAATTTTTTTTGAAGATTTTATCCATCCGTTGGACAGAAAGAGAAAAAGTCAGAGAGCACACACAAGTTGGCGGGAGGGCAGAGGGAGAGGGAAAAGCAGGCTGAGCAGGGAGCCTGACGCGGGGCTCCATCCCAGAGTCTGGGGATCATGGCCCGAGCCAAAGGCAGACACTCAACTAACTGAGCCACTCAGGTCCCCCAACAGATGGGAATTTAGTGAAAACAAGAATGTCCTCCTTTGTGGAGTTTACAGTCCAGGTGGAGGAAACGATGAACCGGGCAAAGGAAAACCAAGACTTGGGGCCCTTTCCAATCTCCATTTTTTAAATATTTGTTCAACATTTATTTAATGAGGGCAAGGAGAAATAAATTTTCTAATACCTGTGCACTTCTTTCTTTACATTCAAAGTAAGGTTATTACATGGATTGAAAGCAATGTTTTCTGAGTCTTTTATTTCATGGTTTTCCATACTTGGATAATGTCACTCACACACTTCCTATGAGTAAAAGTAACTTACACGGATATAGCTTCAAACTCTTAAAACATATTTTAAGAGTTTCTTTTTTTTTAACTTTCATGGAGGTCAGATGTTTCCTATTTTTTGAAGTTCTCTTTTTTTTTTCTTTAATTTGGGGGAAGGGGAGAGGAGGAAGTTTTCTGAATAGTTAACTTCTTTGGAGGCATATTAAAAGTTTGAGCTTACTTAAAACCAATCATTCCTTCCAAGGAAATAGCTCTAGGCCATGGATTACTGCACATTGACCTTGCAGCTGGGGGTGACCACTGCTGACTTACAGGGCTGTCTGCTGGCTGGGGTCCGAGCTGGCCCAGCCCAGGCTACAAGTGCAAAGCATCCTGTACAGGCCTACTGCAAGGATATTCCAGGAGATGGGAGGTGCTCGTGAGGAGGGATTTGTAATTTCCACTTGGAGGATGCTGCTTAACATGGCAGGAACTGGATTTTCTGTGCCAGCAGATCCTTGGAAAATCCCATCCTTTCAGGCCAAAACTCAGCTATTTGTCTACCCTGCTTAACATGTGATGGATTGCCACTGTTCAGATTTTTAGAAACAAAATAGAAAACTCTTGCCAACGGATAGCCAAGAAACCATGTAGATGTCTAATTATTAAGTCATGATATTATTAAAACATGAAAATGTCAGTCCTATCAGCACAGCGATGTTGGTCTCTTTTCTCATCATGACCCACCCCCATGCTGAGAACAATGTCTGACACATGACAAGTTTTCACTAACTAAATGGTAGTGAATATTTTTTACTTTTGGGGGCCATATGATCTGTTGCAACTACTCAACTCTGTATAGTTTGCCCCTACCATGACCCTATAATTTCACTCCGAATATAGATCTGAGAGAAATTAGTGCATATGTCCACCAAAAAAAATGTACTA
Source organism: Procyon lotor (assembly GCA_028646535.1). Lineage (NCBI taxonomy): Eukaryota > Metazoa > Chordata > Mammalia > Carnivora > Procyonidae > Procyon > Procyon lotor. Next base: position 49,464,422 of record CM053617.1, read on the forward strand.
AAGTATTTAAGCAGCATTTTTCATAATTACTCAAAACTGAAAGCCACTCTGATGTCCACCAAAGCTGAGTGGATCAATAAATGGTGTTACGTTCATTCAATAGGATACTATGGGCCCATAACAAAGAACAAACAACTGCTGTGGACAAGATGTGGAAAGACTGCAGACACAATGTTGAGCAAAAGAAGACAGACTCAGGGGCGCCTGGGTGGCTCAGTTGTTGGGCATCTGCCTTCGGCCCAGGTCATGGTCCCAGGGTCCTGGGATCGAGCCCCACGTCGGGCTCTCTGCTCGGCGGGAGGCCTGCTTCTCCCACTGCCATTCCCTCTGCTTGTGTTCCCTCTCTCGCTGTGTTTCTCTCTGTCAAATAAATAAAATCTTAAAAAAAAAAAAAATGAATGAAATAGAGGCGCCTGGGTGGCTCAGTGGGTTAAAGCCTCTGCCTTCGGCTCAGGTCATGATCTCAGGGTCCTGGGATCAAGCCCCACATAGGGCTCTCTGCTCGGCAGGGAAGCCTGATTCCCCCTCTCTCTCTGCCTGCCTCTCTGCCTACTTGTGGTCTCTCTCTCTGTCAAATGAATAAATAAAATCTTTAAAAAAAAATGAATGAAATAAAACTAAACGAGTCAGCCTAGATAAATCTCCACAAGATTCTGGTGAGTGAAAATAATGCATGTTGCAGAAAAATGTGTGCAGTATTACCATTTATGTAAATGGTGAAAAATTTTAAAATACTATACATTATATATATATAAATTATATATAAATATATATATGTTTATGGATATATACATCTGTGGTTAAAATATTAAAATGGACGGGAAGAGGGCGCCTGGGTGGCTCAGTGGGTTAAAGCCTCTGCCTTCGGCTCAGGTCATGATCTCAGGGTCCTGGGATCGAGCCCCGCATTGGGCTCTCTGCTCAGCGGGGAGCCTGCTTCCCCCTCTCCCTCTGCCTACCTCTCTGCCTACTTGTGATCTCTCTCTTTCTGTCAAATAAACAAATAAAATCTTAAAAAAATAATAATAAAATGGACGGGAAGAGCACATACCAACTTCAGGATAGTGGTAAGAGAGGGGAACCAGAAGATTCTGTAACTGTAGTAATACATGTCTTTTAAAAAAAGAATTGAACATGGTAAAATGGTCATATTTGTTAAACTTGGGTGGTGAGAACTTATTTTTCATATTGCTGTCTGTCCTGTGAAGTATGTTCATACATATGAAGTATGAAGTATGTTTGAAATAGTCACAATTTTGGGGGCGCCTGGGTGGCTCTGCCTTCAGCTCCGGTCATGATCTCAGGATCCTGGGATTGAGCCCCATATCAGACTCTCTGCTCAATGGAGAGTCTGCTTTCTACCCTCTCTCTGCCTGCCTCTCTGCCTACTTGTGACCTCTCTCTCTTTCAAATAAAATAAAATAAGTAATAATTTTTAAATTATTTAAAATGGAAATATAAAATCAATCAGTAGGGACAATGAGTGTTCCTTAATAGGCATAGAAAGGTATCTATTTCTGTATTTTGTTTTCGTTGCCCAGCATCATGTGGTTCTTAATTCACACAGAGACAGTCCTTACAAATAGCAAGTCTTTAAGCAACTTGTCTAGAAGTCCTCTGACACTTCAGTGAAACTGTTCCAGAAGTTTCCAAGAAAAATAACAAGAATTTTCTGTTTCAGTTACATTACTAATAACTGACAACTGCTCACATTCTTAAATTGATTCCATTTCTAGGAAGTCAATGAAGATTTCCTCTGGTAGATTTTGCCTTCATTGCTCAGCAAAAGGTACTTTGTATGCTTTATAAAGTATATACTTTATACTTTGTAACTTTATAAAATGTTAAGTGGGGCCATTTAAAAAAATCTTACCCTGGGGCGCCTGGGTGGCTCAGTCAGTTAAGCATCTGCCTTGGGCTCAGGTCATGATCTCAGGTCCTGGGATCGAGTCCTGCCTTGGGCTCCCTGCTAAGCAGGGAGCCTGCTTCTCCCTCTGCCTTTTTCCACTGGTGCTTGCTTGTTCTCTCTCTTAAATAAATAAATAAAATATTTTTAAAAAATTAAAAATCTGATATCTTAGAGTCTTAATGTGTCACATATCTTACAAAATTTCAAATATTTCTTTTTATTATAGAGCTGTGACTTAAGTTTTGATGTCATTGCTAATCATCTTTTTTTTTTGCTAACAATTTAAGATAAAGTTCTCAATGCCTTAAATTCTCAATAAAAAACAAAATCCCAATATTGCAATGCAACCTCAACCTGCTTAGGTTTGTAAAAATACCAGCTGAAGCATGAAATTTAAATTTAATTCATTTAAATAAAGGAAGTATTTACCTAATAACAGGTTTTCTTTAACCAGATAGACAGTAATTTATTTCCTTACTTGAAATGGTCACATCAGCATCTTGCCGTGGCCTGAAAAGTAAAAAGTAAATTCTAGATCTCACTGCCTGTATTATTACAATAAGTCCCAAAAGTCTGAGTCTTCAGTGTAAAGACAACACCCAAGGATCATTGAGACAATATATACCGTGCATTTTAAGATTCTGTGTTCTTGATAATGGCTAATGCTTAACGTGTGTATTAAATTGTAACCAAGCTGAGTTTGATCCCAGGTGAATCACAGACAGAAACTATACCAGGTGGAGTCGTCACACAAAGGACACTTTATTTGCAGCAAATACGGAGAACACAGGGAATAACTTCCAAAGCTGTGACTCCCCAGGCAAGAGTGAATGGGTTCCTTTTATTTAGGGTTAGGATGAATATTTAGAAAGGGGAATCTTGTCATCGTAAGTAAACGTGGGCATAAGGTTGCTTATGGGCCTTAAGGAAAAATGCCTGTACATACATTGTATGTGGTGGAAATGAGGCTTGTGCTCATCCTTGGGAGGAGATTTTAGTATTTCAATGAGGTAAAGGTAAATGTGGGTTTCTTGGACTCCATGGGTCACTTCATGGTCCAGGTGCACAGATGCACGTTGGGGGCAGAGTTCCGATTGGTCTGGGTCTGCTGGGGCTCTTCATCCACCCAGTTGTTACTGCTAGAGGGCTAGTTGCGGTTTCCGTCCGGGGATCTGGCCGAGGGGTGGGGTCTTTTGCCCGAGTTAAGGCTGCAAAGAGGCTTGAGGAAAAATGTGGGACCAAGGTCGGTGGGTGAGTCCAAGCAAGTGAACAGTAAAAGTCAGCTCTTGGGATCCAGCTGGTGATAATGTGACATTGAACCCTGGGACAGAAACAAATAACCAGGGATGCCTGGGTGGCTCAGTTAGTTAAGCGTCTGCCTTCTGATCAGGTCATGATCCCAGGGTCCTGGGATAGAGTCACAAATCGGGCTCCTTGCTCAGCGGGGCACCTGCTTCTCTCTCTGCCCCCGCCTGGGCCACTCTGCTTGTGATCTCTCTCTCTTTCTCTCTCAAATAAATAAATAATATCTTAAAAAAAAAAAAAAAAAACAAATAGCCAGATCTACTTCCTCCCTCCTTCCACCCTAGTCATTATTTTTCTCACCCTCTGAATGTCACTACTATATTTTTGCCAGTATTTCATGGTACGTGTGTGCTTTTAAATCTTCCTCGTAATAGCCATTCTGAACTGCGTATGTGGCAGAGGCTTGTGACACAGAAAGGGTGTGGGTCTGGGTTTGGATTCCTGCTCTACCATTATTCGTTTAAACTTGCAAAGGCTTTTAAACTTTTTAAGCTTTGTGCGAGTTACTTCGCTTTGAGCAAGTCGTTGAGTTTTCTAGGCTCCGTTTCTTGCCTATAAAATGGAGATAATAAAACTGAACTTAGAGGGTCATTGTCTGGTGAACATGAAACAGTTCCTGGAAAATGGTCAGCACAGTGTGGGCACTCGGTGAATCTTCAGTCACTGTCAGCCTCCACGACCATCATCATCATTGTTACTTACTCCAAGGAGCACGTCTGTTTTCTGGTCCCGCTGGTTTGTAGAGACTGCACATAACCTTCATCTCCAAGCATTAAGCAACTTGGGTTCATTGATTCATTCAATAACGATTGAGTGCTTCTCTGTGAGCCAGCTAGACCAGAGCTCTGCCCTTAGGGAACTTGCCTTTTCAGTGTGATTGGTGCATTTGCAAATTTCTCTCTGGGTGGAATGATCTGGCCACCGTTCTTGTTGCTCTTTCACGGAGACCTGCTGGTTCAAAGTGCCCGAGGCTCATGGCTCCATTCCCGATGGGTGTGATTAATAATGGCTTGAGGTTGTCTAAGCTTCTCCTTAATAGTAGTTCTTCTCCTCCGTGTGCAGGGTGTTATTTATGGGAGGCACTGGGAGTGCATGTTCATCACCAGACTTCTTTGCATGTTTTTACAAAAGCACTAAACTGTTCGTTTTCCACGGAATGAAACAGAAAGCCTTGTTTTCATGCTCCACTGTGTTTATAGTCTCGAAATGGCATTGCAGCTTGGCAGGGTCTATAAAACTAATTTGCAAAATGTACTACACAAAACACACTTAGGACCTGGGTAATTTTTATTGCCATAAAAGGTGACTCCCCAAAACAACTAAATATCATCGTTCTCTCTTGCCTTGGAGTGGGCTTTGCATGAGCATTTCCAGTGCATTTCTTTTCTGTTATTATCAGTGAGGCTGATGCTCTGAAGAATTGGTCTAAGATGGGATATTTGATATCTTGTCCTGATTAAACTCCTCATACTCAAATTTCCTTCTTAAGCATCCTGTTTTTCACCAGTGAAATCCATTTTTAGTTTTAAGGGTAATTTTAAAAGCCTACTTGAAGAAGATATTGCGTGAATATACATTAGCTAATCAGGCGCTCATGTAATGGCTATGGCAGGATAGTATCTCCATGAGAAGTACAACATGGGAACTAATCACTGCAGGCCTGATGGGGGAATGATATGAGCGCAGTTGCCCTGTGGTCACCAGTGTGTTCCCATTCGGAACCATAACACATTTGGGTGTGGCTATTGTTGCCCGAGTTTTAAACATAATTAAAACACAGTTTTGAAATTGTAATTTTTACAGAGTAATGTACAGCAGAATCGTATTTATGGAGAGACTTATGTGTGGCAGTGTCCTGCCCATGTCCCCTCCGCCCATTCCAGGGATCTGCGGCTTCCACAGACTTTCCATACCCGACGGTAGCCTCTCCCCTCGAGCACCTGTGTTTCTCTGTTTGAGAACTTTCTCTGGCTGTCCTCTCCAGAAGGTGTAGCCCCTCCGAGCAACATACCAACAGTAAGGAACTACAGGTGGTGAATAAATCTCCAACACATTCCTTGGACAATCTTGAGGTGTGTCCGCACAGTGTCTCAAGGGGCACAGTGGGATTGATCACCAATTGCCCAAAGTGCTAACCCGCACCTTAACATACCTTCATTGGCTCTCTCCCTTTACTGTCTCACTTCCCCCACGCCCTCACCATGCTTCTCCGGATTATGTCCCTCCAAAATGACTTGCATCCAAATCATTGACATGGGACTCCTTTGAGGGGAGCCCACAGTTAGGTGCTGTGCACACTAAACGAGGCAGAAGGATTCCCACCGAACCGATAATGGTGTGCTAGGCACGAAATGAAGTCGCTGTGCAGAGCAAAGTAGTTTTTCTTCCACTTCCACACCTGAGCTACCTCTTTCCTTTTGGAAGAACTGTTCTCTCCAGAAAAACGGCCTTCCTGGCCATTGGTTGAGACTGAGGACCTGATCCAAGCCATGAATAATACCCTGCACCATTGCAATTGTGATTGTCCATGGAGGGAGTGTAACCCACTTTATAGAACCGGAAAACTTCCTGGGATTTTTCTAACTGGTGCTCAGCGAAGAGAACCCCTTTCCTCTCAGAGCTATGAAGTTATGAACCCAACGCTGATCTGGGCCATCCCTCACACAGAAAAGCCTCTCACAGTGAGAGATCTACAGCAAATTCTCAGAGAGAGGCAAGAGACGGGCATCAGGAGCATCTTTATGGCATTTGAATCCCCAGGACAGCTGATCCCAAACCAGTCCCACTCTGTCCCTCCTCACAGTCTGGTCTGTGGGCTTCTCTACACGTCACCCCGTTGGCATAAGCAAGTTAGTAACTTTATCGTTGTTGTTATTGTTATTGTTGTTGTTTTAAGATTTTATTTATTTATCAGCAGAAGCAGGGGGAGCAGCAGACCGAGGGAGAAGCAGACTCCCCACCGAGCAAGGAGCCTGATGTGGAACTTGATCCCAGGACCCTGGGTTAAGGTAGATGCTTAACCGACTGAGCCACCCAGGCATCCTGTGACTGTATCGTTACAAGCAAAGAACCTTACTACAGATGTTTAACTCTGGGGCAGAATGTTGGATTGGGAGTGAGAATCTGGAGCAGGAGAATCACTTTTTGGATACTGTGTTTTTCAGTCCTACCATTTCCATTTGATTCTTTTTTAGTTTCCAGATTTCTCTCAAATTTCTCATCTCTTCACCCAGTATAAGCATCTTTTACTGTAGACTCTTTAACATATTTATCAAAGTTATTTTAAAGTCCTTGTCTGACTTTCAAATCATTAACGGCCATTTCCATTTTGGATTTAGAGCTATGAATTTAAGAACGGATTTTTAGATTAATAATGGAAAGATAGAATTCATGTTTACACATGCTTATCTGTTCTATGCTCATTAAAATATAGTCATGGGGTGCCTGGGTGGCTCAGTCGTTAAGCGTCTGCCTTCGGCTCAGGTCATGATCCCAGAGTCCTGGGATCGAGCCCCGCATCGGGCTCCCTGCTCAGCAGGAAGCCTGCTTCTCCCGCTACCATTCCCTCTACTTGTGTTCCCTCTCTCGCTGTGTTTCCCTCTGTTAAATAAATAAAAATCTTTTAAAAAATAAAATAAAAAATAAAATAAAATATAGTCACTAAGAATTTCTCTTTTTTAGGGGGCGCCTGGGTGGCTCAGTTGGTTAAGCTGCGGCTCTTAGTTTCAGGTCAGGTCAGGATCACCAGGTTGTGGGATTGAGCCCCGTGTCAGGCTCCATACTCAGCAGGGAGTCTGCTTGAAGACTCCCTCTGCCCTTTCCCCTGCTCTCTCTCTCTAAATAAAGAAATCTTTAAAATAAAATAAAGTCCTTGTCTGCAAATCTAACATCTGGGTTGTTTGAGTCTGTTTTTATCAACTGACTTATGTCTTAATTATGGGTCACATTTTTCCTTTTTCTTCACATATCTAGTAATTTTTTTTATAGTGAACATTGTGAATATGTTCTAGAGACTGGACTCTGTTTTCTTCCTCTGATGAACACTTTCTTGCATTAGGCAGGGAAATTATTGGTTGGATTGCGTCTCTTAAAACTTGCTTTTAGGTTCTGTTGGGGTGGGTCTGTTTCAGTTTTAACCTTAGTGCTAGGGCGAACACCTCAGTCAGAGATCGTCTTCACTCTGAGTGTGGCCTTTCCACAGTTTAAGCTAAAAGCTTGGGCTGTTTACCAAACTGCTGTAGCCTGGTAAGACTTTCAACTCTAAATTCTGTCTTCCCTTTGATGGGCGATGGCAGAAATCTCTGGGCAATCTCTGTCAGCCATCCGCTGTTGTTTTCCCCTTGGAATCCTTGGCGTCTCACCTAGACATGTACACTTCAAGGATTAGCAAGGATTTGAGAACCATTTTTACATATATTTGGGTCCTCCCACTCTGTGACTCTCCTTGCCAGAATTTTCTCAATTTTCAGTCACCGTCGTTGCAAACTCCTGCTCAGAATCATTAGTCCCTCAATGACCCCTACCCTGTGCAAGCTGATTGAGGCTGTCCAAGTGTGGTCCTCAGACCAGCAGCATTAACATCACGTGGGAACTGGTGAGAAATGCAAAACTCTGGGCCCCATCCACCCCATTCTGTTGAATTAGACACTTGGGCTAGAGCCCAGCAGTCTATGTCCTAACAAGCTCTCCAAAGATAATAATATACACTGAAGTTTGAGAATGATTTGCCTTATGGAAAAGCTATCGAATGTGGATCTCACCTGGAGTTTCCCTTCCTTTACTGTCTGGATGCTGTCCAGTGCCATCAAGTAGGTTGGTGGGGTTTTTTTTTTGGGGGGGGGGAGTGGTATCCAGAATTCATAATCATTATTTGTAGGAGGGATTAGCCTTAAAAAGCTACTCTGTCAGATGGGAATTTGGACATTCACTTTTTGGTATATATTCTATACTATATACTGTTTGATTTTTCTCCTAAGAATCTACATTCTTTGTAATTTAAAAAACACAGTTAAAATACTTTCGAGACTTGAATAAAATATTTGTAAAAGCACCTTAGAGTTTTATGGAACACGGCTTGAAAAATCTCTAGTTTGATCCACATGATTGGCAGGATAGGCGGGGATTAGCTTCAACCCTGCATAGGAGCGTCTCCATGGCAACTGTCACCATAGTATCAGGCTGAGGACAGAGGTGGTAAATGAGCTTGTGCAGAGCAGGGCGGAATGCAGTGTGGTATCTTCCTGGCCCCCATTCCAGGAAATCCCAGAGACATGCCTCACACCTTGATAGAGGAAGCCTGCAGAAGAGTAGCCAGATGGAAATGACCTCTTTGATAAGAGCTGGCTGCTCATTGCTAGCATTCCAGCCTGTTTTTGGGAGGAGGCTCTTCACTCTCGTGGGTCCTCTTCATAGCGGCTTAGGTTCATTGGGCCTCACGTGTTAACCTCACCTGCTCGCACTGCTCCTTCAGGAGAACAGGGGCTCCCCCTCAAGAAGGAACCGACCTTAAGTTTCTCAGTATTCCCACCCTACTGGACCTATATGGGAAGGACAGGAAATTCATCTAAAAGTCACCCCCGCCTCCTCCTTTCCCCTGCCTGTGCCCCTAGACAGACCCACTGGGGTTTTGTCCACTAGGGAGGAGGCGCTGGGCAGTGCCTCCTCAACTTTAATGTAGACATGAGTTCCCTGCTGATCTTGTTAAAATATAAATCTTAATTTAGTGGGTGTTATGGGCTGAACAGTGCTTCCTCAAAACACATATGTTGAAGTCCTAACCCCTACTACCTTAGAATGTGACTGCATGTGGAGACAGGGTCTTTTCTTTTTTTTTTTTTTAAAGATTTTATTTATTTATTTGCCAGAGAGATCACAAGTAGGCAGAGAGGCGGGGGGGGGGGGGGGGGGGGGGGGGGGGGGGGGGGGGGGGGGGGGGGGAAGCAGGCTCCCCGATGAGCAGAGAGCCCGATGCGGGGCTCAATCCCAGGCCCCTGAGATCATGACCTGAGCTGAATGCAGAGGCTTTAACCCACTGAGCCACCCAGGTGCCCCTAAAGGTTTTTTAATATTTAAGAAAAATAACAACTGAGAATACCAATACTGCATGGGCCAAACCAAATCCTCTGGAGGCTTCCGAACCATTCTTTTGGTCTCACTCTACGGCTGTGTTGCTGTTTAGTTAAGAATGTTCGCGGGCCCGACCCTGTCATCCTACACGTGTCAGTAAATACCTGCGTCCCCTTATGCCATGTGTGGGACACGATGTCATCCCACTGGCTCAGCCCGGCATCCTCTATGACTTGAGAATTGGCATTCCCGGGGAGCCTCAGACGGAGTGAAAAGGCACTTTATACATCAAAGCGAAGACATTGGTGCGTTCACCAGTGCTTCTCTGACCTTGAAAGCAATACAGCCCAGTGGTGAACCGCCCTGGGTAGAAACCTGGCTCTGCCACTTACTTGCTGTGTCCTCTTAGGCAAGTTAGCCTTGGCCTCCATTTCCTCACATGCAACATGGGCATGATAACAGGATCTCCCTACCTGGCTCTATGTAAAGACTCAAGTTTGTTGAGTGATGGGTGCACGACTTTCAATAATCACTAGCTATTATTAAGTACTTAACGTGTATGTGATTTGACTTCAAATATCTTTGTTACATCGTTACATTTGTTACAAAGCTGAGGTCACAGCATTAAGAAATTGATATGTGACCCCCAAGCCTCAAAGGGAAAGGATTTTCAATTCTGATTCCAGTAGCAAACGTGATCAAACAGTGTCAGGGATGCCAGTTTGCAGAAGCGGGGGCTGGGAACGCTCCCTTCCTGCCTTCCAGGAACTGACCTGTTTATATGCTTTCTGAAAGACCCCAAACTGCTAAATCAAAACTCAGGGGAAAAGAGGATGGTAGAAGCTCCAGGCTTCTACCATTTACTGGCTGCAGAACCCCCGGGGCCGGGCGCCTGCCCCTCCCTGTGGATGGCGGGTGTTGCCAGGCAGCCTGGCTTGTGGACGCGCTGGGTTGCTGTTTGCGGCTAGTTGCTCAAGGTAATTGTATTCCTCCCAGGAACAGCACCCTGCTGGCAGCTTTGTGACCCAAAAAGGGCTTTCGCACTGACTAATAAAGCTGTAAAGGATGTACCCAGATCCAAGAAAATCCATTCCCTGAAGGAATATGATTTCAACTTCTCAGTCGGTGCTTCTTTGCCTTTTTTTTTTTTTTTTAAGATTTTATTTATTTTTATTTGACAGAGAGAGATCACAAGTAGACAGAGAGGCAGGCGGGGGCGGGGGGGGGGGAAGCAGGCTCCCCGCTGAGCAGAGAGCCCGATGTGGGGCTTGATCCCAGGACCCTGAGACCATGACCTGGGCTGAAGGCAGAGGCTTAACCCACTGAGCCACCCAGGCGCCCCGGTGCTTCTTTGCCTTTTAAGCCACAAGCATTTAAGACTGAAATTCCAGTTACACCATGCTGCATTCTCCAGAGAGGCTGTAAAATGCTGAGTAAATCACTGAGATGATCACAGACACTGCTGGTGCCTGGAATGGAGGAGAGGAGCTAATTCCTCTCAAGAATTTCCCCCTTCGTGCATCTCGGGAAATACATGCTTCCAGCATTGCTGCCCTCCCCAGTTCAGAAGGCCCACAGATCTGCTGGGCTGTCTTTCCCTTCCATTGGTCTAAACCTCCTGTGGCAAGGTACTCTGGTCCGCCTGGCAGAACCTGGAAGTTGCCCTAACCATTTCCTCTCTCCTACCCCTCTACATCGTTTACCCATCTACATCATTAATGTCTCTGAATCTGTCTGCCCTCCCCGCTGTCCCAGTGGGGGCCCTCCCTACCCTCCCCACTTCCTGGGCACCCGCAGCTCTCTGGTCTACCTGCCCTTGAGCCTGCCCTCATGCAATGCTCCTCTGCAGGCCAAAATGTAAATCCGACGCCAGCTCTCAGCTTAAAGTCTCTTAATGCTGCCCCTCCCCCCACCCACACACTGTTTTCAGACTAAACGTTCCCAGTATTGCCAGAATTCTGAGTTGTTAAGAAAAGCCAGAAATCTGGATTTCTATGTGAATTCCCCCGTCCATTTTGTTTAGTTTTAGAGTTGTTACGTTTTCATGTCAAAAAAAAAAATTATAAAACATTGCAATAAGTCTCCTACCCACCCCTGGCCCAGTTCCCTAACTGAGGAGGCCACCTCTGTTAACAGTTGCTTCTGAAGCCTTTTGGACACACACACAAACACACACATACACATTCTCTCTCTCTCTCTCACACACACACACACAACCTTTTTTTTTTTTTTGTCTATACAGATGTTAGCCAATTTTTTTTATGTTGATAGAAAGTTTTAAAACTCTGAGGGTCAAACAAGACACATTTGCATCCATGGGTTATAAATTATGTAGGCATGTGCTTATGACCCACTCGATCAAAAGTTCCCTAAAGACTGGGGCGGAGTTTTGTTTTGGCATCCCCCTTACACCTGGCATGACGCCTCGCACACAACAGGCCCTCAATAAGCGCCCATCCATTTACACATTTATTAAGCACCACTCTGTGCCTATTGCTGGGACTCCCACAGATCTCCAGGTGAACTGTGATGTGGGCATCCTCTGAGGAAACACGACAGCAGTTAAGTCTAGGTAAGTCTCCTGGGGAATCGACCAGAACTCAGCTGGCTGGAGGTTCACATTTTCCCTGGTTACCTGAGCCTACATCAAATGGGCAGAAAGAGCAGACCACACCCTGCTCTCAGGCTCGCCCTGATGGGGTTTCTGCTTGTGCTGACACCAGCATCCCCAAGCCAGCTGTCATTCCCCGGAGTAGTGATTCCATTTTTGCCCTCCACCAGGCCAAGGCAAGCTGGGACCGGACAGAAACCACAGGCCCAGGCAGTTTGCTGACTCCGCCTGGGGCACTGGGCTGGGCAGGGAGGGCTGCTGGGGTGAGTAAGGCCTTTTCATGCCTCTTCATGTTGGGAGCAGACTCTCGGCTCCCGTGGTTTGGGGCCCTGCTCCTAAGTTAGATCCTATTTGCTCACTTGCCTATGGGCCAGGTCATTCCCGGCTGACCCGCACACATGCTGATTGCAAGACAAGGTCATATTTTCCGTTCACGATAAGGTGAACCCTGCTGAGGAAATGTAACGAACTCTTACCACAGTTTCTCTCCCCCATCCTCAGAGAAGGTGATTTCCAATTGTTTCTGCAGTGATGCAGGACAGCATGCTTCTGTGAAAGGGTCATAAGCAATTCCCCTGGAACTGTACTGTGGTGTCCTCTTTCTCTCCCACTCAAGAGGCCATTCTGGAATGTAAGTGGGTGGGAGCACGAATTTGTGGTGAGACTCACCTTGAATATATTCCAATTGTAGTGCTGTATGAATCTTACTGCCAAAACTCATGTAAGTAAGACTTGTCATACTTCTTACTTTATTTCAAGTTACCTTGAGCTTGGAGACCTGACCCTCCGGGCAGGCAGGAAAATAATACAGGTGGTAACAGGTGGGGCGGGTTCTTCCTCTCCATGGGGATGCATGGAATTCCAGGAGGTTCTAGAGACCTGGAAAATGGAGATGAGTCCTCTCTTCTCCGGAGACCAAGTCTTCTGCTGATATCCCCAGGCTGTCTCTGCAGAGAACGAGGCTTGCACGGCTTCCGTTCCAAGCTTGGGAATCTTGGAGAAAGCTGGGAATCCTAGGCCAAGGCTCTAAGCCTTGGAGAAACACCACGAAGCCCTTCCATGGAAGTCCTGCCATCCTGCCCACCTGCCTCGGGCACCATACGGAGCACATTCCGGTCTGCAATGGCTGGAGTCCACTGATCTCCAATTCCTCCCAGGCTCCAGGCTTCCAGAAAACATAAGCCAGGTTGTCTGCACAAACAGCTTCTGCATTTGGCCCCCAAACCAACCTCCCTGAGGCAAGGCTGGCTTCCTGCTCAGAAAGAAGAAATAAAATACAGGAAAACAAACCCCCATGCTAAGAGTTCAACATACTACCCTGCCACTTAACTTATATGAGAATAAACTGATCATTCACGGTGTCTGTCCATGACAAAATTCAGCACTCACCGGGCATCTCGGGTGTCACCATCGCTTCGTTCTAAAGTAGAGCACAAACCGGGGAAAGATAATCCTTCCTCACCTCCGCTTTATCTCCCCCATTCTCTGATTGTCCTCACAACAAAAACATGAAAACCCTTCTCCCTGAGGAAGCAATTTCTGGGCAAGAAGATTAGCAAGAGGGTTGCTGCCCAGTGCCCCAATTAATTGTACCAAAGCCCGTCAATGATGAAAATACAAGCATCACCTTATTATAGTAATTATGCAATGCTGATTAAAGTGGAAGTGGCATTAAAACCATTTCTATTCCCAAAACTATCTTCTCTACTTAATTCGCACTTTCTGAAAAAACGATCTCAGTTTTCAAATTCATCTAGCTGAGGACCGTGTCCGTGAACCAGAGCTGAAGAGCCTCTGGTCTAGGAGAGGTCTGCATCGATCACATGGTGATTGGTTTCAAAAAGATTGCTGCGTCTATGTATAAGTATGTGTTAGATTTGGGGAGGCTTGGGACCCACGCACTTGAAGTAGCAAAATGGGAACCTTGAGGTTTGAGTTCTTCTGGATGGTTCTTGCAGCGGGCCTCGGGGCTGGTTCTGTAGCTGAGACTGCTGCAGAGCTCGGGGCCAGGGCCATTCTTAGACTCTCCTGGAATCAATGGTTACTTCCCAGGGCAAAACGGCACCAGTCTCGAGGTTGCCTATAATGACAAATGCTCAACACCACTCGGATGTAAAGAAAAATATAAATGCAAACGAAACCCGGAAATCATTTTTACCTCTCAGATGGTTGGTGATTAAAACCATGGATAGTCCAAATTATAGATGAGCTGGTAGGCAAACAGGAGACTCATAAATCACTGATAGGAGTATAAATGGGCCAGTCTTATCAGTGAATAATGTGTCAATGTCTATTCGAATTCTTGGATGCTCACGCCCTCTTTCATGGCAGTTGCACTGCTAAAAATTTACCAACAAATACACTTGCAGATGTATGGCGAGAAAGGCAAAATGTACAAGGGTGTCTCCTACAGCATTGTTGGCAATAGACACAAAGTGGAAGCCAGTTAAATGTTTCTCAATAGGAATATGGTTAAATACATTAAGGGACAGCCACACACAAGGGGATTTTGTGACCATTTAAAAGGATGTGGTCAGGGGTGTCTGTGTGGCTTAGTTGGTGAAGCACGCTACTCTTGATTTCAGCTCAGGGTCATGAGATAGAGCCCCGCTTTGGGCTCTGAGCTCAGCAGGGAGTCTGCCTCATGTTCTCTCTTTCCCTCTGCTCCTCCTGCTCACGTGCTTCCTCTCTCTCTCTCTTAAAAATAAATAAAATCTTTAAAAAAAAGGATGTGGTCAAACACTGTTTTGATGACTGTAACTTTGTAATATACAGTTGACCCTTGAACAACAGGGGTCTGAACTATATAGGTCCACTTATACACAGAATTTTTTTGATAAATACAGTAAATAAATACATGTATTTGTATTTTGATAAATACATAAATAAATTTATGTCCTCATCTTTATGATTTTTATTAACATTTTTTCTTTAGTTTACTTTCTTGTTAAGAATACCATATTCTTAACATATATACATATATACATATAACATACAACATACATGTTAATTGACTGTTTATGTTATTGGTAAGACTTACAGTCAATATAGGCTATTAGTAATTATATTTTTGGGGGGGCCAAACTTATATCTGAAATTTGACAGCACCCCTACCTAATCTCTGTGTTGTTCAAGGGCCAACTCCAGGTTAAAATCAGGAAATGTGCTACCTGTGACTTTGTTCTTTTTCAAGACTGCTTTGTCGCTCTGAGGTCTTTTGTGGCCCCATGCAAATTTTATGATTGGTTTTTCTATTTCTGTGAAACAGGCCATTGGAATTTTGATCGAGATTGCTTTGAAGCTATAGATTGCTTTGGGTGGTATACCTGTTTGGGTTTACATTAAAAAATTCAATAAAAATAGACTGTATTTAAAAATAAATTCTGGGGGCGCCTGGGTGGCTCAGTGGGTTAAAGCCTCTGCCTTCGGCTCAGGTCATGATCTCAGGGTCCT
Source organism: Procyon lotor (assembly GCA_028646535.1). NCBI lineage: Eukaryota > Metazoa > Chordata > Mammalia > Carnivora > Procyonidae > Procyon > Procyon lotor. The sequence continues at coordinate 49,479,766 of CM053617.1, forward strand.
GGGATCGAGCCCCACATCGGGCTCTCTGCTCAGCCGGGAGCCTGCTTCCCCCTCTCTGCCTGCCTCTCTGCCTACTTGTGATCTCTCTCTGTCAAATAAATAAATAAAATCTTAAAAAAATAAAATAAATTCTGCACTACATAAAAAAACTCACTTGTGTGGGACCTTGGGCTTGCCTTTAGACTGTCATGCAAATATGAACTCTATTGCAAGGTTCTTTCTCCCTGGGCACCATTTCCCTTGGGGACGGTCCCACTCTCCTCTCAGCGCCCGCTGCTGGCTTCCCTAGCGAGCCTCATCATGGTCATTCCGAGTCTGCCTGAATGCTTCACGTTAATCTAGTAAGGAAACAAGGAGATGCTTCTTTGGGGAGCTGCTGTAAAGGCTGCCTGTACAGGGGAAACCACACGCATAAGAAAGTGTGGATGCTTTTCCCCGATGGAAAATTACAAGTTTGCTTGGTTTTCAATCGTTGGCACCACATCTTGGGTTCCTCATCACTGAATAGACTTCTTTCCACTTGGCTTTCTCTCGGCCAGTGCCCTGGCACACTATCAGAGGGGAAGATAATTAGAAAGAAGTGTCTCTTAGGGACGAGGAGCACTGGTAGCTCACCAGATGGAGAGAATCACAGAGCTTCAAACAAACCCCTGACCAGACAGTAGCACTATTTGTCTTCTTGCTTCCATAAACTAGACGCAGTGTTCATGCCTTCTGAAACGAGAGCCAGGGTGTCGGCTCGGTTTCCCTCTTCTTCGGGGGAAGTCTTTGGTGGCTCTTTAGTGCCTGAGCACAGACCCAACTGTAGTTAGCCCCAGAGAATTTTCCAAGGGCTCCCCTCATCCTCTCAGAGTTTTTATGTTGCTACATGACGGAAGGCCCATCCTAGTTTGGGTTCGCTCATCATTCAGATTGTGTGAGTGTGGGATGGGGAGCGAGAAAGAGCTTTATCACTTCTGTAGAAATGACACTTGCTAATTGTAAAAATATCAAATAGAGGTGTGTAGCTAAAAAGCATCTGATAGCTCACCTTTCAGGAATAACAAGTGGGTCGCTTTGGTTTTTCTAGTAATCTCTGCTTGTATACTTCCAGCCTCAACAGCCTTCTAAGACACTGGAGAAGGCCCCCCAGGAAAGAAAGGAAGATACCTGCAGCCAGACATGTACACAGGAGCCGTATGGCTGGAAAGACACGCCAGGCGCTGCTCTAGGTGCAGGCGACATGGCAGGAAACAGAAGAGAGAGAGTCCTGCCCTCAAGGAACATTTCTTCTGTTGGGGACACAGATAATAGACCAAGCGAGGAAGAGATATACAGAATGTGTTACATGGTGGCAAATACTGTGGAGAAAAGTACTGCAAAGTCCTGAGAAGGAGGGAGAAGGGGCTGGTTCTATTGAGCAAAAAGAGGGATCGGGGCAAGGCTTAGCAAGAGGGTGACACTCAAGTAAAGACCCAAAGGAGGGGAGGGTGAAGGTCACCATGTGGTTACGGGGGTGAGGAACATTCCAGGCAGGGGAAACAAGCACAAAGGCCCCAAGGCAGGAATGTTGCTGGTGTGTGAGGGGCAGCAAGGCCTAGGAAGGTGAGCAGGGTGGACATGGGGGTTGGGGGGAGGGGCGCGTAATGCCAAGAGCAGGCCCAGGAGAGCAGCACCTTGTTGGCACTGGGATGCCCTGGGGTCCTATCTGGAGTGAGACAGAGTCACGGGAGAGCAGGAGCAGAGGATGGCCGACTCTGGCTTCAGTTGAAAGGATCCCTCTGGCTGCTGTGTGAAGAATGAACTGAAGAGGGGCTGCGGCGGGAGTTGAGTCAGGAGGCAACCGCAATCCTCCAAGTGGTAGCAGAGCATCAGTGAGAGGTGGTTAGAGTCTAGAAATAACTAGAAAGCAGAGCCCAGGTGACTGAACAAGTGGGATGTGGGATGTTTGGCCTGCATAACTGGGAAGAGATGGGGCTGCCTTCTTCCGAATCAGGAAAAACTTCAGAAGGAGCCGGTCTTGGCTCCGGGGTGACTAGGTGCCTGGCTGCGGGCACCTGTGTAGGGTCTTTCAGACACCGAAGTGGAGAGGTCAGTAGGAAGCCGCAGGCAGGAGTCTGCAGCCCAGAAGAGGTCCTAACTGGATACAAGGTGGCGAGTCTGTCAGCGTATGTATCTTCCGAGCCACACGACTGGTGAAGCTCTCAGAGGGAGCCAGCTGCACAGGAATGAGGTCTGAGACTGAACCCCGAGCCCTCAGGGAGATGAAGACCAGGAAAGGAGATGGAGAAAGTGAAAGAGCACCCAGAGTGTGGTGTCCTGAAAGCCAAGGGCAGAAAGTACTTCTAGGAGGGGGCAGTGATCAACTGTGCGTATGTGTATACACGGGACACATTCAACCGACATACACGCAAAAACACACTCCCTATAGGCATACACATACGAGTCGTTTTAGATCGGCAGCATACTATGTAAACAGACCTGTAACTCGGTTTTCTTGGGAAGAGTGTTCCATGGCAATCGTACCTGTCTACGCCGTCATTTAACAGCTGCATAGTATTTTACTGTGTACACGTATCATGATTAATTTTTCCTCCTGGAGACCTATGTCTCCCAATTATAGAACTCTAAATCACACAGCAATGGGAATCTTGTGTATTCATCCTTTCACACGTGTGTGATCGTCTCTTTGGGATAAACCCTGGAAGTGGGGGTGCTGATTCAAGGCTCCTCCCCGAGCTAGATGCACGCAGTAAGTACCCGCTGCTACCAAGGAAGACAGCTAGGGTGTTATTCCAGTAGACCCCATTCCACGGGGGAAGCTTCCGAAGGCATGGAGGACACGGGCAGCCACCTGGTAAACGGCTGTTAGACATAGGGCAGATGTTTGAACCAAGTTAGAGAAGTCCTCGACAGGAAGCAATCTGTTGGCACGAGCCGTCAGCCGGACATACAACACCGCAGCCAACTCCTAAGTATAAAAACCACTCCATTTCCACACAGAGCGGAACCGCTCGAGGCCTGCAGGCTCTCCAGCAGAGCCACTAAGCGCGGATGACGTCAAGAGCAAATGTAGCAGACGAAGGCAGATGTGCTTTTTTGAAATGATTGTAATTAACTCCCAATCTTTCCCCACGCTTTATTTTTGCCGGCTGGATTTGTCATTTAGCTGTTAGAACAAGCCTACCACGTACCTCAGATTTTTCCCTTGCCCTTGCCGTTCCTAGCAACAGCATGACTCCTTCACCTGTCCGGGCAAATACAGAGTCTCTGGGTGGTGTCAGAACGCCCTGCACATTCAGCGGTAACCTTGAACATAATGTCTAGCAGCCAGGCAATTGGCTGAGAGCCTCCAAGGACCTCAGGGCATTAAAGGGCAGCGTCTTTAGTCACGTATGTCCTCAAGTGTAGGGAAATGTACTGAGACACCTCTTAATTCCTAAGGAAAATAAGGAAAACGACCAACACAGAGCCATGCCTTGGATCCATTTATTCCCATCTCTAGGTGGGTCTGTGAACAACGGTCCTCCCGGGACTCAGGGCCCACCTCTGGAACTTGACCCTTGGAAATCATAGGTGAGTGGTACTCCCCCAAGGAGTTCCCCACACTAGGTTCCTAACCACTGACAGAGGCCTACGAGAACAGATGCAATAGTCCGAAGTTTTAAAACGTCCTGGGTCTGTGGGATCTGGCTAGATGCTCTTCACTTTACCGTGTGCCATCTGTGACAGAGCCTCGAGCCACATACACACCAACTCGGCCACCCACACCGTTTCCTCCCTTCTGCTCTGAGAGCAACGGCCAGTCTGGGCAGGAGGTCAAGGGGAGGGTTTTCTTCGAGGTCAAGGCTGAGATGAGCCCCTTTATCCCACGGAAACAGCAGCCGCACGGCAGCCTACACAACTTATGCCAACTTCTGTTCCTCCAAGGACCGTATGGCACAGTTTATTACGAGTTCACCGCCACCAGACCTATAGGCCGCTGCGTGATGTTTAAAATCTGAGCCCGGGAGCGACCACCCCCTGCCCGGCCTCCTCCTCGGCCCCGCCCGCCCCTCAGAACGCCGTGTAGTAGTGCTCGGTGGTGCTGACGATGTCGCTCTGGTCCTCCAGCAGCTCCAGCACCTGCTGCAGCACACCTTCGCTCAGGTCCGGGCTGACGCTCAGGCGAGCACAGGCCAAGATGTGCTGGAAGTGGCAGCCCTTCTCTGCGTCTGCTGGAGAGAGGCAGGGGGCTAAGCTTGGCACGCTGTCAGACCCTCGGTCCCCCTCGGCAGCCTCCCCCTTCTCCAGAGCTCCCGGCTCAACCTGCACTTTCCCAAGATCTGCTGGGGATTCTGGCGCACGGCAGAGTCGGAGAGGCGCTGGTTTAGATCACCGGCAGGAATAACACAAGACCCTGCTCTCGGGCCCCTTCTTTCACCACATGACGTGGACCCACTTGGGACTTCAACCTTCAAGGACTGCTCATCGATCACTGACTATCTATAACTGAATGGGTTTTTAGTGCTTGATCATCTTTTTTCTCTAGGGCAATTACAGGTGTAAGTGCACCTATTCAGGGCCAAACCCCCAGCGGTCCAGGTGGGAGCCCTCCTGAGACGGACAGCAGAGCGGGTCTACGGCAGACTCCAAATTCTTTCCCGTGAGTCCTGACTCACATAACAGCCTGGAGAAGAAGGGACTCCCACCACTGGTCTGTTCTCGTTCTCTGCCTAGGCTTCCAAGCAGTGCTGTCTATGATGGTTGCATTCTAGTAATCTCTTATCCTCCACCCCAAAAAACCTAAGACCATTTGGTCCACAATGACCATCTGGTCCACAATGATAAAAGTTCAGGGTCAGCAACCTCTTTCCTAGTTCAAACCAATGATTCATAGTAGCGGAATGCACAGTGAAATTCTGACCATTAGAGAGGGTCATGAAATCAACGTAATGGGTTGTGATTAGCAACTGTTTCCTTACTAACAGATTAGGAAAGACGGGAATACGGAAATTACAAAATGCATTGCATTATAGCCTAAGTATTATTTTGTGAAACTTTTTATATATATAAGTATATATATATGTGTGTACACACTTATATGTGTGTGTGTATATATGTATATATATGCATATGCGTGTATATATGCATATATGTGTGCGTATATATAACACGTACAGTATATATATGCATACATACTTATATATGTGTGTACATATAAATACATTTTATATGTGTGTGTATGTAAATATAACGCACTGAATCATGATGTATAAAACGCATCTGTAACTCTGAGTCAAAGTCAAACCTCATTTACTGAAAACAGAGCCTCCCAGATACACATCAAGCCTCTCTGCTGTCTCCCCAGCATCTGGCCCGCTTGCCGTTCCACACAGTCACCGAATGTTGTTTTCAGAGCACAAAATCCTCGAGGCCCAGGAAGGTGATTAAAGAGATATTGCGGTGTTGGGCAAAGCATGGTTTGTGAGGTGGCACACGTCTGCGGCCTTGGGCAACTCACAGCATCTCTGAGCCCCCGTTTTGTCACCAATGAGGAGGGGGAGGGACTCTGAAGGGGGAGACGGCACCTCTGGGGTCCTTTCCACCAGCTCTAAGGGTCAGAGACCATCCCACGCAGTGCTCTGGAGCTAACAAAGACTTGCTAAATTCTGACCTCTAGTGGCCCTATCCACTCATTATCCCTCCCAGTTAGGGTTACTGTTGAAAAACTGGTCACCTTCACTGGTTTCCAGGCTGTTCCTTCGACATTCATTCAACAAAGACTTCCTCAACACCTATATGTGTGTGGTGCTAGTGTAGTGTAGTGTGTAGATGGAGAGTGGACCCCAGAGGCCAACAGGCCCGCATTCAAGTACTGGATCCGAGAGAGGCAGAGTGGTTCAAGTCTCTGGGTCTGTTTCCTCATCTGTAAGATGTGGAGAAAATCTCCTACTTCACCAGTGGTTTCAGGGATCAAAGGAGCCCAGCGGCATGTGCTTCTTCCACAGGAATGACTATGATTCTGTCACCCTCTCCATAGCACAAGACGACACCCATAACCTAGTCGCTGCTCTAAAGCAGCCTGATTCAGCTCTGCCTGAGAAGGGTGATGCTGGACGGTGGGAAGGGGCTCCAACCAACCTGGGCCCGCACACGGCACACGCGGCACTAGGACTCTCACCACCGCTTGGCTTTGAATCTGTCTTTGCAGGGCCTGAGTGCCCAAGCCCAGGGACCAAGAGGACCGATGGACATATGTGGGGCCCTAAGCAGCGATGCCCCGAAGGCCTTCAACTCTCTCTTCAGAAAGGCCATGCTGCTCTCTGGGAAGGATCCTCCCAAAGTGACCTTGCTGTCACATGGGGAGAAGGACTGGTTTCTGTTTTTCTTTAAGTGTTTGGTAGAATTCATCAGTGAAGCCGTCAGGTCCAGAGCTTTTCTTTGTTGGTAGATTTTTAGTTACTGATTCAATTTCCTTACTAGTTATAGCTCTACTCGAATTTCCTTTTTCTATGTGATTCAGTCTTGGTAGGTTCTGTGTTTCCAGACACCTGTCCCTTCCATCTGGTTATACATTTGGTTTGTTAGCATGCAACTGTTCACAGTCCTCTTTCACAGTCTTTTTTTTAATTTCTGTAGAACCTGTACTAATGTCCTCTTTTTCATTTCTGATTTTCGTAATCTGAGTCTTTTCTCTTTCTTCTTAGTCTCTCTAGCTAAAGGTCTGGCAATTTTGTTCATTTTTTTCAAAGAACCACCTTCTGGTTTTGTTACCTCTATTATTTTCTATTCTCTATTTCATTTATCTTTGTTCTAATTGTTATTATTGCCTTCCTTCTGCTAGCTTGGGGTTTAATTTGTTCTTTTCTAGTTCCTTAAATTGTTAGAAGTTAGGTTTTGATGTGAGATCCCTCCTTTTTGTTTTTCAATGTGCATGTGAATGTACACATGCACGTGAATGTACACATTTTCAATGTACATTCCATTTACTGCTACATCTCTGGTCCGTTGTATTCTCATATTCATTCATCTCCAGCTATTTTCCAATTTCTCTAGTTGAGTGTTGCTCAATTTCCACGAATTTGTTAAATTTTCCAGTTTTGTTACTGACTTCTAACTTCATCCGATTATGGTCAAAGAAGACACTTGGTATATTTTTACCATCGACTGAGACTTAATTAGTGGCCTAACACACGGTCTATCCTGGAAAATGCCCCATGTACACTTGACAAGAATGTGTCTTCTATTGCTGGAGAGAATGTTCTGTGTAGGTCTATTAGATCTGATTTCTTGTGGTGTTCAAGTTCTCTATTTCCTTACTTATCTTCTGTCTGCTTGTTCTACCCATTATTGAGAGTAGAGTACTGACCTCCCCAAGTCTGACTGTAGAACTATTTATTTCTCTTTTCAATTTTGTCCATCTGTTTTGATATTCTATCATTAGGTACATAAATGTTTATAATTGCTCTATCTTCTTGCTCTACTGAACCTTTTAATAATATATTATGCCCTTCTTTGCTCGTTACCTTTTTGGTTTTAAAGTTGGTTTTGTCTGCTATTAGTATAGCTACTCCTGCTCTCTTTTGGTTACTTTTATTTGCACAGGGTTATCTTTTTCTTTTTTTTTTTTTTTTTTGGGTTATCTTTTTCCATCCTTTTGACTTTCCATTCGTGTCTTTGGATCTAAGGTAAGTCTTTGTAGACAGCATATAGTTGGATCATATTTTTTTTAATCCATTCTGCCAATCTGTCTTTTGAGTGGAGAGTTAAATCCTTTTAGGTTTTAACTAATTGCTGTTGGCAGGGGAAGGGGTTACTTTTGTTTTCCATATATCTTATAACTTTTTGTCCTTCATTTCCTGCATTACTGAATTCTTTTGTGTTTAGCTGATTTTTTTTTTGTAGTGAAATGTTTAAATTCCTTTCTTATTTCCTTTTGTGCATACTCTTTATGGTTACCATGGGGATTACTCATATTCCTAATCTGAATGTATTCTAATTTAACTTCAACACAGAAAAACTCTGCTCCTTTTCAGTTCCATCCCTGCATCTATTGGTTGTTGAGGTCATAAAATTACATCCTATGTATTGTGTTACCTAAGAACATAAACTAGGTATTCTTTTAAATTCATTAGTCTCTAAAATTATATCGAAAACAAAATGTGGAATTAAAAACCAAAGTCACAATAATGTCAGTAGATTAATAATTATCTTTAACAATGGCTAAGATCCTAATGCCTCCTATATCATACAGAAATAAAAAAGTGAAGTCACAAACCATTGCTCTAATATTAGCTTTTTTTTTTTTTTTACAGATTTTATTTATTTATTTGAGAGAGAGAGAGTGAGAGAGAGCATGAGAGGGGAGAAGGTCAGAGGAAGAAGCGGAATCCCCGTGGAGCCGGGAGCCTGATGCGGGACTCGATCCTGGGACTTCGGGATCATGACCTGAGCCAAAGGCAGTTGTTTAACCAACTGAGCCACCCAGGCACCCTAATATTAGTTTTTATAATTGTCCACATATTTACCATTGTTGAGATCTCTGTTTCTTCACATGGCTTTGAGTTACTGTCTAATGTCCTTTCATTTCACCATGTCAGATGCCCTTAGGGATTTTTTACAAGGCAGGTCTAGTGGTAACAAACTCCCTCCTAGCCTTTGTTTATCTTAGAATGTCCTAATTTCTCCCTCACTTCTGACGAACAGTTTTGCTAAATATGGGATTCCTTGTTAACAGGTTTTTGACTTTTTTTTCCTTTTACCACTTTGAATGTATCAGCCCAGCCTTTGGCCTCCAAAGTTTCTGATGAGAAATAAGCTAATCTTATTGACGAGCCTTTGTATGTAACAAATTACTTTTCTCTGGCTGCTTTCAAGTTTCTCTCTGTCTTTGCCTTTCAAAAGTTTGATGATGATGTGTTGTGGGTCTGAGTTCATCTTGAGAGCTCACAGGGCATCTTAGATGTTTGTATTCATGTCTTTCATCAAATTAAGGGCAGTTTCAGCCACTAGTTCTTCAAATATTCTCTCTTCTCCATCTGGGGTTCCCATAATACATATGTTGGCCCAGTGGATGGTGTCCCACAGGTCCCTTAAACTCTGTTTACTTTTCTTCAACTCCAAGTTTGTTGATTTTTTTCTTCTGCCTTTGAATCTTTAGAGTGAAATTTTCATTTCAGTTATTAACACTTTTCAACTCCAGAATTTTTTTCTGGTTTCTTCTGAGGTTCAATTTCAATTTCAATTTCCTTATTTGTATTTCCATTCTGCTCATCCATCATTTTCTTGACCTCCACATCTTTCCACATCTCTCTTTAGTTCTTCGAGCATTTTTAAGATAGCTGTTTTAAATTCTGTGTCTAGTAGATCTGCCATCAAGGGTCTCTCAGGAACAGTTTCTGTTGGTTATTATTTTCTTCTGAATGGGCCATACTTTCCTACTTTTTGTGTGCCTTGTGATTTTTAGTTGAAAACTGGACATTTGAATTTAATAATGTGGTAACTCCAGAGAGCAGATGTCCCCCCTTCCCCCAGGGTTTTCTGGGTTTTTCTTGTTTTGCTTTGTTTTGTTTTTATTTATTTATTTATTTATTTAAGATTTTATTTATTTGACAGAGAGAGAGATTACTAGGTAGTACGTAGTACCAAGTAGGCAGAGAGGCAAGCAGAGAAAGAGGGAAAAGCAGGCTCCCTGCTGAGCAGAGAGCCCAATGTAGGGCTCGATCCCAGGACCCTGAGATCATGACCTGAGCTGAAGGCAGAGGCTTTAACCCACTGAGCCACCTAGACGTCCCTTGTTTTGGTTTTTACCAAATTACCTAAATTATAGGCTGTGTCTGTGCCAAGGATCAGTCTGAGGTATAAACTTAAGATCTTTTCAAGTCTTTTTTCTGAGCCTATGTCTTTTCCTGGGCATGCATAATCACTTTCTGATTTTTCCCATATATGCAATTGCTTTTTAATGCCTTGGTCTTTCTTTTCTGGCTCCCAAAAGGGGAAAAAAGAAAAGTGAAAGGGCATCAGTCCTTTAAATCCATTGGAAGTCACTTCAGCTTTTGGGGTAGGGGCTGGCAACAATGGGAGGAGGTGTGACAATGGCCAACCACCTCTCTGTCTGCAACTCTGTGATCAGAAGTCACAATCGGCTGGGGCGCCTAGGGGGCTCAGTCAGTGAGGCATCTGCTCAGGTCATGATCCCAGGATCCTGGGATCAAACCCTGCTTGGGGCTCCCTGCTCAGCGGGGAGCCCGCTTCTGTCTCTTCCTCTGCTATCTGCCCCCGCCCCTCCTGCTTGTGCTCTCTCTCTCTGCTTTCTTTCTCAAATACGTAAATAAAATAATTTTTTTAAAAAAGCAGCAATAGGCAAACAGAGCACAGCCCCCTGATATTTGGAGGACCTGTTTTTTGGCTACCTAGGTTCCTGCAAACTCTGTATAAGCTACTCCAAGAACATGTGCACAGGTGCCTGCCATGCGGCAGGGGGTAAGGAAATGGTACCCGCTTCTAAGAGCTGAAACTGACTGAAATTATCTGAATTTACTCTCCAAGCCTTCCCCTGGAAGTTGAAAGCTGTCAGTAGACACTAGAGTTCCAATATAGTTACATTAAGCAAATGTAATTGTTGTCTAAGTGGAGAGACAGATTGCTGGTACTTCCTACTCTACTAATGTATTTAAATCTCGTAACAACACATCATGTGGGTACTATTATTATCCCCATTTTACAAATAAAGACAATGAGGCAAACTTTTGTCAACATAGTACTGTAAGTCCTAGCCACAGCAATCAGAAAAGAAAATGAAATAAAAGGCACTGAAATTGGTAAGAAGTAAAACAGTTAGGGGTGCCTGGGTGGCTCACTCGGTTAAGTGGCCGCCTGCGACTCAGGTCATGATCCCAGGGTCCTGGGATCGAGCCCCACATCAGGCTCCTTGTTCAGCAGGGAGCCTGCTTCTCTCCCTCTGCCTCTCCCCCAGCTTGTGTTCTCTGACGCACTATCTGTCTCTCAAATAAATAAATAAAATCTTAAAAACAAAAAAGAAAAGAAATACTCCTAAATGACTAAAGAGTTTACGTTCCATAGATCATTCTGAGAAGGAAAAACTCAATGCTGTATTTTGTACAAAGGTCAGAAACACACTAAAGGCCCAGCAGGAATGATTAAGAGGTTGAAGATCTATCTGTATGTACAATGGAATCCTCCGTGGTATTGAAAAGACTGAGGCAGTGTTGGATGTGCTGTTGCTGAATGACTTCTAGAAGCCACTGTGAGATTTGAGATACAAAGTGTGGAACGCTGAGCATCATACGCTGACCTTTACTTGTGGGGCTTTTGAAAAGAAACTATACAAATATGTTTGTCAGTATATATAACTTCTCTAGAACAATATGCAGGAAACTAGTAACACCCACTGCCTTTGGACGCAGAACACAAAGCTTGGGGCTTGGCGTTGGGAGGGATTCTGACTTTCTATCTGCACTTTGCACTGTCTTTTTACCATGTCCATACATGATCACTTAAAATAAATAAATAAGTAAAGACAAATATATACAAATGTATACATATATATATATATATATATACATAATTTTTTTTTTTTTAATGTCACAGACATTTTCTAGGACAAGGAGTGGTCACAACAGATGCCAAGACAGTCCCTACGAGGTATTTTTCCTGGCATTCTCAGTTACTCATGCTCCAGAGTTCAGCTCTGGGAGTTTCCCAGTTCTGGGGCCTGGCTTACAGATGTCAGAGGTTCCCACATACAGTCTGAGGGGCACAGGGGGTCCACCTTGACACACACGCACTCGCCAGGGCCGGGGTGATTCTGGGGGTTTGGGGAGCATGGAACACCTGCCACTTGTGCAGACTCTCAGGCCACCAGGCAGTTTGCCTCTCCTGAGAAATGCAATGTGAATTCCTCTCATTCACTTCACCAGGCACTGGGATTATTTCAACCTATCCTGTTCCCAGGGCAGATCAAAGTAAGGATCCGGCCACCTGGTTGGCCGACAAGGAGGAGGAGCGCAGGGACGCTATTTGGGGAGCAGCCTCTCATCTCTTGGTTGGAGAACTTGACATTTCACTGCTCCTTAAAGCTCCCTAGGGGCATCCGGGTGGCTCAGGTCATGATCTCAGGGTTCTGGGATTGAGCCACACACTGGGCTCTCTGCTCAGTGAAATTGAGTAAATTGGTAAGAAAGAAGAAAGAAACCATCAACAAACAAAAAGGCAACCTACTGAATGGAAGGCATTCAGTAGGCCAAGTACAAAGCAGTGAGCTGCAGTAGGGACAGAACTGGTTTGTCTCAGCAGGGAACCTGCTTCCCCCTCTCCCTCTTCCTTCCTCTCCGCCTAATTGTGATCTCTTTCTCTCTGTCAAATAAATAAATAAATTCTTTAAAAATAAAATAAAATAAAATAAAATAAAATAAAATAAAACTCCCTAAATTGTGGATAGACAGGTTCTCTCCTAACTCAAGGATACTTGTCCTTGTTCTGAATGATGTGAACAAAAGCCAGAAACTTTGCATTAAAATAACAGAGTGCTTTCAGTTTATTTTAAGATCTGTGGTCACATCATTTTGGGATCTGACCTCATCGGTTCTGAAGGGCTAAGTAGGGTTGCATACCATAAACACCAGGGCTGGAGACCTGGTCTAGCTCCGCCCACTGAGTCGGCCTGGAGCTGGGCAAGGCCCAGGGGACAGAGGGGCTGAAAGGGCGGGGGTGCGTTTCTCTGGAGAGAAAGGAAGTAGGCAGGCTGAGGAGACCTGCAGTCCTTAACAAGTCTTCCCCTTTCTCTTCCCGCCTCATTTGTTGACAATTGCCAACATTTCTTTATCAGCATACGTTTGCAAAAGACAGACTTTGAAAAGTCACCTTGAAGTCTGATCAGCTTACACAGGATTTCAAGATGGGACTAGTGCTTTCTTCTCTTTCTAACCTGTATGAAAATGGTAATGTCTGTTGTCAGACTATCTACAGTTTGAGTTTCTAACCACTAGGGGTTGACCTAACTCCACTAAAACCAACTGTATTTTAAACCATCTCTTTTGCAAATTATCAGGTTCCAAGATGACTGAATTATACTAATCATAACCTGTAATGTCGAGAACCATTTCTCCTGACACTGAAAAGCTTGATGTCAGAAGACAGGAAACTGTCTTGCCTGCGTTCAAAGACAAGGGGCAAGAGCAGAATAAGAAATAAGACAAATCAGAGAGTACATGAGAACCAGAAGGTCAAGAAGTCCCAGCCTGGTGGCTTCCGTCACTACTGCAACCACGCTCCTGTCCCCTCCCCTAATCAATCAGCATCCCCAGGGCTGGGAACAGAGCACTGCATGTTTAAAGAAGCTCCAGGCTCGAATCGTATGTGAATCTGAGGTCAGAACAACCGTGAGAGTCGAATGCTCACTGTACAGAAGAAGAGACTGAGGCTCAGAGAGGCAGCTGTCTCGACCAGTCATATTTCCAAACCACTACTGGGGAAAGCCCCAGGTCTCCGGACTCTCCACGCAGTGCTCTCTGGGAGGGAACATCCCCCTCCAGTGCACTCGGACACCACGTGCATATGTCTTCCACTACTTACGATTTGGTTTCTGGCAGTCTTCTTGAATGATATGGTGGATCTTTCTGTGCAGTTCTTTGTCTTCTCTGGTTACCTAAATGGGAAAAACAGGAGAGAGAGCAATCTTAAGTAATGAAGTGGTTGGATCACCCAGACTAGTATTTAGGATGGTTTCTAAAGATTTCACAATCATCACCATCCCTACACCAACAACAGGGTTTCTGACACTTGGCCTATTGTCAAACCAGTTCTGTCCCCATGCAGCTCACTGCTTTGTACTTGGCCCAGAGGCACGCTCCCCTGGAAGGTGGTCTGCCAGGGCCATGATATTGAGAAAAACTGAAATTCTGTACTTTTAAGGAGCAAACTTTCCTCTCAAATATTCGTGACACATTCATGAAGTTTCTCTTACTCGACTTTATATTCAAAGGGAGGCACAAGTCTCGATCTCCAACCAGGGCTCCTTCCTCTACGCCCTGATACCTATCTCACATCTCATGAGTTTTCTTCCTTCTCCCAACCCCAAAGAAAAACAAATGAAATAAAAACTGTCAGGAAAAGCTAGCGAGAGAGTACATCTAGCTCATCCACAGAAACACTTTCTGTCTCAGAGGCAAATATAACAAAGCTCCTTTCTTAACTGGCCCCAGTAAAGGGAAGCCAAGTAACCAGCTGGGTTTCACCTTCATGTTCCATAGTAAATCTAAAAACAAAAAAAGAAAGAGAGAGAGAGAGAGAGAGAGAGAGAGAGAGAGAGAGAGAGAGAGAGAAAGGATGGAAAAGAGGAAGAAAGGGAAAAAAAAAAAAACAACCAGCATGCAAACAAACACATGTATCAGGAATTGTGGGACCAGACCAGAACGAATGGGGATCTGAACTCCCAAGGTCATTGTGCAGATTATCTACCATAAGGGGGGTGAGAGCTGCGGAAAACAGGAAAGCACTACACAAACAGAAATATCCACACCACTGTGATAACTACTTCCCTGGGGCAAGGCCCTCTGGAACACAGAAACCTACAGCCCAGGCAGGACACAGAAGGGGAGGTGGGAAGGGGGATGGGACGGTTCTGCGGAGGAAAAGAGCTATTACTGCTCGCTCACCCCATTCCGGCTCACACTGATTCACAGGAGGAAGTGCCTAGCCCTGCCACACCTCAGCCCTGGCCCGCTGCCCAGGAAGAGCTGCATTCTCCTGACACCGGGGCCAACCCAGAGCCTCCCAGGGGGAATGGGAGTGGTGGGGGAGGCATGTGAAGGGTAGCTGCCCAGTATGCGAGGAGGTGGTCTGCACTCACCCGTACAAAGATTAGAATACCCTTTTCTAAAGTTACGGGCGCCTGGCTGGTTCAGTGGGTGGTGCAACTTTGATCTCACGGTAGTGAGCTCAAACCCCAGGTTGGGTATAGTACTTAAAAAATAAAACAAAAAACAACAAAAAATAAATAAATAAAAAAATAAAACAAAAACCCAAACACAAAACTCGGGTGCGTGGCTGGCTCAGCTGGTGAAGCATGTGACTCTTGATCTCAGGGTTGTGAGTTCAAGCCCCATATTGGGTGTAGGAATTTCTTTTTTTTTTAAAGATTTTATTTATTTGTCAGAGAGAGGGACAGAGCACACAAGCAGAGGGGAAAGGCAGACGGAGGGAGAAGCAGGCTATCGCTGAGGAAGGAGCCTGATGTGAGACTCGATCCCAGGACCCTGGGATCATGACCTGAGCCGAAGGCAGACATTTAACTGACTAAGCCACCCAGGCGTTCCTTGGGTGTAGAGATTACTTAAAAATAAAATTTAAAAAACTCCAAACTTAAAAGTTACTCAAACAGTATTTAAAACATATCTTAATTTAAAAAAAAAAAACCTCTCTAAAATGGGCAATCACTAGAGTAAATCGACATTAAGAAAATGTCCTATTAAGGAAGCTTTCCCTCAAGAATCATGTCTGTGAACATTGAAACTTCTGGGTTTCCTCAGAATTTTGATCTGCCTCTAAGGGAATCACTCGTGACTGAAGCCACATCTACACTGCTAACATCAGCAGTCACGAGGAAGCCCATTGTCACTGAAAGCATGGCTTCTCCAATCATTAAAGGTAGGCGCCAAGAGGTGAACCTTAAACTCTGAAAGTATGAAGCAAGCAGGCACTTATACCCCTGGTGGGAATGTCCATGAACGTCGCCTTCTGGGAGGTCAGTCAGACTGTGCTGACCAAATGCTTAAAGGTACATGCCCTTTGTTCCAGCAATTCCTCTTTTACAGAAATGCTTATGTGAATTCACAAACACAGCTACAACAACACTATCTGGGTGAGCAAAACTCCAAATCAACACCAATGTCCACCAGAAAGAAGTGGTTAAAAGTGTAGGGCAAGAAACCATAATATGGAGTACCACGTGAGGTCAAAAAGACCGAGGAAGATTAATAAGTACTAACATGGAAAGATGCCTGTGATGTGCTATTTTGGTACCCCACCCCCCAAAACTGTCAGGCATTATTTAGACCAATGGTTCTCAGCTGTCCCAGGGGACACTTGGCGATGTCCTGAGACAATTTTGGTTGTCACACGTGGGGGGCTGCTACTGCTATCTAGTGAATGAAGACCAGGGATGCTGTTGGACATCCTACAGTGCAAAGGAAAGCCACCCACAGCAAGGAACCATCTGGCCCAGTGTTAAGGTTGAGAAGTCCTGATTTGCAGGATAATGGGGGGAAAACAAAAAAGCCAGATGAGCATCTGTATATGTACATTTTGTAAATGCACAGGTAAATGTCTAGAAGGACATGCTATTAAAAATGGTAGCTTGCAGGGCGCCTGGGTGGCTCAGTCGTTAAGCGTCTGCCTTTGGCTCAGGTCATGATCCTAGGGTCCTGGGATTGAGCCCCGAATAGGGCTCCCTGCTCGGCAAGAAGCCTGCTTCTCCCGCTACCATTCCCTCTGCTTGTGTTTCCTCTCTCGCTGTGTTTCTCGCTGTCAAATAAATAAAATCTTAAAAAAAAAAAAAAAATGGTAGCTTGCGGGGGGTGGGGGTGGGGGGTGGTGCCTGGGGGGCTCAGGGGGTTAAGCATTGGACTTTTGGTTTCGGCTCAGGCGGTGATCTCCTGGGCAGGTGATTGAGCTCTGTGCCCAACGCGAGGTCTCCTTCAGATTCTTTCTCCCTCTCCCTCTGCCCCTCCCCACTTGTGCTCTCTAAAATAAATAAATAAAATCTTTAAAAAGAAATGGCACCTTGGGGAAAGAGAAGGGCTGACTTTCACTCCTTATTTTATGAACCTCCTTAACTATTTTTTTTTTAAAGATTTTATTTATTTATTTGATAGAGAGAGAGAGATCACAAGTAGGAAGAGAGGCAGGCAGAGAGAGAAGGGAAGCAGGTTCCCTGCTGAGCAGAGAGCCTGATGCGGGGCTCAATCCCAGGACCCTGAGATCATGATCTGAGCCAAAGGCAGAGGCTTTAACCCACTGAGCCACCAAGGCACCCCCCTCCTTAACTATTTTTAAAAAGAGTAAATAATGAAATAACAGTAAATAACGAAATGAATTTAAAAACGGATAAATATAGCTGTGATCAAAGCTATGAAGGAAAACAATAAAGTAGCAGGTCTCTTACATAGTATAGCTTATCAAAACCATCATCTTTCTGGAAAACAAATCCTTTTTCCTGCAGCAGCTGTATTGCATTCTTAAATATACTATGAATTGCCTTGGAAGTGGTGTCATTCTTAGAATCCCCCTGTAGGAAGAGGAAAAAGAAAAAGAAGTTAAGTCCCATCTTACGGCATCTAAGAGTAACTCCCTGGGCCAACTGGTTTATGAATTCACCCAACAGGCTTTGGATCTGCTGAGTCAAAATGATCCAGTTGTGTGGCCTGGCAGGACGGTATTTAAGCAGGACTGGGAAGTTTGCTCAGGTAGGATCGTGCTTGGTAACTGTTCCACATCTCAGTTGTCATTTTGTTCAATTTTACACAATGAAATGGAAAATTAAGAAGAGAAAAGAAGATAATCTTTGAACTGGAGTATGTAGTTTACACGCCTTCATCCTGAACATTTAAAATTACTTCTATTCCCATGTTGGTTTTGGTAGAATTGTTTCCTAAACAAAAAGATTATCTTTTTTTTTTTAATTCAGAGCCAAAACACTATATATGTTTATATATATATATATATATATATATATATATATATATAAACATATATATATAAGCTCAGTTTTTTCATTAAAATTATGGCTATATATAATCTCGTCCTAAGGACATCAGAGAAATTTACACATATTGAAATAAGCTGGGGATTCGCGGATGTACGAAATATGAAGTAGTCTCCTTATTTTAAATGGAGGCAGTTCCTAGAGTATATATCCTTTACCTCTTTGATTAGGGTTATTCCAAGGTATCTTACCGTTTTTGTTGCTATTATAAATGGAGTCGATTCTCTAATTTCTCTTTCTACAGTTTCATTGTTAGTGTATAAGAAAGCAACTGATTTCTGTGCATTGATTTTGGATCCTGCCACATTACTGAATCGCTATGGTTTCACTTATTTATGGAACATAAGGAATAGCATGGAGGACACTAGGAGAAGGGAGAAATCTGAGGAGGATACAAACCGTGAGAGACTATGGACTCTAGGAAACAAATAGAGGGTTTTAGAAGGGAGGGGCTGGGGGTGTAGTTGAGCCTGGTGGTGGGTATTAAGGGGGGCATGGACTGCACGGAGCACTGGGTGTTATACGCAAACAGTGAGTCATGGAACACTACATCAAAACTAATGATGTACTGTATGGTGACTAATATAACACAATTAAAAAAAAAATAAGTAGGGGCGCCTGGGTGACTCAGTGGGTTAAAGCCTCTGCCTTCGGCCCAGGTCATGATCTCAGGGTCCTGGGATCAAGCCCTGCATCGGGCTCTCTGCTCAGTGGGGAGCCTGCTTCACCCTCTCTCTCTGCCTGCCTCTCTTCCTACTTGTGATCTCTCTCTCTAATAAATAAATAAAATCTTTAAAAAAAAAAAAAACCAAGTAAATAAATAAATGGAGGCAAACAGCCATGAGGAGACCTGTCTGAGTCACGTCCATGGGGCCGAAGGCAGAGGGTTCCCAGGCTGCATGGAAGGAACCTCTCTCTGTGGCTCAGTTTTCCATCTCCTCGATATCAGTACTTCTCTAAGACACAGGTTTACCCAGAGTTACCAGTTCATCCTATTTCTTGCTCCCGAGGAAGCCAGGCCTTCAGCTGTGTCCAACCGTGGTTCACTAAACTGTAGGCTTACTGAGTTGGGGGCTTTATTTCAACTTGGCCCCCTCCTACCTGGCACACAGCGGGTAACTAATAAGACATATGTGTAATGAATGGGAAGTAAATACCCACATTACGGAGGCGGTATTCTTTTTATTACTCTATTGAGGGTTTTCAGTTCATTACTGAAACAAAGTGGTGAACAACTGTCCCTTAAGGTATAGACCTGTTTTTAATGTGACAGAAATTTGTCAAGATACTTAGAAGATGAGAGCACCAAAGAAACAAGGCAAAGCTTCTAAAAAAGCATCTGAAGGCCAAGTCCTACCCCTAATGAAGAAGGCTGAGGAAGGGGCGCCTGGGTGGCTCAGTCAGTTAAGAGTCTGCCTTTAGCTCAGGTCATGACCTCAGGGTCCTGGGGTTGAGCCCTGCATCGGGCTCCCTGCTCGGCGGGGAGCCTGCTTCTCCCTCTGCCCCTCCCCCAAGTTGTTCTCTCTCTCTCTTTCTCTCATAAATAAATAAAATCTTAAAAAAAAAAAAAAGTGCTGATGAAAGCTATCTGGGGCAATACCCACAGATGCTGAAAGAGAGAACTTGCTTGTCATTTGCTGATGACATTTCTGGCAAGTGACAGGGAAAGGAAAGAAACCCCCAAATGGCTTCAAGCGTTAACAACTGCATCCCTAAAGAAACCCTCTCAGGGCGCCTGGTGTTTCAGTGGGTTAAAGCCTCTGCCCTCAGCTCAGGTCATGATCTCAGGGTCCTGGGATCGAGCCCCGCATCGGGCTCTCTGCTCAGTGGGGAGCCTGCTTCCCCCTCTCTCTCTGCCTGCCTCTCTGCCTACTTGTGATCTCTCTCTCTGTGTCAAATAAATAAATAAAATCTTTAAAAGAAAGAAAGAAAGAAAGAAAGAGAGAGAGAGAGAGAGAGAGAGAGAGAAAGAAAGAAAGAAAGAAAGAAAGAAAGAAAGAAAGAAAGAAAGAAAAAAAGAAAGAAACCCTCACTTTCTAGAAGAGGTCTTCCAAAGAGGCACTGTTTTAATCTCATGGATCCTAGTGAGGTTTCACAAACACACTCCCCTGGGCTGAAGAGGACAGTCTAACACAGTTAATTAATCAATAGTCAACACGCTGGAGCACCTGCTTACCAGAACATTAAAGGCCTGAAAGTTGACAAACATTCCAAGTTATGACAGCATCCGATCTCTGAAGGCTGAATAAGGCCAAGAACTATGTGATGACTCCCACGAGCAGAAAATCTATATGAGTGTGTTTAGAATAAACAACTCGCCTAACAATTCTCAGTCACACACAGCCTTGTGGTCTGGGGGCGTCAGGGAAGGCTGTATTTATTAGGGGAAGCACAATCAACCCAAAACAGACTTCCCCACCAAACCGTTAGAGCCACTTAATCTTTGTAATTTTAAGGAAATTCATCTTTTTAGTCAATTTGATATCAAGATCCTAAGGGTCGAGTTTATTATGGCTCTTACCAAGATAGAAATAAATTAGGAGATTAAAAATGATTGTTGCATGACTACTGTCATCATTAGAAATGACTCCTGGTTATCCCCAGACCACACAAAAGCTCAGTTCCTCCTCCCAGATTTCTGTAAGCTCAGGCAGCAGAAAGACAGTGTGCTAAGGCTGTGAGATTCGAAGCACAGTTTCAGCTGTGAACAAGAAGGACCCAAAAAAAAAAAAGCTCTGTGAATATAAACAGTATGTGAATCTTCCTTTCCAAAAACATTTGCCTCGGCTGACCTCAGAACATATCTCCCTAGTGGTTCTAACGACACAGTCTCAGGGGGCAAGGCCTCCAATCATCTCTGCTAGCCAGCAGCTTGGCTTGGCCTGGGATTTGTGTCCTTCTTGTCTTTTTCTAAAGACAAGGCTCATCCAATTCAGGAAACCGAAACTACACAGAGACAGAAACAGTGACTGGCTGAACATGCTAAGCCTGAGCAAGCCTCTCCGAGCTGCAGGTCAGGAACTGGGTGGATCTCTGAAATATATATATAGTCTTCATTCTCAAACACACTCCACATTTATCTAGCTGTCAAACAAACAATGGTTTTGCAAGGTCTGCTTATCATGTTTCTGGATTTGCTAAGGGCCACTACGGAAAAAGAAAAAGGGGTGGGGGACATTCAAACCCTCTCTCCCTTGGCCTCTAAACTAACACAATCACAATGATTTTTTGTGAAGCTTTCATCTGTATGACAACACAAAATGCCAAAGGATCTAGGGTTTCACCATCATTGTAAAGCATCCCTAGTCTCCTAGGCTCTATTAAGTAGAATTCAACTTAATGATGCTGACCTCCCCGACCACAGTCATGTGAGGGAGTAATTCATAATTGATGGAAAAGA
Source organism: Procyon lotor (assembly GCA_028646535.1). Taxonomy (NCBI): domain Eukaryota; kingdom Metazoa; phylum Chordata; class Mammalia; order Carnivora; family Procyonidae; genus Procyon; species Procyon lotor. The sequence continues at coordinate 49,500,909 of CM053617.1, forward strand.
GTTTCCAAAGACAAAACAAAGTGCTACATTCATATCTCTTTAAACATACATGACGGGGCAGGGGCAGATATAAGTTTCTGCTCTAAGCATTTTCAAAAAGATATCATGCCAGAAGATCCCCACAGTTGTTTTGAATTGAGAAGCCTTGCGAGAATTCTCAAGTCTCTCTATTTAATTGTGGCTCCTCCAGAAAAGCAGGTTCATGGGAAGAATACAGTCTTTGCTAAGCTTCGGTTTCCTTCCAAACATGCCAACAGAGCAGTCAGAAGTGCTAGGAGGCTAACTTGGCGGTGAGCCGCCTCTGAACTGGGAAGGACCTGGAAGGAAGGTTAATCTTGCAGCCAGTGGCCAGCTGGGGGGCCCCAGCCATGAAGGAGCAGTGGCACTGCAGAAGGCAGCGGCCGGTCCGGGCCCTCCCCACCTGGGTGTCCCCTGACACACTATCCCCGTCTCTGCGAATGACATCATGGGTCACCGGGCACACAGCCTGCGGCCAGGAGGAGCTAATTAGGTTCGTGAACGAAACTGAGAAGCAGCAGCCGTGGCCCAGGAGGTCAGGATGAGGACCCGGTATCTGTTCCACCAGAATCACGAGGGATAAGTAATGTTACCTAACAAGGTATTCACGGCCGCCCTGTTCGTAATGACAAAAGACCGGAAAACTCCTAAACAGTCCAGAAACGAAGAGACTGGTTAAATAAACAAAAGATTATTATAGTGGCAAATCTGTATGTATGGCTAGGAAAGGCTAAGACATGCCATTCAGTGAAAAGCTATGTACAGATGAGAGTTTAACATGCTACCAATTGTGTCAAAAAGTGGGGGGATATAACTACTCCAATTTATAAATGCACGGACTCTCTCTGGAAGGAATTCATAAGACTAGTAATGGTGCTTGTCTCTGGGGAAAGGGGGTAGGAGGGAGGATGGGAAGGAAACTTATTTTTAACTAGAAACTTTTGGGGGCTATTTAAATTTTTAAAAACTATTCATTCCTTCACCCAACAAATAATCAAGAACTTAGTTTATGGCAGCCCTGTTTGGGGCCATGGTTCTAGAGAGTGAAGAACAAGACAGGGAAGAGCTCTGCCCTTGTAAAATTTAAATTCTGGCAGAGGAATATGTAGGCAAACAAGTAAATACCAGTGATATCCTGAGATATGAAAACAGGGTATTGACACAGTGAGGAAGCAGGGGGCTATCAGAGCAAATGGGGGAGGGCAAGAAGGTGACTTTCAGCAGAGATCATTCCCTGGTGGAATAAAAGAAATAAAAATAAATGGTGCCACAACAACAAAAAACCTGAGAATTGCAATGAAAGGGAAAGCCTAAAACCACAGTTTCAAATAACTTAATTCCAAGTGAGTAAGTAAACACCAAGCAACTTAAGTTCCCCTGTAACACGCGGGGGTTGTTGGGGGGTGGGAGAGGTGGGGGGTGGAGACACAGCTCTTTTCCAGAGCAGTAAGAAATTACTTGATTGTTCTAGAAATTTTTACCTATAAACCAGACTGAATACAACTTGGTCTTTATACAAATCCTAATAAGGTAACCTTATTTTGATGAAAAGAGAGCAAGTCATTAAAAACTTTGGTTCAGGGGCACTGGGTGGTTCAATTGGTTAAAGCCTCTGCCTTGGGCTCAGCTCATGATCTCAGGGTCCTGGGATTGAGCCCCGCATCAGGCTCTCCGCTCAGCAGGGAGCCTGCTTCCCTCCTTCTCTCTGCCTACTTGTGAGCTCTCTGTCAAATAAATAAAATCTTAAAAAAAACAAACAAACTTTGGTTCAAGAATCATCTTGCTGGGGCACCTGGGAGGCTCAAGTCATAATCCCAGGGTCCCTGAGCACCTGCTTAGCAGGGAGCCTGCTTCTCCTTCTCCCTCTGCCCCTCCATCTGTTGGTGCTTATTCTGTCAAATAAATAAAATCTTAAAAAAAAAGGGGGAGGCACCCGGGTGGCTCAGTGGGTTAAAGCCTCTGCCTTCGGCTCAGGTCATGATCTCAGGGTCCTGGGATGGAGCCCCGCATCGGGCTCTCTGCTCAATGGGGAGCCCGCTTCCCTCTCTTTCTCTGCCAGCCTCTGGGCCTACCTGTGATCTCTCTCTCTGTGTCAAATAAATAAATAAAATCTTTAAAAAAAAAGTCATCTTGCTGAATAAATAATCTTGGAAAGATAATTACCTCTTCTCATTTATTTCCTCCTGCTGAGATTAAATACCCATCTCAGTGAATACTAAGAAGCAGTATGAGCCTTAAACTACTTTCCGCCCCCACCCAAAGATTAAGTTTAATGAGATTAAGTGAGGAGGGCAAAAGGGCCGGTGCATTCTCATTTCAAATTCTTGGTGGTCAGTGACCTTTCCAGAAGAGAGATATGGACTGGAAGCAGCTATTCCCTGAGTCTACCCTCTGTCCGTCGCATCACGTTCGCCCACACCCCTGAGCTTCACATATGGGACAGGGGCCTGAATTCTACGTGGGCATGCTGCACTTACCTGCTCAGGGCCGGCGCTGTGAATCACAGGCTGATTGGCAAGGGACAGCAGAGATTCCACAATTTCCAATTCCTGCTGGTAAAAGGTTTGCACTTTGTTCTCCACAAGGAATTCTTTGGCTCTTTCACTCAGCAGACACGTGAGACTGGCAAGGTCCAAGGCACCTGGATCGCTGTTGGGGAAAAGTTTTTAAAAGCCCTGCAGAAAACTATCACCTCTGCTTCTTTTTGGTATGCATAAAACAGAAATTCGGCTGGAACATGTGACACTATATTGATGTTTGTCTGACTGAAGTACAGCTGACACCCACTGTTATTTTTTAAATTTATTTATTTATTTTAAAGATTTTATTTATTTGACAGAGGGAGAGAGATCACAAGTAGGCAGAGAGAGCAGGCAGAGAGAGAGGGGGAAGCAGGCTCCCCGCTGAGCAGAGAGCCCAATGTGGGGGTCGATCCCAGGACCCTGAGATCATGACCTGAGCCACCCAGGCACCCCTGACACCCACTTTTAAATTAAAGTACACAGCATAGCAACTGACAAGTCTATGCTATGCTACGTTCACCGCAAGTGTGGCTACCATCTATCACCATAAAATGCTATTATAATACTACCGACTATATTCCCTGTGCTATATCTTATCCTCATTACTTATTCATTCTATAACTAGAAGCCCATAGCTCTTACTTTCCTTCACTCATTTTGTCCATCTCCCACCCTACACTTCTCCCCTTTGATGGACACTTAGGATGTTTCCCTATCTTGACTACTGTATATAAGGCTGCAATAAACACGGGATGTTTTTTGAATTAGTGTTTTTGTTTTCTTTTGGTAAATACCCAGCAGTGGAATTACTGGATCATACAATATTTCTGTTTTTAATTTTTTTAGACAGATTTTTAAACTTCCCCCCACTGTATATTTTTGCCTCCTTTGTTAGAGATAGAGCACATAAACGTGGATTCATTTCTGGGCTCTCTATTCTGTTCCATTGATCTATGTGTCTATTTTTGTGTCAGTACCATACTTGTTTTGATTACTGTGGCTTTATAGTGTATCTTGAAATCTGGGATTGTGATACCTTAAGCTTTGTTCTTCTTTCTCAAGATTGCTTTGGCCATTTGGGTCTTTTGTGGTTCAATACAAATTCTAAGATAATTTGTTCTAGTTCTTTGAAAAATGCTGCTAGTGGAGCGCCTGGGTGGCTCAGTGGATTAAAGCCTTCAGCTCAGGTCATGATCTCAAGGTCCTGGGATCGAGCTCCACATTGGGCTCTCTGCTCAACAGGGAGCTTGCTTCCCCTCTCTCTGCCTACTTGGGATCCCTCTCTGTCAAATACATACATACATACATACATACATACATAAATCTTTAAAAAAAAAAAGAAAGAAAAAGAAAAATGCTGCTGGTATTTTGATAAGGATTGCACTGAATCCACAGATTGCTTTGGGCAGCATGGACATTTAAACAATATTAATTCTTTCAATCCCTGAGCATGGAATTTCTTTCCATTTGTGTCACCTTCAACTTTTTCATCAATGTTTTGTAGTCTTCAGAGTACAGGTCTTCTACCTCCTTGGTTAAGTTTTTTCCTAGGTATTTTATTCTTTTTGGTGCAACTGTAAATGGAATTGTTTTCTTAATTTTTCTTCCTGCTTTGTTATTAGTGTGTAGGAATGTAACCAATTTCTGTGTATTAACTATATCCTGCAATTCTACTGAATTCATTTGTAGTTTTTTTTTTCTTTTATTATGTTAGTCACCATACAGCACTCATCTGCAGTTTTAATAATCTGTTTTGGTGGTGTCTTTAGGATTTTCTATATATAGTATCGTATCATCTGCACGTAATGACAGTTTAACTCTTTGCTTACCAACTTGGATGCCTTTTATTTCTTTTTCTTATCTGACTGCTGTGGCTAAGACTTCTAGTACTATGTTGAATGAAAGTGACAACAGTGGGCTTCTTTGTCTTGTTCCTGATCTGAGAGGAGAAGCTGTTTTCTACCAGTGAGTATGTTAGCTGTGGGGTTTTCACATATGGCCGTCATTATGCTATGTACCCTCTAAGCCCACTCAGTTGAGAGTTTTTACCATGAATGGCTGTTGAATTTGGTCAAATGCCTTTTCTATATCTACTGAGATGATCATGTGACTCTCATCCTTTATTAATGTGGTGTCTCATGTTGATTGATTTGTGAACGTTAAATAATCCCTGCATTCCCAGAAAAAATCCCACGTGATCATAGTGAATGATCCTTTTAATGCATTGGTGAATGCAGTTTGTTGGCATTTTGTTGAGGATTTTTGCATCCATGTTCGTCAAGGATATGGTCCTGTAGTTGTCTTTTTTTGTAGTGTCTGTCTTGTTTTTGGTGTCAGGGGAATGTATTTGGAAGCTTTCCTTCCTCTTCTATTTTCTGGAATCATTTGAGAATAGTTATTAACTCTTTTTTTTAAATGTTTGGTAGAAATCACCTGTGAAGCCATCTGGTCCTGGACTTTTGTTTTTTGGGAGTGTTCTGACTACTGATTCAAATTCGTTACTGGTAACTGGTTGGTTCAATAGTAACGCTTGTTTCTGATATAGAGGGCAGTCCTATGGTGAGCACTGTGTGGTCCTTTAAAAGAATGAGGTAGGACTAAAGGAGCTATAATATTCTTGAGGGATTTTGGAAAAAAAAAGTTAAGCTGCAGAATAGCATATCAAGTATGTTCCCATTTGTATTAAAAAGCAAATGTGCTTGGGTGGCTCATTGGGTTAAAGCCTCTGCCTTCGGCTCAGGTCATGATCTCAGGGTCATGGGATTGAGCCCACATCGGGCTCTCTGCTCAGCGGGGAGCCCGATTCCCCCCCTCTCTCTGCCTGCCTCTCTGCCTACTTGTGATCTCTCTCTGTCAAATAAATAAATAAAATCTTATAAAAAAAAAAGCAAGCAAATGACAACCCATAAAATATATGGGTGAATATTCATGCTTGTATACGCACAGAAGAAAAATGTCTAAAAGGATACACTTCAGCCTACGAATGGTGGCAACCTCTGGGGAATGGTCCTGAGGCAGGGAAATGGGGAACTTCCACTTTGTTACTTTCTACAGGTCTAGAGTTTGAGGGTTTTTTTTTAACATATATTTTTGGGGGCGCCTGGGTGGCTCAGTGGGTTAAAGGCTCTGCCTTCGGCTCAGGTCATGATCTCAGGGTCCTGGGATCGAGCCCTGAATTGGGCTCCCTGCTCAGCGGGGAGCCTGCTTCCCCTCCTGCCGTCTGTCTCTCTGCCTACTTGTGATCTCTCTCTCTCTCTCTAATAAATAAATAAAATCTTAAGAAAACCCATATTCTTTGAATATGTAATATATATATGTTTAAAAAAATTTAAAGCAGCAGTGGGGGGCGGGGTGCTGGGGCGGCTCAGTCGGTTAAGCAGCCAAGTCCTGCTTTTAACTCAGGTTGTGATCTTGCGGTCGTGAGGCGGAGCCCAGCTTTTGGCTCTGTGCTCAGTGCAGAGTCTGCTTAAGGTTCTCTCTTCCTCTCCCGCCCCCTCAGCCCCACCCCAGCCCACCCCCGGCTCTATGTACTCTTTCTCTCTCAAATAAAATAAAACCTTAGGGGGAAAAAAAAATTAAGGGGTACACAGTGAAGTCTCCTTTCTAATCTCTTTTCACTTCTACCCGTAGGCAGAGGCTATTACTGGTCTTCTGGCCGCTCTCAGAATTCTGACCCAGACACTAACGAGTAGACGTGCATTCCTGGTCCTCCTGTTCGCCCACCCCCCCCACACACATAAGAAAGTAAAATCATCCTGTGTTGGGAATGATGGGTATCATTTTTTACAGTGTTTTGTTAGAATGTGTCATAGTGCAGTATTTTGATTATGAGGTTCCAAGGCAGCTTTCTTTCGGTTTCTTGCCTTGGGGGCTCAATGAGCTTCCTATCTCCGTGCATTTATAGTTTTCAGCAAACTTGGAAAAACTTTATCCGTTATTTCTTCAAATACATTTTCTCTGTTCCCTGCACTCCTTCAGGGACTCCCAATTACACACACATTTTCCTCACAAGATTCTTAGAATCAAAGTAAAACAGCCTGATAACCCAAGGTGAATTATCTTCACCTTTCGGGTAAGAAAATGGAGGCATATGGGGGGTAAGTGGACTTGCCTAGAGCCCCTCCGTGAGTGTGGACCGTTCAGGATTTGAACCCCGGGCCACCCCAGCCTCTGGGCTCCCGCTGCTTGGCCTTATTGCCATCATCACATCTTCAGCAGTGAGAGGCCACCGCTTACCTTTCTTGCTCTAGGGCTGGGCTGCGGAAAGGCTGGTCGTAAACTTTCCTGTAGATACTGGGCAGCTCGAGCATTCTCGCGATTTGAATGTTGCACACAGGATCATCCACTTTATCTAACAAGCCATAGGGGAAAACATGCCATAGAAATTACAACGGGATCAGCTCTCTCTCATGTCCAAACTGCTGCCAGGCACCCAATGGGTCTCCTTTCCCGTGGGTGCCCAAGGATCATACATCCTAGATGCACGAAATGGGTCCCAATCATCCTTTGAGAGGGAATGCAATGCCCTCAGCATCACAAGCTTGTCCAGCAGCAGACTGGAACCAGGGAAAGCACATTCACTTATTCACCCATCCATTACAATGGTGGACAACAGGGGCCATCCCTGGGATTTCCAAACAAAATCAGCCAGAGCCCTGTAAAACGTATCACTCGGAGGATGTAGGACTATGGTATTTCCAATTAGCTGTTTTCCTTCAATGTTAATGGACCTGAGGGGCGTTCAAGTAATCGCCAACATTTTAAAGAATATATACTGTGCCCTACATGGACTACCACTTAGAACTTCAAACTAGTTTAAACTCTGATGTAGCCCAAATAAATTTGCCAGATATATATAATAAATCATTGGTTTTCTTCCCCAATTTCTAGTCATTGCTCTTCAAAATAAAGTTAAGAAATGCTGCTTTTCTAAAGAAAGCCTGTTATGAAATAAAATTTCCTCCAGTAAAGAGTTACATTTTTTATCTGAACTTTTTCGCCATTTCACTTTCAGCAAACCCGGAGTTTACTGGACGCACACCCAGAATGACCACCAGTTTGGCAGAGATAACTTGTGCTTACAGTAAGTAGTGACACGAATCTCTCGTTCTTCTCTGTATGTGTGGACATAACCTCTGATCTGGATAATGTCCCCAATTTCGATCTTTGTCTTCTGCTCAGCGATATCTTGCAGCTTCTTAAGCCGTGAGGTTAAGTTCATCTCCCCTAGAGCTGCAGCAGCCACAGTTGCTAGGACCAGACAAGAAGAGACAAATGCATAACACGATCACTGCCCCACATGTGTGAGACGGTTTTGGGGTGAGGCCAACATAGGACACCTATTCACTCTACTTCTGACGAGCAGCTCTCCTGCAGAGAGCAGGAAACCTGCACACCCTTCTTAAATCCTCTGCTGAACACAGGGCATAAGCTGTAATTATTCAAAAGGAGGTTGATGGGAATGGAGTCTAGGAGGCCTGATAACCCGAGTGAGAAAGTTCTGGCAGGGCTCCAACATGCTCTCCCCTGCACTGCCAGTGCACTCGAAGGGCTCTACGTGGTCCTGAGCTGAATTCTGTAGGCGTTCAGCTGGGTTCGGTGGCAACAGCTCTCAACAACCCTTTAAAGTGTCCTTGCACGAAGACAAGTCTGGCATAGGAGAAAAGGGGACCCAGGTCTCCATATGCGGTTGTTTATGGGGAAGGCAAATGTGCCTCAGGCTGATTTCCCACCCTCATCTCTTGCCTCTCATCTTTGCTGGGTAACTGGGATATTCTCTCTCTCTCTCTCTCTCTCTCTCGCACACACACACACTCTCGCACCATTTAAAACTGTAAGTTTAAGCAACTTTATGGTGAAAATAACCCAATGCACATTCAATTCTAAATAATTTCTATTACTTAAGTTTAATTTCAAATTGTATTAGTTAATTAGTAAGAAGCATAGCCACGAATATTTGGGTACTATGGGTGCTGTTCTAAGGACTTTACGGTGTATCAGCACACCGAACCCTCACAACTACACCTATTTACTGTTAGCCTCACTTTACAGAAGAGGACACTGAGTCGCAGAGAGGCCAAGCAGCTTGCACAAAGTAAAACAACTAGCTAGCAACAAAGCTGGAGTTTGAGTCCAGGTGGTCCCTGACTCCTTATTGTGTCTTCCTGCTTATTCTTTATCCTGTTGCCTACCCCATGAGCATTCTCGTATTTTCCAGTTACAGCTCGTGTGTGTGAACAGTCCGATGCTCTGATTTTCTGCCTGGCCCAAGTTCAGATACACACATGTATCCACAGAATCTATACAACTCAAGCATTTTAAAGAATCGTGGAGCACTGGCATGCTAACATGCCATTTGATGAGCTAGTTGTATTAAATATCCCATTCTCCTCCCTTTCTGTAATTTTTTATTTTGGCTTTAATCACCTGCACCAGATGGGACTTAGAGGTCAGCGCTTGGGTAATGGAGTCAGATGGACAGGGCTGAAATCTCCACTCACCTCCTAGCAGCTCTGCCACTGCGGGCGGGCTGTTAACCTCACTGCGCCAGGGTTTCCTCAACCATGAGTTGTGGGTGACAAGAGTCCACCTCGCACACATCGTTGCACATGATCGAAGTTAACCCTTACATCATGAGCCTGGCTCGATGTCAGAGCCACAGGAAATGGTCTATAAATGTCAGCTATTTGTAAAAAGGAATAATGAAGCCCTCTAGGCAAAATTGTGCATTTTCCTTGGGGTCTTTTGTTGGGAATTATTGGACAGAAAAGTAAAAACAAGTTCACAGTTCATTACATATTGTCAGAAGGTTTGCCAGAAAGAAATAATCCAACCAAAGTTCTCTTTTTACAAGGTGTGGCCAGCAATGCACACACACTTGTAGCTCCTACACCGGCTTGGATGTTTAGTACCTTAAAAAATACATAGTGATGGGGCGCCTGGGTGGCTCAGTGAGTTAAAGCCTCTGCCTTCGGCTCAGGTCATGGTCTCGGGGTCCTGGGATCGAGCCCCGCATCGGGCTCTCTGCTCAGCGGGGAGCCTGCTTCCCCCTCTCTCTCTGCCTGCCTCTCTGCCTACTTGTGATCTCTCTGTGTGTCAAATAAATAAATAAATAAAATCTTCAAAAAAAAAAAAAATACATAGTGATTCCATGATGTTTTATTTTTGCTTTTAAACTGCCAGACAGGCTCTGTCTTCTTTATGTAAGATGATCTGCTCTCTGTACTTCTTCACGTGTAAGAAATAATCTTACGCATTCTACGTATCCTTTGTGTCTTTTGTATACTTTATGTCAACCTCTGAAAAATTTTTAGGGAAGCTTTATCAGTTCTGCTAATTATGCCCACTCCCCCCATTCCGTTGCTTTTCTATTTCATTTTACTACATAAAAATTTGAAAAATGTTTAGTCTGTCCCACTGTCACTGATGAGTTTTTGGTGCTTTAACAGCTAAGGACTTATCAGAGTTTAACACGTGTACCCCCATATTTGCTGCGATAAACACACAACTCCATCTTCTGTCGGTTATGTCATGGAAGCTGGAAGATAGGGATCACAGTCACCTCTTTTAAAAATATTTTTATCTGCCTGAGCCAATGACATTTGTTAAATGCTCACGTATTTCCTGCTCTTGTTTTATTTCTAGTCTGTCATATACTTAGTGGTCCTATAATGAATGAACAAATCTATTAGCCTATTGATCGCATTGTCTTTTTAATCTAATACAACTTAGATGACTGGCTTTGTAAAGGGTAAAGGCACTACTTTTCTTTTACCGCATCTACTCTCTTGGGGGAAACAGCAACCCAGGGAGCACGGGGCACTCTGCGTAGCCAGTAACCAACACCCAGGAATCTAGACACCATCAGCACGAACGGTACTCAGCTTACTGGCTTTCTTCAGAAAATACCCAAGTGTTACTTTTTAAAAGGTTATTCCATCTGTGTTCCTGACCCCTCCAGCCGTCTTGTACTTGGGCTGAACTGAAAACATGTCGTAATAAATGCTTCCTACAGCAACGCTGAAATGATCGGACTGGCGGCCGGTCTAAAAACGAGGCCCAGCTTTCATTTAAAGGGTGAGCCAAATGCCCGAAAGGACGGCTCGAGCTCTGTAATTTGGTGAGTCTAATGAGACGGCTGGAGCTTGACGGAACTGCATTTTAAGTAGCCTCTTCCATGTTGGAAGATAACCCCCCTCTAAAGTTCTAGTATCAAGGGTCAAGCTTTCTTAACTTGACTCATAAGCCAGTCCAAATGGTACATTCAACAGGACATTGATAGGAATTAATAGCCTGTTCTCATACACCTTAAAGGACTAGAACATGATTTTGACTCAAACTAAATTTTGTTTAAAAAAAAAAAGTCTTCACTGGCCATGTTCCAGGGGAAAGCTTTTAAATTGAGGGCAATTAAACGAAAAGGAGAGAATGGGCTAGTTGGGAATAATGTAAAAATATCACTTTGTATGTAACATGATGAGAATAATTTTCAGGCTTTCTCCCTGTATTCTTATCCTCTCTTTTTATTCTCAAAGCAATTTCCAATTAAGGCTATCCACCGTGACTATTCATCTATTCATCTACTTATAAATCTTTTAAAAATCTCACTCTCAGTATTAGTAGCCATTTTACCTAAAAAATTACTACATCTAAGAGTTATACAATATTCCTAAGGTCATTCTTAAAAAAAAAAACAAAAAAAAACCCAAACAGTTGAATTTGGAAATTAAAATCATGTCTGAAATAGGAATCTGCAAGCTACAGCCCCTGGGCCAAATCCACCCACAACCTGTTTTGGTAAATAAAGTTTTACTGTATGTACTGTGTGAGGCTGCTTCTGTGTCACCATGGCAACGCTGAGTAGTCGAGGCACAGACCAGAGAGCCCACAAAGCAGAAAACATTGTCTATCCGACCCTGTACATAATAAGTCTGCTGCTCCATGGCCTGAAACAAGCACATATATTCAAATGACACCCTCTCATCGAAGGTTTTGATGATACAAAAACCATAAATCTGCAAATAATTTTAATACCCTAGACATAGATATATGAACATTCAAGAATCTGATTGTCTTATAGGTTTATTTCTTACCTCTGAAACAGCCATATAAAAACCTGCTGTCTTATTCTTTTTTTTTTTTTTTTTTAATCTACAAAGCATCCTAAGCAAAACAGTGCCAATGATTAAGGTGTTCCCAAATAAGGAAGTGGAACCCTGAAGTTATAGGAAACTGGTGCCAAATTCCAAATGTAAATACATCTGAAAATTAAGCCAAGGAGCATCGCACTGGTAGGGATAGTCGAAGTAGGAAGCTGAGATTCTGGCAGGTAATGGCAAAGAGGAAAGACCCTGTGTATCACCCAAGGAGACAGACAGCAGATGTTAGACGGAATAGCAGGCAGTATTTCACAAATAACCCCGGTGTGGATGGCACTGTGCTGTGTGTGCTGCAAGACACAGAGACGAGGTCCCAGTTGCTGTCGCTTCTCTAGAGCCAAAAATGATCACCAGTATGGCCCAGTATATTTTTTTTTTTTTATTATGAACTTAACTTAAAAAACTACCTAGGACCTATTAAAATATACTCAAGGAATTCCAAATGCTGTTTCAGTTATAGTCAGTGTGTTCAATATACAATTTTAAAGTTTCCTTTCAGAGCATCTGGGTGACTCAGTCAATTAAGCATCTGCCTTCGGCTCAGGTCATGATCCCAGGGTTCTGGGATTGAGCCCCGCATCAGGCTCCTGGCTCAGCAGGGAGTCTGCTTCTCCCTCTGCCCCTCCACCCCTGCTCCTGGCTCTCTCTCTCGAATAAACAAAATCTCAAGAAAAAAAAAAATTTCTTTTCAGTTTGTGTTATTCAATAGTTAACTTCGAACGAATCCTATTTACCTTCTCATCAACTGGAGAATTTCTGGTATCTTTGAGATTTCAGAAAATCTGGGTCGTGGCAGCACAGAAGTTAGTGGCCATCACGTAAAAGGAAAAATCTCCAAAACCTTCTTTGGTCAAGGGCTATGCCTGGAGCAAGGGGATTCTGACCTGACTGGCATCTGCGCTAAAACACCTCGACTTCCGTAATAATGACCATGGTAAAAGGGAAATGCTCTACCTCCCAGCAACTCAGTCCCGCTCCGGCAGGCTCAGGAGGAAGTGAGCACCAAACAGGAGACGGCAGAAAGAAACACGACCTGCTCTTCTGTGACATCAGCTGGCCGAGGGGCCAGAGCTCCGGGTTGAGTGCTTCAGGCTGATCTATAGAATTCACCAGTGAACAAATATGAAAACTTAGCCCTACAGCTGTTCTGATGAGCCCCCTTGAGTAAAAACCAATGGTTAGCTGGAAAGTAAAGGAGTGTGTCAAATAAAAGTACCTGATGAAGCCTCCGTGTCGTTCGATTTTTTCCAGCAGATGCAATTGATAACTCCAGTGCCATCATCCACTGCAAGAGAAGCATAAAAGGGAAGAAGAGAGATCTGGGCATCACGAGTGAATGAGCAGGTTGTCCTTGCATTCAGCCATACCCCAAAATGACAGTTTTCAATAGCCTGGTTGGGCAAATCCCTAATAAACTCTCCTTCTATTTCCAGAAGTAACGTCTGCCGATCCATCGACGGGAATGGCTTGCCTGCACAGCTCGCTGTAATACCCGAGCCTAACGGACAGTAGTCAACATTTCTCTTACCCTGTCTCGAGGGCACTGGTGATTCCTGTCTGAGCTTCTCCTAAAAATGCTGTCCTCAGAAGGTTAAGTATGAAAATCTCCATGACTGCTAACATGCAAAATGGGCCTCGGTCACCCACCCGGGAGCAAGAGCGCGCTGACACAGCCCGTGGTGAGAGGACTCCGAGCACAATCTTCTCTCACCATCCACTCTTTCATGAGCTCCAGGACTTCCCAAGACAAAAGTATCCCAAATTTCCTGACCCACACTTCTCTTTGTGAATGAGCTTCTGCCCAGCCCTCAACACTGCAGGAGACATAAGGAAAGCCAAGTGTACTGCAGAAGAGCAAAGTTTTGCTTTCATACTGGAAAATAATTATACTTTAATCACATAAATAATTTTGACTTATTTTATCCCTAATGCAACACACACACACACACACACACACACACACAGAATTCCCACTGCACTTGGATTTATAACTGCAGAGGAACTGGAGATGTTTGCTATGAGAGGTGTTTTCTCTAATTTCTGAAAAACTCAAAAAAAGAGATTAGAGGGCTTAATGATTTTTTAAAAAATCATCAGTGAGACTGTCGTAAATGCACATGTAATACAGATTATAAGGCAAGTTTTTTTTTATTGCTGGTTTAAACCTGGGTTGGAAGCAGAAGCCAAGAAAAATATTTCTTATACTAAAATAAATTCTAAATAGATTTTATTAAATGTAAAACAGGTAAACTTAAAAAGATAAGAAGAAAATATGGGTAAATACTTTTGAACCTTGGACTTAAAGTTGGTGGGAAGAGACTTCTTTAAGCAGACCTAAAGCTCAGAACTCATTTTTAAAAGTCTGATATAGATGACCAACTAAAAATTAATGCCTTATAGCAATTTTCCCAATGACAGGGCTAGTGTGTTAATAGTTATCTATTAACACAGGGGTGCTAGCTCACACAGGGGTGCCTGGGTGGATCAGTCCGTTGAGCGTTTGACTCTTGATTTGGGCTCAGGTCATGATCTCAGGGTTGTTGAGATCGAGCCCCATGTCTGCATTCAGCATGGAGTCTGCTTGAGATTCTCTCTCTTCCTCTGCCCCTCCCCCCTTCAAATAAATAAATAAATTAATTAATTAATAAATAGTCATACAAATGAGAAAAGACCAAGACCATCGGAGAAAAAATGGCAAAGAAAAAGAATACGGGGCGCCTGGGTGGCTCAGTCGTTAAGTATCTGCCTTCGGCTCAGGTCATGATCCCAGAGTCCTGGGATCGAATCCCTGCTTGGCAGGAAGCCTGCTTCTCCCACTACCATTCCCTCTGCTTGTGTTCCCTCTCTCGCTGTGTTTGTCTCTGTCAAATAAATAAAATCTTTAAAAAAAGAATACATAATTTACAGAAGACATAAAAATGGCCAAATAAACATGTGTCAGTACACTAAACTCACTAGTTACCAGAAAAAGAACTTAAATAATTTCTCAACTATTAGAATGACAAACATTAAAAATACTGATACTCTCGGGGCACCTGGGTGGCTCAGTGGGTTTTTGGCTCGGGTCATGATCTCAGGGTCCTGGGATCGAGCCTTTTGGCTCGGGTCATGATCTCAGGGTCCTGGGATCGAGCCCCACATCGGGCTCTCTGCTCGGTGGGGAGCCCGCTTCCTCCTCTCTCTCTGCCTGCCTCTTTGCCTACTTGTGATCTCTCTGTGTCAAATAAATAAATAAAATCTTAAAAAAAAAAAAAAGATTAAAAAAAAATACTGATACCCTCATACACTGTTAGTGGGAGTATAAATTCATATCAAATTTCTAAAGAACAAGTTTGGAAACGTGTTGAATTTTTATTATTTTATTTATTTTTTTTTGAATTTTTAAATGTATATACCCTTTGACTTAGGGATTACTTCTAGAAATTTATCCTAGAGAGAAAAACAGAATACACAGAAAGATTTATACATCTTGTATAACGCTGTTTGTTGCAACATTGTTATATTGTTAGATGGAGATAATCTAAATGCTTAGAAATATGGAATTGGTTAAATAAATTACAGTGGCATACCATATGAGAATAAAAAGTTTTAATGAAGCTTGTGTTCATTGCTATTAAAAGATATTCATGCCTCATTTTATTTTAAGATTTTATTTAATTATTTGACACAGAGAGATCACAAGTAGGGAGAGAGGCAGGCAGGGAGAGAGGAGGAAGCAGGCTCCCTGCTGAGCAAAGAGCCCAATGCGGGGCTTGATCCCAGGACCATGAGATCATGACCTGAGCCGAAGGCAGAGGCTTTTAACCCACTGAGCCACCCAGGCACCCCTCATGCCTCATTTTAAAAAAGAAATCTTATATATAATCCAATTTATGTAAAACATTAAATATTGTATTTTGACAGAAATGATTTTAAGACCGCGAAATGATAAGAGGAGGGTTTTTTTGGAGTGTTGGAGAGGAAATCCTCCTGAATGTACATCCTGACTATAAGCCTCATTTTGGAAATTTTAAGAGAAAGAAACGCAGAATAGTACAAGGAAATAAGACACATCTGTATTTCTCCAATATTAGGAACAAGTAAAAAACATTAGGAGGGATGTTCACCCAAACGGTGACATTGTTTTTATCTTATTTATAGGGCTTCACATGACTTTTATGTACTTCAGTAAAGTTGTCTCTAGTTTTAAATTTTATTTTATAACATGAGTGTCATTTTAAAATAAATCAATAAGGACATTCTGAGTTAAAAAACAACTGTATGACACCTCTAGGCACACCACTTCTCTGGCCAGTATAAAATCCTGGTTTATCATGTAAAGTAAAAAACATGTGCACATGAACATTTGTTCTAGAAAATGTGAAGACAATGATGGTATAGCCTCCCAGGATTCTAGGCCTGAGCCTGAGTTGCTGCCAAGTGCTCTGAATGCTCCAGGCACAGCCACCAAACCCTCAAACTTTCTGGCCTGCAAGGTCTCCTGGCAGGTGCTGTGCATCGGCAGCCTGAGGTCTGTCTGGCTGCTGGAATGCCCTGGAAGAGGAGCATCCTTGCAGAGTTGCACAACATCCTCCCCAGTTGGGCAGCACCACCTGGGCCGCTGGCCTTTTGTTTCAGCAATGGAATGAGTCAGTGGGAACAGGAAACACCCCCCAGGACAGGACTATGGTGAGTCAGGTGGAGCAGGACCCAGGACAGCAAGGAGTGGCCGCCTGGCCAGTGGCCCAAGAGCCGAGCTGGCCCTGAGGACAGCAGGGAGGGTGCAGCTCTTCCCTGAACAGGCCTCACAAGAACTAAACTTCTTTCTTCTCTCAATTACTCCAACCTTCAGGTGCTTTTCGTTTTCCCACTACCCGCAGATGTGTCCTGTTCTTCTAACCTCCACTCTAAAGAGAACATTTATTGGGGAACAGTCACACCTATCTCCTTAATCTTTTTAGAATGGGAAAGGGGTTAAGGGAAGCCCCTTTAGGTCACAGGTACAATAACTGGCCTGGTTTTAGGGCCAGGATGAACATCCTCAACCAGCCTCTTTCCTGTGACCTAAAAAACAGACAATCGAAGACCAGATGGGCTCTTTGCTCCGCACCCAACAGAGAGCCGCACCTCCTGGTGCAGTGCCCCAGCATCCCTGAGACGCGATGGGGAAGGTCAGAGGAAGCAGATTTGGCCGTATCGGGTGCCTGGTCACCAGGGCCGCTTTTAACTCTGGTGAAGTAGATGTTGTCACCATCAGTGACCCCTTCATTGACCTCAACAACATGGTCTACACACTCCAGTGTGATTTCACCATGGTAAATTCAATGGCACAGTCAAGGCTGAGAATGGGAAACTTGTCATCAATGGAAAGTCCATCCCCACCTTCCAGGAGTGAGATCTCACAATATCAAATGGGGTGAGGAGGCCCAGAGTCCGTAGTAGAGTACACTGGGGTCTTCACCACCATGGAGAAGGCTGGGGCTCAGCTGGATTGTGTGGTCAAGAGGGTCATCATCTCTGCTTCTAATGATGCCCCCATGTTTGCAATGGGTGTGACCCATGAGAAGTGGGACAACTCCCTCAAGATTGTCAGCAATACCTCCCGCACCACCCACTGCTTGGCCTCTCTGGCCAAGGTCATCCATGACAACTCTAGCATTGTGGAGGGACTCATGACCGTCCATACCATCACTGTCACCTGGAAGACCAGAGTCAGCCCCTCTGGGAAGCTGTGACGTGATGGCTGAAGGGCTGCCCAGGACACCATCCCTCCTTCTACTGGTGCTGCCAAGGCTACAGGCAAGGTTATCTCTGAGCTGACAGGAAGCTCACTGGCACGGCCTTCCATGTCCCCACCCCCAATGTGTGAGTCATGGATCTGACCTGCCGCCTGGAGAAAGCTGCCAAATACGAAGACATTAAGAAGGTGGTGAAGCAGGCATCAGAGGGTCCCTTCAAGGGCACCCTACGGTACACTGAGGACCAAGTTGTCTCCTGCAACTTTCACAGTGACACCCACTCTCCCACCTTCAGTGATGGGGCTGGCATTCCCCTCAATGACCACTCTGTCAAGCTCACTTCCTGGTACAACAATCAATTTGGCTATAGCAACTGGGTGGAGAGCCTTATGGTCCACCTGGCCCCCAAGGAGTAAGGGCTCCCGGACCACTAGCCCCACTGAGAGCAAGAGGAAGAGAAAGGCCCTCAGCTGCTGGGGGGTCCTTGCCCCAACTCATCCCCCAACATATGGAGAATCTCCTGACCTCTACAGAGTTTCCATCCCAGAACCCCTGAGAAGGGGAAGGTTCGGGAAGCCTTACTTGGTCATCAATAAAAGATACTGTCCCCAGCAAAACAAAACAAAACACCAGACAAAGTTGATTTCTGGTGCGGGGGTGGGTGGTGAGGTGATGGGAGAGAGAAAAATCGAATTGAGTTACACGGAGACTATACAGCACAATGGAATCAGTAAAGATATTGGGCCTATAAACCTCCATCAGTGGAACCTTGAGCAAGTGACTGAGCCTTACTTTCCTCATCTACAAGATGGAAAGAACATCTGTCCTTTCTATTTCAAAACACTAGGAGGAGAATAACACAAAATTACACATGTAAAAATGCTCTGTAACCTGACAGGAGAGGAAGTACTTTGTTATACTACAGAAAATGTACTTGCCCACAGCTGAGTATGTTACAGGAAACTGGTGAGTACTTATTGGACTGTCTGGAGGAAAAAAAAAGAACCAATACGTTTGGTAAAACGGAGAAGAGATCCAGTACGGGAATGCCTGACAAGATGATCTATTTCAGAGTTTAAAAAAAATAAATGCTGGGGAAAAGGAGGCAGCATGAGAAACCTCCCTCCACCCTCACACGTTATTTCATAAGCACGAGACAATCATCTTCAGGAAAATGAATATGTGTTGAAGAAATGCAATGACACTGCACCTATACTAACCGTTATCTCACACGCGCAGACCGCAAGTGAAATGCTCTTCGTCCCCTAGTTCAGCTGCCTTCTATCTTTCCGCAAGGAGAACAAGGACACAAACCCAAGGCAACACAATAGAAAGCAACACCGTCAATTACAGCAAAGGTCTGGAATCCAAAGTTAAGCTTCCCAGGAAATATCCAGCTTGGCCTCTTAACTGCAGAGACTCTAAGAGCTGCACAAGGCAACAGATTAAAATGCTGACATTAAACTCAATGAAAAAATTCAAGACCCATGACACTAATTGCTGGTGTCCAAACTACAGAAGTCCTTTAGTTTGTATCATCATGAGCGGATGGAAGTTTTCTGATAATGGATATTCACCCCTGAGTACCAAAAGGCTTTTTAAAAATACTGTTCTGAATATAATCTTATCAATTATTTTTCATACCTCCCTGTCATCTTGAAGAATCTTCCTTAACATTAATCTGGCTTTTTTATTTTTAAAGGTATCAATATAAACATCTGCTCCCATCCACTGCTATTTACAGCTATGCCCTCCAGTATCAGGTGTCTGTCCGTGACCAGCCACAGATCCTACACGGTCATATTTTAATTCTTCTACCTCCTAACTCCCCATCAGCTGTCATTTGACAGTACTCATCAGCATCATTCCTACATTTTGCCTCATTTTACACTCAGTCCCTGTCGGTGGCTCCAAGGGGCTCCTAGTAGAGGACAAGTGCATGGGCTCTGTGCGAGGCCCCCGCCACTCGGAAAGGCTGCAGTTGCCTCAGATGCAATGTTCAGCTAAGTGAGGTCCTTCCACATAAACTCGACGTCAGGCACAACTGTGCTTACCTCCATAACTGTAGAAAGCATCTTTTTCTCTCCTTTCAATTACAGTTCCCAAGATCTCTACCTGCTTTATCGGGTGCTCCTTGTAAAAAAAAACACCTGAAATTAAAAACAAAACAAAACAAAGTCAGTCCTTGACAAATGGCAGGCCCCAAGAAATTCACATGTCTTTTCCTTAATCGTCCAAAGTAGAAAGCTTGGTTTTAATGACACTTGTACTAATGCAGAAAAGAGAAAACCGATGTTGCCCAACTAGATTTGGTTAATCTTCTTTCCACTTGCAAAAATGAAACATGCCTCCTTGTGGATCTCTCACAATGGACCTGAAAACAGTCATTAGATCATCAGACCAAATCTATTTTGAGTGACTGCAAAAGAAAAGAGAGGAAATCACAAGAAAGGTTTTTTTGACTTTTTTTACTAGCACTTTTCTAGGAAGCCAGTCATCATTTCTATGAATTGACAGTGATTTTTTTTTTTAAGAGAAGATAATTAGATTACCAAATAAAACCTGCTGCTCTTTGGAGACAGCAGATTATAACTCAAAAATTTCTTTTAAAAAAAATTATTTATTTGAGAGAGGGGAAGAGAGAGCGTGTGTATTCAAGTGAATGGTGTGGGGGCAAGGGGCCCCCTTGAGAGAATCTTCGAGCAGACTCCCCGCTGAGTGTGGAGCCTGA
>CM053617.1:49521554-49543601 GCA_028646535.1 Procyon lotor
GGTGGGGCAATGGGAGCCATGAGCTGAAATGGCAGGGCCACATGAGAGAAGGAGCTGGAGTCACTATGTCATCCCCGAAGGAGGGTCACCTTCTTCCAGGAACACACGTTAAATGGGACAAACTGGCTCCAAAGAAAATCCATGCAATTTTAAGAGCAGGAAAGTTCCGATCGACTTCTCCTGAGTTCTTAGGATTGACATCCAGGTCCCTTAGTTACTACCTTTGGTGAGACCCTTGGGGCCTCTGCCCTTACCTGCCTGTACTGACCAAACACAATGGGAAATGGGCGACTTCCGAGGGAGAGCCCTGCAGGACTGGGACAGGCAAGCTCAGACTTGCCGGCAGCAGAAAGAAATCTAAATCGGGAGACTATGAGCCTCCCCTTGGGATGTGGGCACGGAGTCCTTTGCCGAAGTGTACCCAGCCTCACGGCCTGCCATGCTTGTGTGCAGAGAAGAGCTATGGCGGGGCACTGTTGGGTCTACTATAGGGCCAGGGTGGGGGCTTGGAGTGGCCTGAGCTCCAGGTTGTTCTCTGGCTGTAGCCAGCCCTTTCTGCTTCCCCCAAATGCAGAGGACAGGTAATAACAGGTGCACTGAGCAGAGCAGTTAGAGAGAACCGTTTTCTGGAACCTGACTGGCCTTCCCGTACCCCATCTCAATGGCCGGTCTGTCCTGGTTGCCAGGCATATGTTGGCATTAGAGACAGAACACTCCACAGGGTTCCATGTGGTCAGCTGTGGCTCCCAGGACATTAGTAGCAGAACCATGGAGACATTTGGACCCACTGGAGAGCACACTGCCTCCCCCTGAAATGTCTTCCCAGCCGGTCCTAGAGCCGCTATGGGGTGCTCTGCTAGTGACGTCTGGAAACTCAAGATAGTCCCAGGACTCTTTGGGTTTCCCTGGGACACCCTGGTACGTGCTGAGATGCTGGCTTCTATAGTAAAGAGCCGACGCACTTGGAGAAGGGGAACAGAGCTGGCCAAAAGGTGTTCTGCCTGGGTTGAAGCATGTGAAAAAGTGATAAAAAAACAGGACCAACGACACAAGCCAGGGAGGGTCCTCAAGTCACCTGTGATGGAGGCCAACCCTCCAAGGTTACCAGCTGTGTCGGGCCACTCGATAAAAATCTGAACAGGTCTTCACCTGAGGACACAAGAGACTCTCTCAAAGAAAGCACAGAAAAGGGAGCTCTCTAAACTTTTATCCTCTACACTGACAATGGTTCACCTTCAAGGGCAGAGTCACTCAAAGATGCAAGAAATTCTTCCAATCTCAAGCGACTGATGCGGAAAACATCTCTAAAGCGTCTCTGAACAAAGGAGAACAAATTCAGGAGAAACTGATATATGAGTCGAATCAAAACACTCAGAGAAAATCAACTGAGGAGAAAACACACTGCTTGGGAATAGAGAAGACACGTGTCTGCCTGTAGAGAAACATGAACTACATGTACCAGCAGACATCCCGCGAGAAGACGGCCAGGGGGACGGACAAGCGCTGAGAGGACCACTTCCTTCAACCAACACAAGATTCTCTTCTAGGACAGAAGAGCTAAAAAAATAAGTTGAATGGCGGCTCTGTCGACTGAAAGAAAGCTCAGAAAGCAAACAGAAAATAACCCAAACAACAGATACTGGTTGATGGGGGGTTGGGGGGGTCAAACTGCAGCCCATCCCGTGTGCTCCTGCTGCCTCTGTCCACACACAACCCCCAGAGGGATCCTCTGCACCAGCAGGTCCCCAGGAAGGAGGAGGGTCATGTGGGGAAGGTTCAGGGACCCAGCGTCACACAGGGAGGACCGAGTCAGCTTTCACAGCAGCCCATCCCCAAATAGCCATCACCACAGCAAGACATTCG
The DNA here is from genome assembly GCA_028646535.1 of Procyon lotor. Taxonomy (NCBI): domain Eukaryota; kingdom Metazoa; phylum Chordata; class Mammalia; order Carnivora; family Procyonidae; genus Procyon; species Procyon lotor. The sequence continues at coordinate 49,523,418 of CM053617.1, forward strand.
CCTGGTTTCTCTCTGTGAGAAGTACTTTTGATGTGTCTCTTGTTAGTCTGCCATTATTTAATTAACGTCCAATAACATTCAAATGCCTAAGATACTATTTTGCATATAATTCTTATGAATACACTATTTCCACTTCGTCGGACCCTCTAGGATTAGATAATGTAAGTATTGGATTTTGATTTAAACATCAGATTCACTACTTATCCCATTATTAAAGTCTGACATGGATATTTGGAATAATGATGACTATTTCTGTATGCTATAAACAAAAAGATAAAGCAAAAAAGACCCCAAAACTGGGGCACCTGGGTGGCTCAGTTGGTTAAGCAGCCAACCCGTGATTTCGGCTCAGGTCATGATCTCACGGGGGTGAAATCTCATGGGCTCCGTGCTTGGCGGGGAGTCTACTTGATGATTCTCGACCTCTGCCCCTCCCCCAACTCTCCCTCCCTTTCTCTCTCTCTCTCTCACAAATCTTTTTTTAAAAAAAAGACCCCAAAACCTATAAACACCACCACCACAAAATTCATATTTTTTCATAACATTTTTTATTAGTTTAAATTTGCAGATTAACTTAAAGGAGTCGACATTCTGCAACCATTTTACAGGGCAATTCTGACCGATGGCAAATACATGGAGTAAGGTCAAACTTCAAGTCAAGGGCATAGTCTCCCACAAAATTGCTTTCTTCACTCCCCAGCCCTGAATATGGGCGTTCTCAAGCTACCCACACTTCTGACGAACTGGCTACAACTTTGGAGGGACCTACAACTCTCTCAGCTTTGGTGATTTGTTAGAATGGGACACAGCTCAGGAAGGTACTAGACTTATGACTATAGTTTTATAATGAAGGGTACAAACCAGGAGTCACTCACTAAAGAGATGCATCAGACAAGGTCTGGAAGAGTCCAACCACAAAGTTTCCCCACCCACAGAATACATCACTCTCCTGCCAAATCAATGTATGGTTACCAACCAGGAAAATTCACCTGAGCCTCAGTGTGCAGAGTTTTTATTCGAGTGTCATTACGCAGGCATGACTGAATCACTGGCCATATGACAACTCAATCTCTAGCCCGCTCCTTTCCCCAGGGGTCGGGCTGGTGTCACTTGGCTGGAAATCCCAGTCCTCTAATCACTTGGCTGTTCTTTCAGGCATGGACAACCCCTATCCTCAAACCAAACCAAAAACAACAATGAAAATTAAAAAGAAAAAAGAAAGAAAGAAAGAAAATACTCTGTATGATACTGTAATGATGGATATTTATCATTATACATTTGTCCAAACCCACAGAATGTCTAACACCAAAAGTGAACAATAATGTAAACCATGGATTTTATGATGTGTCAGTGGAGTTTCATCGATTGTAACAAATGCACCAGTCACTCTGGTGGGGGAATGTTAATAATGGGAAAGGGTATGTTTGTGCAGGGGTAGGGAATATATGGGAAATCTTTGTACCTTCCTCTCAATTTTTCTGTGGACTGAAAATTTCTCTAAAAATTAACAATAATAATAAAAGAAAAATTAAAAAATTAAAAACAACAACAATGAAAACAACACAGAACTAAAAACCCAGACTCGGGGAATTTCCCACCCCTTGAGCCCTACCGTATCATCTCAAGAGGATCATTCTTCTGCAATTATGGCTGGTGCCTGCTTCAAGCATGATGTTTCATTTTAAAAACTGTTAAGAGTCAGCAGTTAGGTTTTTAAGAGGATGCCTGGAGGCCAACAAAAGGAGAGTCATGGCCAGCTATGGGGGAAGTCTGAGACCTGTCCCGACAGCACTCCAAAAACAAAGCTGTAAGAAGCTGGATCAAACCAGACAGGCTCAAGACAAAGAAGGCCAAAAACCTCGATCAAGTAAGGGAGAAAAGGCACAAACCCCCACTTCTCAAAAAAATCCCTCCCCAAGTAATAAAAATTCCACCCTCTAAAAACTGTCAGTAAAAGACAGGAACCCAAAACCTGGGATGCAGCTCTCCCTTGAGCTCACCTGTTATCATATCTTGAGAGCGTGCTCTCACTTTTTTTTTTAAGATTTTATTTATTTATTTGACAGAGAGAGAGACCACAAGCAGGCAGAGAGGCAGGCAGAGGAGGGGGGGAAGCAGGCTCCCTGCTGAGCAGAGAGCCCGATGTGGGGCTCGATCCCAGGACCCTGAGATCATGACCTGAGCCGAAGGCAGAGGCCTTAACCCACTGAGCCACCCAGGCGCCCCATCTCACTTTATTTTTTTCAAATTTTCTTTTATTTCAATTTATTAGCATATAGTATATTAGTTTCAGAGGTAGAGTCCAGAGATTCATCGGTTGCATACAACACCCAGTGCTCATCACATCACATGCCCTCCTTAATGCCCGTCACCCAGTTACCCCATCCCTCCACCCCACGTCCCCTCCAGCAACCCTCAGTTTGATTCCTATAGTTAAGAGTCTCTTATTTTTGTCTCTCTCTGTGTTTAGAGTGTACTCTCACTTTAACAAACTTTCCGATTTGCACCATTCAACCCTTGTGTCTGGTCTCTCCTTGAATTCTTTCTTGCGATGGGACCAAGAGTCTCTGGCAACATCTCTGGGAAAGAATGGATGGAGGCCTCAGGGTCAGGAGTCTCCCTAGTCCCCCTGGCAACAATCACATCTAAAATAGCATTATTTTAGCAGTGATCTAGCAAAGACCATCAGGCCCCGTTTTCCTTGGTTGGCTGTTAATACATCATAAAGACCTTCACCCGCAGGAAGAGTTAAGCCCCTGTCATGCCCAGATATTTCCTTGAGCTCCTCCATAAGACCTTTCTTCCAAATGCAAAGCTGGCATTTGGTATGAATTACTTTCTTCCTGAGATGAGCTATGAAGAATACCAGCCTGTTCTGGAAAATGGACAGCTGTGGGGGAGGACGGCTGCCTTCCAAGAAAAAAACAAAAAACCAAACACAGACCATTTCCAACAATAATTAGGAAACCAAGGTGTGGTGAAAAATCTGCACACAAGGCTTTAGAATAAGGTCCTCCAAATATATTTGTACATAAAACTGCAAACAAACAAAACATCCTCTCATTAAAACCGTGCATACTTGAGCTTCTTGACTACTACTGACTCACAGCTTGCTATTCATTCAAAACAGCAAAGAGTTTAACCAAACTTCTCACATAGCACAGTAAACATGTGAAGATCCAGACACAGCTATGTGAATTATTTAAATCTACCCCAAATTATATTTGTTATGTTTCTAGGTATAAGAACCTATCTTTAGTAACCACCTTTAAAAAAAAAATGATTTAACTTTACATTTATAATACTCTGTTGCTCCAATTACTTTTTGAGGGCCCATCACATGCCCAGCACAGTGCTAGGCACTGGAATTATGTAGATAAATAGGGCAGATAATGTCTTTCCTCTCAGGGCCTTTATGTTACTTGGTTCTGATCAGTTGAAAACAAAACAAGGGGTGCCTGGGTGGCTCAGTGGTTAAGCCTCTGCCTTCGGGTCATGATCTCAGGGTCCTGGGATGGAGCCCCACATTGGGCTCTCTGCTCAGCGGGGAGCCTGCTGCCCCCTCTCTCTCTGCCTGCCTCTCTGCCTACTTGTGATCTCTCTCCTCTCTGTCAAATAAATAAAATCTTTAAAAAAAAAAGAAAACAAAACAAAACCCCACAAGAAAATCAGGCCTGGTTAATCCTCATTTTTACAAAGAAGACACCTAAGCTTTGCAGGTGGGTCACATGTCCAGGCCAGGTAAGAAGCACTGTTAGGAAAGGGAACAAGGCCTAGAGATGTCTGGCCCAGTGAGCTTTTTCCATCAAGAGCTGTCCCAGGGAAAAACAACTGAACGTGTTAAAATATTAAAGACCTCAAAGCCAGACCAAAACCAACAAAAGAAGAAACCAAAAAACCCCAAACATTCCAGGGTACAAAGGTTACTTCCCCACGCATTTATTTTAAAAAATAAAAATAAGATTTAGACTCTTTAACTTGCACAGAAAAGTATTCATTTGAGAGTCCACGCTAGGTCATTTTCAGAGCCTGCAGCAGGGAAGGTTCTCCCGAAAGCCACTAAGCCCCAGCTTCCTGCAGCTTCGGAGAAAGAAGAGGTGAGGTGCAGGTGCAGCCCCAGGCATCCTCCAGGCCCACCAGCCACATACCTGGTACCTGGCGGGACTCCTTCAGGTTCAGAATATCCCCGATGTAGAGTTTTGCAAAGGCTAGAAACACAGGATCCAAACCCCACAAGAGGGAAGGGGTCTCCTCTTCACACTGGCTGGATTCAGGCTGCATCGGGAAGCTGGGGTTTGGCTTGCAGCCAACCCTCAAAGGCTCTGCGTCACTAGGTGGAGGATCTAGATGTGAGACAAAAAAAAAAAAAAAAATAAGGATGAAAGGTTTCAAAGGGGTGAAATCGGCATGGCCCTGAAGCTGCTCCCGGGCGGCTACGCAGAACTCCGGGAGGGATAAAAGCAGGGGTCCAGGGCCTGGCAAACTCACGCCACAGGCCTAGAGGAAGAAGGCATTCCTCGGGTGAGGGCCCGTGCGTTCCTTGTGGTTCTCCCTCCGGAATCTCCTCTGCCCCATGGGGGTGTTTCTCCTCCCCCCCAGGTACCAACTTAAAACGGCTAAATGCTAACTTTTCACCTTGGGGAGCTGTGTCCATACAGGCGTACTCTGAAACCGCTTTGATGGGCGGGGTCCGGGGAGGAATGGGCGCCCTCGTGGCCAAACACAAGGGGGTCAGAGTGGGTGGGACTGTGCGTCGCTCGGCCCCGGCACCTTCCGGTCTGGGGATGAGCCTGAGAAAAGGAGGAAAACGGAAACGCAGAGCAGACCCGCTCGAAGCCCCTCCCGCCGCGCTCCCGCCGCCAGCCCCGGACCCCCAGGAGCGCGCAGGCCCGGCCCTTCCGGGCGCTCCAAGGCCGCGGGCGCCTCGGCCCCGCCCGGCGCTAGCGCGCGGGGGCCCAGGGCGCCTCCGGAGTCGCAGCGGGGGCCGACCTCCGCTCCCCGCCCGCCACCGACCCACCGCTCCCGGCTCCGGCCTGCCCTCCCGGCGGCCCGCGCCTCGCCACGGCTCCGCCCCTCCGCCCCGCCCCACCCCGAGAAGCCCCGCCCCCAACTCTCTGGCAGGTGGCGGCCAGGCTGTGTGGCGTCTGTGTGGCCCAAGCAGTCCTCCGGTTCCTCCATCTGTCCTTCGTGGGCTTCCGCTGGAGCACAGAGCCCAAATCTCTGAGGCCTGGGACCTGACTCTGCAATTCCTGCTGCCCAAACCCCATCCTCCAAGTCTCCCTTTCACCCTGTCCCCTGCTGGTGGTAGGATGCTGAGTCAGGAAACCCCAGGAGGCTGGGACTGGCTTCTTGCGTGGGGAACGGGGTGGAGGGCGTTGTAAGGGGGAGTTGGTTCCTGATATATTAAATGAACAAATAAAAAAAGCAACACCAAGAGCAGGATTACCCTGTGGCATATTTTAAATGTTTATTTACACTTGGCAAGTGATCTGCTAATACACACACACACACACACACACACACACACATTGGGATTCTACAGTTTCACTTGGAGATAATGTCAGTATCCAAATGTGAGCCCTTGAGTGAATGTGAGGACTTGGTTTTGCCCAAGGCTAGCCCTATAAGATTATGACAATAAATTTTGTCTTCTTTCCTTTTATTCCATCTACACTCCAGAATGTTGTACATTTAAGGATTTTGAAAAACTGGCATTCGGGTAAATCGTGGCTACCTTGAGGGTGCTTGTTCCAAGTGGTCCTAAGTTAAAGTGAGAAAAATTGGCACATTCCACTCCCATAAATAAATAAGCTACATCATGACATTACTCAAGATGGCAAGCGTTCTTCCTAATTTATAGAGACTCTAAAATGGAAGGAGGAGTAGAGGTCATTCTGGCGAGCCATTCCCTGGGGGAGGCAGGTAGTGGCCAAAGAGATAATTACTAAACTATTTAGCAGGGAAGGAACTTCCAGCAGCTGGGATGGAAAATGTGTGTCATTAGAACACTGGCATTTAATTACATCCCTGACCACTGAAGAAGCTGAAAAACAGAATCCTTGGCAAAGTATAGCATTGCCAGTATTCTATTGCAATGAACAGTTGTTTCTATGGAGCTTACGTTACAATTAAGAGAAGATACCTTTTTAATAGAAGGGAGCTCTCTTCGAGAAGGCACATCCAGTAGGACACCCAGTGGGACATCCAGAAGGATGGGTGCTTCTGGCTGACCTATCAGATGAGGAGAGACGGGTTGGTGACATTTTCCTGATTGTACATATCCCCTCCAGGGTGGAACCCAAGAAGAAAATCACTAGTGTGTGTCCTCCGAGCCTGAGACTTTAGGACTGACTCCTATGGTACACTCAGGAGTAGAGTGCTAGCGATAAAAGCCCTTGGGGACTCCAAGCCTACTAACAGCCTTGGTGAGGACCATACACACATGGGGTAAGCAGAGCAGATTGCCCCTGAAGTCATCTTTTACAATGATGGGTGGGTTCCTTGGGGACCAGGGATGTTTCTTTTGATCTGAGCTCAAAACTTGAACTAGCAGTTGCAGCTGAAACCCAAGGTGAGATGTGGGACAGAATTTCCAGGTTGTAGAAGAATCTGGAGGAGTTTGGGAGGATCTTCCTCCTGCCATCTTCATCAGGATAGACTCCAGGTTCTCCTATCCAGGGCCTAGCAATGTGCAAAGGGATTCCTGAGATTATGCACACTAGAGGGCCCTTCAACTTGGGACTCCATAACCCGGCAAAGCAGTTATTTCAAAACCCAGTAGTCAATGCTTCATGCTGGGAACCTTTCTTATAGAACCTGCAGTGGCACTTCTTAGTGTAAGATAATGCTGGGTTTTGCAAGCACTTTTGCCAGGCTGGACAATTATTTTTTCTAGAAAGTTAAGATTTTAGCAAATTCTTCTGGAAATGGAGGGGCTCAAGCTGCATATCTCCTACCTCAAAGTTCAAACTATCTTGCCTTAACCATTTTGACATTTTACTGGTAGAAAGGAGTTTGTCCCCTTGCATGTTGGGTTCAATTTTCTGTCTGAGGTTTTTACTAAACATAACTTATCAACATTTTTTAAATTTTAAAAAAGATTTTATTTTTTTTATTTGACAGAGATAGAGAGAGAGAGCACAAGCAGAGGGAGCAGCAGGCAGAGGGAGAAGCAGCCTCCCCGCTGAGCAAGGAGCCAGATGTGGAACTGAGCCGAAGACAGATGCTTAACCGACTGAGCCACCCAGGCATCCCCTCTTATCAACATTTTTATTATGTGACTCTTATAACTCTGGAAGGATATCTTTAGTCACTCAGCATACCTTGAACATTCTGAGTGCTATGGGGGAGCACTAACAATTTTCATTTCACTGGAGTAAAAAGAGTGATGCATGTAATATATCAAATAACAAAGCAGGAGACTAAATTTCAAGTAAATACAGAATATGTGGCCTGGATAATAAGTACTGTATGAGTTGCAGGAGGTGAATGGGGGAGGAGACTCATTAAGTAAGATAACATACGTAACCGCTGGAACAAAGGAAACATTCAATACATATAAGCTATTGTTATTATTATTATTATTATTGTTATTATTAACTATAGAGGTGGGATTTAAGCTGGGATTTAAGAGTGTGGAAGAGCTGTTCATTTATTGGTGAACATACTCGTAAAGCACTTGTCAATCACTATACTGGATGCTGGGGGTAAGAAGGCGACAGGACAGACTGAGAAGAGCCCTCATGGGCCTTCCGTTCTGTTGGGGGAAGGAAGGAAGGACAATAAAATAAGTAGAGATAGTTCTCAGTGCTTTGAAGGAAATAAAAAATGTATTATGATCGCTCATAATGGGGTGCGAGATGTACTCTGCATAGATGGACTTTCATTACATGAGATGAAGCGACATTCAGGCTGAGACCTGAAGGATGAGAAGGAGCCAGCCACAGAAAATGCCAAAGAAAGAGCAGCCCAGGCAGCAGAGTCAGGGCGAATGTCTGGTAGCAGGCAACTTTTCTGTTGGAGAAGCAAAGAAGGCGTGGGGCAGAGTGGTTTCCAATGCAATTGGAGAGATAGGCAGATGGCATATTCCTAAGGGTCCTGTAGGCTAGGATAGGTGGGGATTGTATTCTCAGTCTCCCTATATGTACAGAGAGGGATAATATTGTGAGACAGTGGATCTGGGTAAAGGAAGCGGGATGAGCCAGGCACATTTGTGGGCAAGTCGACACAGTGGCCTGACCAGAGAGGACAGGCAAAGTGGAAACAAGAGCAGCCCACGATGTTAGCTAGATGCTGAAGGGCTTGAATGGGTTTCTACTTTCATTCCCTGTCAGCAATAGAGTGTTCTTGAGTTTGGATCAGAGGAATGATTTAATAAATTTTAAGAATCGCAGGCAAACCTCCCCCATCTAACATACTGTGGCAGAGAATACAAAAATATGTAACAAGAGTCCTCTGCCTAATTTACTGAATCTATCCAACCAGTTCTGTTTTAAGGATATTCTCTAAATGATGAGGAAGCTACTAGAGTCTGAAAACATTACTGGGCCTCTTATCATGGGCCTCACCTGTACCACTTCCCCTCCTGCCTCCTCAGCACCCTTGCTCAATCCCCTGTAATACACCCTCCCCCTCTCTCTGGCTTCTCTCTGGCACATAAGCGTGCTCCCCCTCTCCTAAGTGCCATCCAACTTTAAGGAAACAGTCTCTCTGAGGACCCCAGCCCCTCAAGTTACTGCCCTGTAGCTCTCTCGCTCTCCTTTCAAAGCTAAACTTCTTGCAAGAGTAATAGGTGTCCCCATTCACACTTGTCTCTCATTCGACCAACCACAGTCTTGTTCACCTTAACTTTCAACTAACCTACCCCTCTCCACCCATCTACTGAAACTTCTCTCCTAAGGTTAGCAATTCCACTCACACTGGAATGGAAAAAAAAAATTTTTTTAAAAGATTTTATTTATTTATTTGACAGAGAGAGACAGCAAGAGAGGGAACACAAGCAGGGGGAATGGAAGAGGGAGAAGCAGGCTTCCCGGCCGAGCAGGGAGCCCAATGAGGGGCTCGATCCCAGGACCCTGGCATGGTGACCTGAGCCAAAGGCACATGCTTAATGACTGAGCCACCTAGGTGCCCCTTCCATTCACATTCTTAAATACAGTGGCTACTTTACTTATCATAGAACTTGATGTTGATCTGATCATATTTTCTGCCTATCCCATCTTGGCTTCCTGATATCTTTTTTTGGTTTCCCTTCTTCTTCTTATCCTCCCCCTCCTCCTCCCATTCCTCTACCCCTTCCTCCTCCTCCTCCTCCTCCTGCTTTTAAGTATGTTCCATGCCCAGTGTGGACCCCAATGTGGGACTTGAACCCAAGATCCTGAAATCAAGACCTGAGCTGAGATCAATAGTCGGGCATTTAATCAACTGAGCCACCCAGGCACCCCGGGCTTCCCTTCCCTTTCTTTCTTCTCAGTTAATCCTTCCTCTGTTACTCTTTCACATATTGATTTCCAAGGATCAATCTCCTGCTCACTTCCTTCTTACCCGACGTAATCTCTCTGAATCACCTCATCCAAACCCGTGACTTCCACTGAACCACTATTGCCATGACTCTCACCTCTTCACATCCGCCCCAGAACTCTCTTTGGAACTTCACAGCTGCATTTCCAACTGAACTTGGAAGAGACGTGGGGGTAGAGAACTCTACCCCCACCGTTCTGCCCGTCTCTTCTCTGTCAAATGAATGTCACCACCACCTACTCACAGCCTAAGTCAGAAAACTAGAAGGTTGCATGAATACCTCCCTCTCTCTCACCCTTAGGTGAAATTAATCATTGAAGACCTGTCAAATTCTGCTTCCCAAATATGTTCTCTTAGCTTAGTCCATCCTCCCTGCTCCTGTTGCCACATCCTCAGTCTAAGCATTCGTCACGGGCTGCTGCCGCCACTCTCCCAACCAGTTCTTCTGCCTCAAGCCTGGCCTCCCTCCAATTCATCGTCTATGCTGCTGCCAGGATGGTCCTTATGAAATGGAAATTGTGCAGTGATACTCCCATGTCTAAGTAAAATCATTCAATGACTTTATGTGGTTTGCAAAATAAAGATCAAATTTCTTAGCATTTCTTACCAGGTTCCTCATGGCCTGGCTGCTGCCTGCTTCTCTGGACTCATCTCCCACCAACCCCTCACAGCTATCCTACTCTCTAAGTTAGTATCTCCCTGATGCTGTTCTGAGGAGCCCTTCCTTAAGATATTAGAAAAAGTCTGGTCAAATCCATTTGAGAAAGGATGGAAATGAATCTCAACACAGTAATGGGCATTGAGAATGTTCAAGAAAGGAAAAGAGTGGGTTCAGTTTGAGCATTAAACTCTATGAACAGCTCAAGGAATTCAGTTTCAGAAATGCTACTGAAGGCATTTGGAACAACCAAGAGTTCCTAGAATATACCATGTTCTCTTCTGCTTCTCGCCCTCGGCCTGGAATACCAGTCAGTTATTGGTTAATTTTTAAAATATACTGCATATGCTAAAGAGTGCTCTATACTGGGCATACAAAGAGCAAAGAGGCTCTGAGTGAGTCAAACAAGTATATGTGTGAATACAACATGTCAAGGTAAATGCTGTGCAACTTGGTGGGACAGGTGGGGGACCAGAGTTGGGAGGATGGGGAGACAGCAACTTTGCCCCTTCCTCTTGCACCTGGTTATCTCTGAGATAGGCATTCATTTTCACTTCATGTGTTTTGAGACCTACTTGTTAAGTGCACATATTTATAATTGTTATATCTTTCTCAGGTATTAACTCTTCTATCATTATGAAATGTCCCTATTTGTCTCCAGTGATATGTTTTTAAATCTACTTTGTCCGATATTAATAAAACCACTCCAGTTCTTTAATGATTACTGTTTGAGGGGTATATCTTTTCCATCCTCTCACTTTCGATCTATTTGTGTCTTTGAATCTGAGGTCTCTTAAACACAGTATACGGTTGGACTGTTTGTTTTTATCCAGTCTGATAATCTCTGCATTTTGACTGGGGTATTTAGACCTTTCAATTTAATGCAATTGCTGGTTTGATTGGACTTACAGTTGCCATTTTTCTCTCTTTGTTTTCTAAATGTCAATTCTCTTTTTCAGTCTTCTGCTCCTCCTTGACTGGCTTCTTTTATGTTAAATATTTCAATGTATCCTTTAAATTACTGTTAATTTTGAAAAAAAATTACTTTTTTCGGTATTGTAATCTAAGGGTTACAATATGCATTTTAATTTATCATAATCTAGTTCAGATTAATACTAATTTAATTTTAGAAAAATGTAGAAACTTTGCTCTAATAAACCTCTATTTCCTCTTCCCTTTTGTGCTACTACTGTCATTTTTATTACATTTGTATATGCTATAAAACCAATAATACAATATTATAATTATTGCTTTATATAACTGTATGTCTTTTAAAGAAGATAAGACAAGACATGAGAAGAAGATAACTATAGTCTTTTATATTAGCCCATATAATTACCATCTCTAGAGCTCTTTACGTTTCCCTGTGGGAAGGGCAGTCCAAACTGATGAACCCCTTTGACCACGACAGTGGTAGTGCTGGTACTCATGGCCTGTTTGCCTTAACGGAACATCAACACTGGCCAACCTGGGCATGGGAACAGGGAGGGGAATGCGGGCAACCCCAGGCCAGAATGCCACAGACACCTACCATTCTTAGCTCAAGTCCAAATGTAAGTGCTTTTCAGATTGTTGTGGGCTTTTGATCTATTCTCAGAACTCTGAAATAATTGTTCTAGTCAGTTTTGTCCAGTTTTGTGGCTTCATTTTGGAGAGATTATTTGCTGACCTTTTTCAACTAGCTATGGCTGGAAGTCCCTGATGGTAGGTCTTTTATTAAGAAGGACTGCTGGGTCAGGCAAGATGAGGTGGCTCAAGAAATAAGGGGTGAGGTGTTAAGTGCTGTGAAATGTGTAAGCCTGACGATTCACAGATATGTACCCTGGGGCAAATAATACATTATATGTTAATAAAAATTAAAAAAAAAAAAAAAGAAAGAAGGGGTGAGGGACTGAATCATAGAACAGGTTAGAAATTACCTACTGTGAGAAAAGTCACTCACAGCTCATCCTGCCTCTTGGACTTTGAAGAAGATTCCTAACTCAGCATGAGGCATGGTGTGAACCAGCATGCAACTCCCTGGAACACTTTCTAGATAGAGGAGAACCAGAAATGACATCAAGAGATGGCTGAGGGTGAGATACCCTCTAGGTCCTTATATTTAAAACAAAGAACTCCTCCTTCCTGCTCAAATGGTCTGATATGCCAAAGGGAATCCCAAGATTAGGATGATGACCTTCGCAAAGATGAAGAGAGGAGAAGATAACAGGCCGGAGTTCATCCTGGAGAGCAGAGAACAACTTTCTTATAAGGAAAACTTGGGTCCCGAGAGCCAGGACTGAGTGCATGAGCAAGAGTTTTATGTTTTGTATTTTAAAAGTCTATATCTCAAAGAAAGTACAACAGTGATTGCCAGGGATGGGAAATAGGGGGAATGGGGAGTTATTATTTATCACTACAGAGTTTCAGTTTTGCATGATGAAAAGAGTTCTGGAGATGGATGCTGGTGATCATTGCACAAAAATGTGAATGAATGTACTTAATACCACTGAACCGTACACTTGAAAATGATTAAGATGCTAAATTTTATGTTATGTGTATTTTATCATAATTTTAAAAGCTGGAAAAAAATGTCTGTATCTCAGGGCAACACTGGGCATGATTTGTGGTTAATAGTATGTAAACTTTTGTGACAGTCACCTGTGCACTACATCATACCTGATCATTCAAGCCACAAATCTACACAGCATTTTGCTAAGGGTGGAGGTTCCCTTACTTACTTACTAAATACCCAGCTGACTATTTTCAGCTGGACTCATGCTCATAATAAGGTGATCGTGAACAACCCAACCTTGTTTCTTCACTGCAAGTCTTGGGTACACACCCACTCTTCTGAGAAAAGTCCCGGAGTATCACTCTGACGGATGACAGATGTCCTTACAGGGACAGAGCTGGCAACATAACTACTTCCCTGATGGCCACCAGCTACCAGCGAGCATACCAGTTGGAAAATAAGCTACATCTTATTCCTGTATTTCTCTTCTCATTATAAAGATGCTGCGAAGATGGTAAGGCACTTGGGGCTGACTAAGGATTAAATTTGAAGAAATGGGATTAATAGTCATAATATTAGGCCAGGATAAGAGGATTAATAAAAATGTCAAAAAAGAAACGAGAATGTTTCTTTTTACTCAGAACCTTTATAAAAGCTTATAACCTCGATCAAATAAATTGTGTACAAGCACATAATGTCATTTTAAAACCAATGAAAAGTAATGATGTGTTTTCCAATTTTTTAATGTGGGGTATGTATTATCTATTTCATAACAAAGTTATTTTAAAATTAGCATCCCTTGAATTTCACAAATATAGTGTTGAGTGATGGAGAGAAGCCAGATATAAAAGAGAGCAGATACTGTATGGTTCCATTTATATAAAGTACAAAACCAGGCAGGGTTTTGTCAGGGACCTTCTGTGGTGCTAGAAGTATGGGTAGTGGCTACTGTTTGAGTGGTGGGGGTCACTTTCCAGATGGGAGTATGAAGGGGGCTTCTGGGGATACTGGTTATGTATCCTGACCTGTATCTATATTACATTTCAATAAAAATTTTTTTCAATTTTTCATCCCTAGTACTTGAATTAGTGGCATTTGAAGTTGAGAGGGATTAAAAAGCAAAAACTTACTAAATGTATGACCCCAGATTTTGCCATTATCATGTTCATAAGAAAATGGACCATTTTAAATCTTAATGTAATTCAAGACATGAGTTATAACATCATCCTGAATTTTTCCTAATTATTGGACCTGTGCCTATAGGCTCAAGTAGCCAGGACGTTTCATGAGCGTGAGCATAAAGCTGGCCATCTGAATAGAATTTTGTTTCTCTTATCAATTTATAATTCTCCCCAGGGCTACTTTTAATCAAGGAAAAATTGAACTCCCCAATGATGTCAAAGACAGCATATTGCAGAGGTTAATTAACAAGTGACCCAGAGAAGATGGAACAGCCATTGTGCTGACACGTTCAAGGGCTAATCGGTTCTGATGATGTAATTTGCAGTAGTGCTTGATGCATATTAGCCTGACGGTTGACAGCTGCTGTGAGCCCTGATGATTAAAGTGTGAAGCACTGGGGGTAGGGGAGTGGGGGTGCAGCAGTGAGTACTTTCAAATGAAGAGAGACTTTTATGGAGCCAAGTGAATACAATCTGGTCATGCTGGTTACATTACCTGGAAAGCCTGCCCATCTCATCTTTATTCATACAGATTTTACTGGACCTAACACAATCCCAGCTCTGGGCTTGCTTCATCCAAGACCACTCCAGTCAACATTGACGTTCCCTTCTCTGGGCTCCTGTGTTCCTTACAGTCAGCATTAGACATCTTAACACTAATTTCTTTACCATTTATTTTGGGAATGTTCATTGAGCTTCCCCCACTTGAAGATAAGCTACCTAAGGACACCTGTTTTTTTCTGTATCCCCCCTCACAGTGTGGAACATAATGATAGGCACAAAAATTAAATGAAAAACAATTAGGGCAAAGTTTTGATGATTGTCCAAGAGGAGTGATGGTTATATGTGGGTTTGTTCTACTACTAATTTTACTTCTGTGTGTTTGAGAATTCCCTTGGTAGCCGTGTTGGCAGATTTAGCAAATAAAAATGCAGGATGCCCAGTTAAATTTGCATTTCAGATGAACACTGAATAATTTCTTATTATTCATAATTTGTATTTTACCACAATATCCTATAATATTCCATGCCATTGAATCACATAACTTATAACATTATTCATATATACTATTTATTGTAACATATTGGTATTCTACTTTTATATTATTTTCTATGTTATCATAACACATATTTACATTAAGATGTTATTGCTTATCTGAAATGCAAATTTAACCAGCTGTCTTGTGTTGTACCCGGCAACCGGACTTGCTAGAAACTTAAAGATGTAATTGATGATTAATCAACGGGCTGAAAGAGAGTGGATGGTAGAAACAGTATGGTGTCTCTTAAAGTGTGATCTAGTGTCACTTACACTGGAATCCTGGTGATGCCTATTTAAAAGTCAGCTCCCCACGGTCCTCTACCCTCACCCTAGAGATGCCAAATCAGCATCTGCTGGTGGGATTCCACATTTGCAATGAGAAGAACCCCAGGTGATCTGGTGTTGTTGTTAGCTGACATGATGTCAAGACATCTAGGATGTGTGTAGTTTTTCTGATACGATCTTTTATTTCCTCAGAATGGCCTTATTCGAGCAACTTCTCGTCTGTTTTTCTATCAGGGACCTAACATAAGAGAGGTGGATATTCCTGTTCCATGACTTGCCCCCTGAAGATTATAAGTCAAATACTATCACAAATACTCTAGCACCCTTTTGTAGCTAAGCTACCCCTGGAATATTCATCCAATAGCCCAGCATCTTAACTACTGATGTCTAGTCCACAGATACACATTTATTGTTACAGAGAAAATTGTAGTGGGTACATTTGTAGCTCCTTTTAGTATTTTAAGGCAAGGACCTATAGGGCAACCAGATGTCCTAGCTCGCTTGGGACCAGTCTAGTTTAGCACTGATATTCCCACGTTCTGGGCTATCTCTTACTCCTGGTTGGCCCTGGTCATCTTATCTGTAGCAGATGTCATGGCGTACCCCCAGATCTCTACTTCAGAACGAAGACACTCATTTTACCAGCTGTTGGTAGCGTCAGCCTACCCTTGAGATCCTACTCAGGAAGCTGCCTCACTCAAAATATGCCCTGTCCTCAGGAGCAGTAACTCATGGATATGGCCTCAGTCCTCAATTCAGGACACCTTCGATTGACCATTCCAGGTCCAGAGCTCCCTGTGGCCCAGAGGCCCAGAGGCCTCTGCTCCAACTGCTCTTCAACCTAACTTCTCCCTCTACCCAGTCCTGCTTCCTTCACTTTCTCAGGGAAGCAGCCCCCAAAACACTCCCTAATACACCCCTACAAGCAAATCTCAGAGTCTGAGAGTGGGGAAGAACCTGCTTCCCAATAGTTGGTATGGAAGTGGGGTGGTCCTAGGAAGCACGTTCTAAAATAAGATTTGGAGATGGGTCACCGAGAGACTGGAGGGTAATAAGCCCTCACTGGTGGTAGACAGGGTCCCTGATAAGGTAGAGGTACCACTGTAAAACTTTCAGCAGGGGTGAGCTGGGCTAGAATGCCAGCAGAAGTCAATACCCTGGAGGATGTGGCCTCTGAGGCATCCGGAGGTTCAGGGAAGGTAGCTTTGAAGGACAGTGGATGGGATGGCTGTTACTGGCCACTACCAATATGTCAAAGAGAGACAAAAAAGACTGGGAGTGATTAATAACCAACTGAAGAAGCCAGACCTTGTGAGGCTGAGACCCAGAACTTAAATATAAGGTAGCTGAGCTACAGTGAAGACAGAATTCTCAATCCTAGCAAGTCAGCTATGCCAAAGTCATGGCCTGAATTGAGAAGGAATGAGATCTTGAGATATGGGATAAGGATATCTGGGTTGACATTTTTGCAAATCTTGACTCCCCAGATATCCCTCCAAATCCTCTGGGCTACAGAAGGGGCTCACTTTCCAGGTTAAAAGTTAGCACTCCTCACTTTCGGAGTTAGTACAGAGATTTTTGCCTTATGGGAAAACACCATTTTCCCTCAGAGGACCTTAACCCACTGCACCACCCCCATCCCACACCCCCAAACCGATAACAAGGGTTCAGTCACATTAACAACGGGCCTGCTAAAGGAGAAAGGAAACGATGCCTCAAAGGAGCAAAGCTGGAAGAGTGTGTGTAGATCCTGAGTGTGCAGATTAAGGAGGGGGCGGAGAAGGTGACGTTGAATAAGGAAGATTTCATTGGTAAGAGCATTTTCCCATGATATAGGAGTTCACCTTGGCAAGGACCCCAGGAGATGGTGTCACCACACTGCTGGGATAACTCTTAGAAGCTTGAAGTAAACATCCCTGCAATTGGTCTGCTCTGTCAACGATACCATATTAATCACACTGGTGACCCAGAAGAGTGAGTAAGTTGAAGGTCGTGGTAAGATCCTTATACTTCAGAGAGTGGAGATCCAGGGCTCTGCTACATTCCTGAAATGTTTAGGGGTCTAGAGGCTGGCTGGTACGGAGATGTTCCCCCAAACTAAAGGCCAGATTGTTGCATTTCTTCCCTTCCATTACTGAGAAAGAGGCACAGAACCTGGCACATGCCATTAGGGTTCTGCGGGCAGCCTTTTCCATACTCACGAACACTGCTTCTGCCCCTTTTGGGGGACTGAGACAACTTCTAGCTTTGAAGCAAGTCCAGGATGTGGTGACAGCGGCTGGGACACTTGGGCCTTTCTAAGCAGCAGAGCTGTGAACCTGAAGTCATCCGCGTTACCATGTAACCACCCTGCCCTCCATCGCTCCTCTGAAGCCTGAAGTGAGGTCGTGGCAGGGTTTCACGTCTAGGTTCTTGTTTGACAAAATAGAGTTCTCATTATGGAACTGTAAAGCTCCCGGCCGTGGAGAACCCAAGTACCCTGAAAACCTTCAGAAAACCAGGGAAAGTGAGCCAAAGATGAAATGGGCAGGGAGGCCCCAGTGGACCCCTGGGCTGCACACCTAGTTCATCACTATACAAGTTGTGAAAGTGGAGAGGGGTTGTTGAAAATGAGCCAGATGAGTTATAAAGAGCACCAAAGTATTAATGCCTTTCACTATTGTCCTTGAAAAGTCTGCCTGAAAAATAAAAAGGTGCTGCTGACGCTTTAGCCTGCATTTTCTGGCTGGCCCAGAAAGGGAATCAGGTTGGGACCTCCTATGAAATCGTGTTTCTCTGGCGCTTTCCCCAGATACCAGGTGGTGCCACCATTTCCCGCCTCTGGCTCAGGTCCAGCTCCCCAGGATTCCGTCTGGGTCCGAGGCAGCCAATGCCTGGGCCCAAAGTGCCCAGTTTATCCTGCAGGTGTCCTTGCTGCCCCAAGAGCAGGGAAGAAGCCACTGAGGAGGCCAGCCTAGCCAGACTGCAGTCACGATTCAGACTGGACCTCCCTCCCTCACAGACTTGCCCAGGACCGGAGCTGGGCCGGGAGACATCCTGGGGACCCACCCTCTCTTGATCTGAGCAGTAGCGTTATCTAGTGATTTCTAGCGGGTTCGAACGCAGAGGGGATAATTTCTAAACATCCTTCTGTGTGACAAAATTATTTTTCATAATAATCATGAAACAAAATGGAAAGTGACAATGGCCAGAAGTGAAAATTTTCTTCTTCTCTTTTATTTAAAAAATTTTTTTTGAAAATTTTTCTTCTTTTGAACTTTTATAATCATGCTGATAAATAAATAAATAAAGGGGAAAAGGACAGATTGCAGTACAAAAAGAAAAAAATTAATAATATTGCTTTTAATTATATGAGCCTATTTTCTCTAATATTTTATAATGAATTTTTTCAAACACAGAGCAAAGTTATTGAATATTTATAGGCGCAGCACCTATATCTTATCAGTAAAGTTTTACTATATTTGCCTCATCACACAATTGCTGATCTATCCATTCCTCTATCCATAAACCAATCTTATTTTTTATATTTAAATAAACTCGTAATTTGAAAATAGCGTTAGATTTATAAAAAAGTTGCAAAGATGGTACATGTTCCCACATACACTGCAGCCAGTTTCCTCTATTAACATCTTAGATTAGTAATTAAATACAAATAGATTAGTAATCTATTAACATTAGGTGAGTAATGATAAATTTAAAATTCTTTTTTTTTTAAAGATTTTTTTATTTATTTGACAGAGAAACACAGCGAGAGAGGGAATGGAACATAAACAGAGGGAATAGGAGAAGGAGAAGCAGACTTCCCGCCGAGCAGGGAGCCCCATACGGGTCTCCATCCCAGGACCCTGGGATCATGACCAGAGCCGAAGGCAGACGCTTAACGACTGAGTCACCCAGGCACCCTGATAAATTTAAAATTCTTAGAGTATAAAATAACTGCAGAGACTAATGGGGAGGTGAAATCCTTGTATTCTCGGAATTTGGCATTATCCTAGCTACAGGGGAAAAAAAGGACAAGTGACACTGAGCACAACAATATGAAAGGTAGCCAATATCCTCATGACTTCCATGCAGGGCAGGGAAATAATCTGTGTCCAAGGATCAGACATCTATTTGAGGAATACAATGCATGATAAATATGGGCATTTTGGTAAAACTAGATAAGAAAGCATTCTAACAGTTTGAGGAAAATATTTATACTGAGCACTGGGCCTGAGAGTCATCTTGGACATCTGACTCCTTCCGTTTACATATCTATGAATCAACAAATCTTATCAATTTAGCCACCGAAAGATACCACGAATATCTAGACTTCCCTCTCCCATGGCCGTCACCCAAACCTTTACTACTCATTACCCCAGACTGGTGTTCCCTAATCCCTCCAGTCTAAATTAGGATCCCTAGTGGTCTCTGTTCCCCTTCACAGCACTCCTTATTTTTCTTCATAACTCTTTTCCATATATGAGAATAGTTTTTGGTGTGCTTGGGTTTTTTTTTTAATTGTTGTAAACTAACATACAGTGTTATGTTGGCTTCACATGTACAACGTAGTGATTCTACAATTCTATACATTACCCTAAGCTCACCATGGACAAGTGTAAGTGTACTTACCATCTGTCACCATCATCGTTACATTATTACAATACTATTGATTACATTCCCTATGCTGTACTGGTGTGCATGTTTGATTAATGTCTACTTCCCCAGCTGGACTATCAGCTCCATGGGGTCAAAGACCATGCCTGTTTTGCCAATCACCGCCTCCCCAGCTCAAACATTTGTGTTGCATGGGTGAATGAACTAGATTATGGAACTCAATGGAAAGACATGGCTGTATATTTAAGGTGAATATTCTTTTTTTCCCCCAAAAAATGTTTATTTTATTTTTTCAGTGTTACAAGATTTATTGTTCATGCACCACACCCAGTGCTCCATGCAATACGTGCCATCCTCCAATACCTACCACCAGGCTCGCCCAGCCCCTCACCCCCACCCTTCCTAAACCC
>CM053617.1:49544101-49571765 GCA_028646535.1 Procyon lotor
CACGTATCAAGTGCCCATTTATGCAGGGGTCTGTTTAATAGGCTCTTTAGTCTATATCCTCGGTATATTTGTCTGTCTCTGGGTCAAGGCCATGCTGTGATACTTACTATAATTTTATAAGTCTTGATATCTGATAGTGTGAAAATCCCTCCATGTTATCTTCATTATTATCTATTGTTTTCCCTGTGTGTTCCAATCTGAACTTTAGGTTGATCTTGTCAAATTCCACAAATAATGAAACTGGGATTTTGGTTGAAATTGCATTTGCATATTTTTTTTATTGTTGTTGAAATGAGTTGTTTTATTATCACATTTTCTGGTTAGTAACAATGATGCAAAGAAACACTACTGATTTTCTTTTTCTTTTGGTAAAGATTTTATTTATTTGTTTGTTTGTTTATTTATTTATTTGTCAGAGAGATTGAGAACACGCAGGTAGGGTGGCAGGCAGAGGGAGAAGCAGGTTCCCCACTGAGCAAGGAGCCCAATGTGGAACTTGATCCCAGGACTCTGGGATCAAGACCTGAGACGAAGGCCAACACTGAACCAACTGAGCCACCCAGGCACCCTAAGCATATGATAGTATTATGAAAGAGAAATTCAGGAATCAAAGATTTCTCATTTCCAAAGGTAAATATCTACAGGTGGGTTGCATAACCAACAGCACAAAAAAGTTCATTCTAACTGGTTTGTACTTTTTGTCCATTTCCACAAAAGGTGAAAACACAATGGTATGTGCTAAGTAAAAAGCTACATCAGACTTATACAAATTTTTCTTCTTTATTAGCAAATGCTTTGTTTATAAATTTATCTTTGTCATTATAGTGCTAGCTGGAAACGAGAACTGAGCACAATTTTCATAATTGGATTAAAGGACTTAATCTTAAAAAATCCTTCCAGCAAAGTATGTGGAATCTTTTATTTCTGATGGATCGGAATTGAGATGAATCATAATCAGTCATCCTCTCAGAAACAAGAACAAATGAACACTAAACTTAGAAAGTAACTGTAAAGTACTTAATTTTATTTTGTACATTTATATTGCTTCTCATATTACATTTCCTATGTTCTCATCTTCTCCTGTTATTAACCTATGATTTCATGTAAAAAGGGACCGTGCTGAGTTTTTCTTCCCAAACATTTCTGCCTGCCACTTCCTCCCACTTACCACAAATCCCTGCCAGTTTTTGCCCTAGAATATACAAACTTTAGACAATAAAAATGAAAACGTAGGGCACATGTGATTGCCTTTGGACATGTTCGTTTACTGAGAACTAGATGATCAACAAAAGTTAAGACCTTGTGTCAAAAACAAACATTCTACACCCTGGAAAGATTTTGGGTTTCACTGTGGTCCTTGATGATGCCTGTCACTTCCTGCTCTTTGACTCTTCAGAGGAGTGGACTTGCTCCAACTTTGTACTCCCACTGCTGGGCTTTTAGGAAATGTGTCATAACGTTTGGAAAAGTCAGATACTATTTTCTCCACCAACCAACTTTGCCAAAATCGAGCCTTTAGGCTTTTATGAAAGATTAAAAGTTCACAGCTAGTGCCTCGCAGTGAAGGGCATACACCATTATTATTTTGCTCTAATCTGCAACCACCTGACAGACTCAAGAAGCAATCACGGCCAGGAACCCAAATCTCAAATATTGTAAAGTCACTGTTGCTTTTCCATTTTGATTTAACCCATTCAAAGTCTATCAAGTAAGGATATTTGCATGCTATAAAATTATACCAAAAAAGGGAGTTTACAATACTTATATATGTATATATTCATACATGTATATGTATGACATTACCAAGTTAGCAAACACCTCTAAACCTCAATATCCTCTTCTGTAAAACTGAAATAACCATAGTATCTATCTCATACTATTGTGGTGAATGTGAAATAAGGTAATCTATGCAAAGTACATGGCACAGCGCCTGGTAAGAAAGTGTACAATTATATACAGTTTATGTAGACTATATATTATTACCAATATTTTGGAACAAAGTCTGGGTGGGTATATCTCTAAATCTTAACAATGCTTATTTTGGGGGTGTGGAATTATGGGTGATTGCTCTTTCCTTTGCTTTGATAAGATTTCCAAATGTTCTCCCATGAGCCTGTATTACTTTTTTCTTTAATAAGGAAAACACAGAAGTTAGTCTTCCTTGACTAAAAATACTCAGGGGGTTCTCACTCCCTAGAATAATGGGGGGTATAAATGGGATGAGCAGCATTAATGAAGTGTATAGAGCTGCCTGAGGGAGGTCATTATCACGGCCCCCAGAGGAATCCCATCTCCTAATGTCCATGTCCTGTTGCCATGTGCCTTGGCTGTTCTTACCATCAATAAATGGAGTCTAATTTCCCACCACTTGGCCTGGCTTTGTGACTTGCCTTGTCTAACAGAAGGTCACAGAAGGGATGCTGTGTGAATTTCGGAACCTAAACTTTATTTTTTTAAATTAAAGTTTCTTTCTTTTTTTTTTTTTTAAGATTTTATTTATTTATTTGACAGAGAGACAGAGATCACAAGTAAGCAGAGAGCCAGGCAGAGACACAGGGGGAAGCAGGCTCGCCGCTGAGCAGAGAGCCGGATGCAGGGCTTGATCCCAGGACCCTGAGATCATGACCTGAGCGGAAGGCAGAGGCTTAACCCACTGAGCCACCCAGGAGCCCCAGAACCTAGACTTTAAGAGACCTTGCAGCTTCTGCCTTTACAGTCTTGAAATCCTGAGACACTCCATGCTGTGTGGGAGCCTGGTTTAGCCTAGATGAAGGAGAGCCACTGGGCCCCAATGGCCAGCCAGCACCAGCTGTTAGACATGTAAGTGGGACCATCTTGGACCCTCCAGCTCCAGGCAAGTGGTAAGATGAGTACAGCCACGTAAGTGACCCCGGTTGAGCCTGAAACACAAGAGCAACACAGATTGTCAACGCATAGGATTGTGAGACTTAACATCAGTATTTTAAGTTACTGTGTTTGGGGATGGTTTGCTACGAAGGAATAGATAGCTGAAACGCTGTTCTCCAGGATGTTGATGCTGCCCATATAATTTATACTTCATAGAGGACGCAAAAAGAAAGGATTTCTCTCCAAACATTAATTTACCAGGCAGTTAGTAGAGAATAAAAAAGTATTTCCTTTTATTTTTGCTTTGTGACCTAAACTTAATCTCATGGTACTATAATCTATACAGTTGTCCCTTGGCAGGCATGGAATTGAGGGTTTCCTCATCTGCCTGCTCCAGAGCATGAGTATTCATTTCTAGGAGTCTGGTGTTTGAAACTTTTGAGGAACATCTCACCCTCATTTCTTGTTGTATGACTCCCATTTTCTGAGGTTATGCTGGCCGGGATCTCCAGGGATCAAACACTTATTTGTTAATCCATTCCTTACACATTTATTGAGCACATACTGTGTATGAGAGGAGACTGAGCAATGAAGGAAAAAAATAAAGACTTTAAGACACAGTCACTGCTCTCTACAACAGGAAGATAAGATATACAGATAATGTTGAGAGAAAGTAATCCAGGTTAAAATACTAAGTGAGTTTACAGGCAACTCCTGAACCAGCTGAGTTGAGAGGAAGGAGGTTTTCCAAATAGGACGGCTAGGATTGGATTTATAGGAAACATGCCATTTTATTTTAGTCCTAAAGATTGAATTAAGAATTTGGTGGAGGTGAGATAGTGAGAAGCCATCCGGACAAGGGAATTTTCACGGACAAAGGACAGGAAAGAGTCAGAAGACACATTTGAGAGGTGTTCAGGAGACAAATTTAACTGAAAAGGAGTGTTCACTTACTGATTTATTTATTGATTTAATGAATATTAACTGAATGTCTGTTAGGTGTCAGATCCTCTGCTAGTCTCTGGAAATAGTAAGATAAATGACAGAGTGACCATCTCTAAGCAATAAGTAATGGAACGTGCAGGCAGCAAACAAACCATTATAGTGAATAGGATAAGTTTGTAGCTATCAAGGAAGATAAGTCTGGGAAAGCAGATTAAGACCAAACTATGGAAGACCTTGAAAACCAGAATTTCCCTCTAGTCCCGTGGCTCAAGGTAAGTTTCACTTAAAAAAAAAAAAAGAGGAGAATTTTTTCATGTTAAGTTTTATTTGGAACCACAGTATAAGAGAATGCTAAAAGTGGAACTGTTCTTATGGAAGAGAAGAGTCTAGACACCTTACTGGCCTTAACTTTCTCACAGTCCTTTTCCCTGCGGCGGCCCCTGGATGTCTCTACATTTCCAAGGAACAGTTTCAAAAATAACATTACTGTGCTGGCGAAAGGGAATCACTGGAGTTCATTAGGTTAAACCAGGAGAGTCACATAATGTGGGTCCAACACACAGTCAATACAGCTCACAATCGTTGAGCACTTACTAGATAGCTGGCTCCATATTAAGTGTTTTTCATATACCATATCATATAATCTTTACCACAACCTCATCAGGGAGGTAGTACTATTGTTAGCCCCATTTTAGAGGCAAGGAAATTAAGTTTCTGAGAGGCGAAGTAAATTATCCAAGATGTCCAGTTTGTAAGAAGCAGAGAGCAGAGGCCAGACTAGAGTCAATGGGACCCCAAAATGTGTGCCATAGGTTAGACACAGCTAATGAGGGTGTGGGGCCTCCTCATTGGCTCACTGTATCCTAGACACTGGATTGATGATATCTATTATGGGGGCGCCTGAGTGGCTCAGTCGTTGGGTGTCTGCCTTAGGCTCAGGTCATGATCCCGGAGTTCTGGGATCGAGCCCTGCATCGGGCTCCCTGCTCCGCGGGAAGCCTGCTTCTCCCGCTACCATTCCCTCTGCTTGTGTTCCTTCTCTCGCTGTGTTTCTCTATGTCAAATAAATAAAATCTTTAAAAAAAATCCAAACAAACAGTGATTTTAAAAAAAATGATATCTATTATGATGATCATTATTTCTAGTGCTCTTTAAAGAGGGCAAGGACCTAGGATATACAGTTTTAGTTGAGGCAGATGAGTTAATGGCTCGGAATGACAAAAGGTAAAGATGACTTGTTTTCATATAGTACTTCAACTACCAACGGATATTATCATTTACTAGTCATCTGTGCCATTGCAGTATCACCCAGATTCATGAAAATGGCGTCTTGATGGGTTTTCAGGTACTCAGAACAGCTCTCCATGGAGAAAAAATGAAAAACAAATGGCCAATAAAAATACTGAGGGTTGTATGGACTAGACTTATAGTTAAAGAAATGCAATTTCATACAGTGTGTTCCCAGCAGGGCATGCACACGTGTTCAGTTTGAGCACTATGCAAATTTGTGATTGGTCAAGGAGGGGAGTGGGGTGAATGTGAAGTTCTCAGTGCCAAACTCCATGTTCTGGCCTGGCTTCTGTGTAACTAAAACGTTGTAGGAGTGTGGGGGTGGCGTGAGGAATTTTTGAAATTCATTCACCCAAGGAGATACCTTTTTAAAATTCATACAAAGGCACCCCATGGGACTGCAGGGGACCTGTGAAATAATATTTCGCATCTATTATTATTGGCAAAGACTAAAATGTTTGTTATGTCCATAGCTGCTGAGGGTGTGAAGAAAGAGGCATTCTTTTGCATTGATTTGGGGAATTTTTGGAATTTAAATTGGGGCTGCTTTTTAGGGAAGCAATGTGGTAATGTCTTAAAATTCTTTTTAACTCTCACAGCATTTGATCTAGGAATTCTATTTCTAACATTTATGCTATAGATAGGCCACAGAAATGGGGAAAGATAACATTCAAGGACATTTCTTGTGAAAGGAGAAACCAAAAACTACCTACCTATTCATGCAGGAAAGTCTGGTTTTATCTATATAATTTTATAATATGGAACCACTCTGAAGAAATCTGTAATGATATGAAAAGATACACAGAATATATTTAAGTGAAGTCAATCAGGTTGCATAACCCTTACATAGTATACTCTCATTGGTAAAAAATATATAACATATATGTATATGTGGTTGCAGACTTAAAGGGCCTTTCTGGAAGAAAATACAAGAAATAGCTAAAAGTGGTGCCTTCTGGAAAACTGGGAGGGTAGGGATGTGGGATTTTAGTCTTCCACTTTATATCTCATTTTGTTGTTTAACTATATTTTGAAAATAAGATGAAAAATAAAAGAGTTTTTGGCTCCCCTGTTCATTGCAGCATTATTCACAACAGCCAAGATATGGAAACAACCGAAGCGTCTGTCAGTGAATAAATGGATAAAGAAGATGTGGCATGTATATGATGGAATATTATTCAGCTGTGAGAAAGAAAAACATTCGGCATTTGCAAAACATGGATGGAACTTAAGGACTAAGTGAAACGAGTCGGGCAGAGAAAGACAAATACTGTAGGATATCACTTAAACGTGGAATCTAAAAGAACTGAACCCATAGAAACAGACCAGACGGATGGCTGGGAACCTGGGAACCCCTGGGAACAGGGGTTGCAGTGTGGGAGAAAAAGGGAGACTTTGGTCAAAGAATACAAGCTTCCAGATGAATATGTTCCGGGGATCTAATGTACAGAGTTGTGATTATAGTTAATAACACTGCACTATGTACTTGAAAGTTGCTAAGAGGGTAGATCTGAATGTTCTCACCACAAAAAAGGAGATGGTAAGTATGTGAAGTGATGGAGGTATTAGCTAAAGGCTGTCATGGCAGTCATTTGGCAATATATGGGCATCAAGTCAACACGTGGTACAACTGAAAGTTACACAATATCACATGTCAATTATGTCTCAAAAAAGCTGAGGGGAAAAAAGGAGGTTCTGAGGAAGCCAGCTCCAAGACAGAGATAGGAGTGCCGAAAGTTTATTACTTGGCAAGTGCTTTTCCGTTCAACATGCGTGGAAGAGAAGGGAAGGGAAGGAAGTGGGATCAGGTGGGAAGAAGGTGCACCGTGAAATTATCTCAATGAAAGCCTCAGCTAAACCCATTGTGATCTCTGGGCCTGGGATGGCCCTTCAGAGCTGTCCTGCCTCCAAGAGGTAGGGCCAGGCCTGATGGGCCCTGGCAGCAACCAGCCAATGGCTGAGGCATCTCAGAAAGACCACGTGACCCAGGGAGAGGAAGTTTTTGAGCGGAGCCATTTCTGGAAATGGCACCTGAGGAAATAAGCCCTTCAGTCCTGAAAAGGTAAGTGGGTGACACATTCAGCTCCATTTCTGTATTACAGAAATTTTTCTGCCATTTTTCTGTAGCAAAGTCCATTTTCTGCATGTCTGATTACACTCCGGATTTGTCAGTAAAACCCCACACATTTAGCTCTTTCAAAGACAGCTGATGCAGCTAAGGGCTGCACTGGCTTTGAGCTTTTCATCCTCAACTCTGGCTTCTCACATTAAAATGTCAACCAATATTATTATTTTTTTAAGTTATATTTATTTTGCAAGAGAGAGAGAGACAGGGGCAGGGGCAGGAGGGAGGGAGAAAGAGAATGTCAAGCAGATTCCCCAATGAACAGGGAGCCTGGCATGGGGCTTGATCTTGAGACCCATGAGACCGTGACTTGAGCCAAAATCACCAGTTGGACACTTAACACATTGAACCACCCAGGCGCCCCTCAAATAACATCATTTAATTGTCAGTCTTCTTGAGTTCTTAACTCTCACATACAGCAAATTGCAAATCATAAAATGTCTTCTATATCAGAAACATCACTTTCCTGGGGTGCCTGGGTGGCTCAGTTCTTAAGCATCTGCCTTCGGCTCAGGTCATGATCCTGGTGTCCTGGTATCGAGCCCCACATTGGGCTCCCTGCTTGGTGGGAAGCCTGCCTCTCCTTCTCCCACTCCCCCTTCTTCTGTTCCCTCTCTCACTGTATCTCTCTCTCTGTCAAGTTAATAAATAAAATCTAAAAAAAAAAATCACTTTCCTCCCTCCCTCCCTCTTTTCCTTCCTTCTTTCCTTCCTTCCTTCCTTCCTTCCTTCCTTCCTTCCTTCCTTCCTTCCTTCCTTCCTTCCCTCCTTCCTTCCTTCCTTCCTCCCTCTCTCCCTCCCTCCCTGCCTTCCTTCTTTCCAAACCCTACTTCTACCCGCTCACTGTTTGAACTACTACTGAGGGGTGCCTGGGTGACTCAGTGGGTTAAAGTCTCTGCCTTTGGCCCAAGTCATGATCTCAGGGTCCTGGGATCGAGCCCCACATTGGGACTCTCTGCTCAGTAGGGAGCCTGCTTCCCCCCTCCCCGCTTGCCTCTCTGCCTACTTGTGATCTCTCTCTCTGTCAAACAAATAAACAAATAAATAAATAAAATCTAAAAAAAACCCAAAACGCGAGACTGCTACTGAAACAGTTTTAAATCCTCTGGTTAATTTGCTACCTGCTCTTTGTTAAGAGAAGACTGGATTTTTCTTCCTGCGTAGCACGCCAAAAGTAATATTCTGACTACACAGAAACTCTCGTTCTTTAATAAAAATCACGTTTTATTGAAGCCGAAGAAACACATCACCTTACAGCACTTTTACATTAATAATCCAGCTAGCTTGTTTTGCCAGCTCAATAAAGGGGTGAGTAATTTGAAAATAATTCAGTTGGCGTGGTTTACAGGAGTGTACCACATCGTAAATGAGTTTATCTGGAGAATCTGGATGCTATCAAAACATAATGGAACATAACCTCCCTTTGGGAAAGTAAATCATGGGCCTTGAGAGGAAGACAAGGAAGCTCTCTGGAAGAGAGCAAGCTAGTGCTTCTGAGTTTGTGGGTTTAGCAAGATCGGTTGGTCTGGTAATACTTGGCTTCAAAGCAGTCTTTATCCTTTAATAATTTCCTAATCCTCGTTGTTATGTGAACCAGCAAACATCTGAAAGGCAAAGCTGTACAATGGAATTAGGATGGTCTCCTGAGTGAGGCAGGAAGTTTCAAGGGGAGCGAAGAGCTTGCAGTGTTCCACTCAAAGCCTGTGTTTTGAGAAATTGAGTGAATACTGCTTAGAAGCAAAATGTTCTATAAATCTCAGCATAATTATTGGTGCTTATCACAGGTATAAAAACTACCCAAGTGGTTTTCGTATTATAGGAAGGGTCACGGGGCGCCTGGGTGGCTCAGTGGGTTGAGGCCTCTGCCTTCGGCTCAGGTCATGATCTTGGGTCCTGGGATCGAGCCCCACATCGGGCTCTCTGCTCAGCAAGGAGCCTGTTTCCTCCTCTCTCTGCTTGCCTCCCTGCCTACTTGTGATTTCTCTCCTCTCTGTCTAAGAAATAAAATAAAAAAAATAAAATCTTTATAGGAAGGGTCACAAAAAGGGCAAGTCTCTCCTATTGGTGACCCAGAATTGTATG
This sequence comes from Procyon lotor, assembly GCA_028646535.1. Classification (NCBI taxonomy): domain Eukaryota; kingdom Metazoa; phylum Chordata; class Mammalia; order Carnivora; family Procyonidae; genus Procyon; species Procyon lotor. The sequence goes on from CM053617.1 coordinate 49,553,391, forward strand.
TGGGGATGGGAAGCTTATTGATTCGGAACTGGAGGCCGGAGGGCTTACCGCAAAGCTTTATTTACATAGCATTTTGTGTAACATTGAGAAAAACTATGTCTATAATATTTGTCCATTTCAAAGAATGGAGGGCGTGGTTGCCAGCAGGGACAATGAGGCTACCAAAGGCCCCTCAGTTCTCCCCTCCATGCTACCACTTTTCTTTTCTATGAAAATGGATTTTCAATTTTCGATTACTAACAAAGGATCATTTCTTAATGTTTTCCTTAGGGATCTTGAGTGTAAATGTTAGTTAGGTACATCCGTGATATAAACCTGATTTTATTATTATTATTAAGGCAAACCTATGAGTTGATTTTGCATAAGATACAAGGTCCCAATAATCATGAATTGATTATAATAATTAGATGATAATTATTATCTGATTAGGTAACATGATTAAAATGCGGTTTTCAATTTCTTTTTCTTTTTATGATTTTATTTATTTGAGAGAGAGAGAGAGAAATTGACAGAATGAGTGGGAAGAGAGGCAGAGGGAGAAGCAGACTCTGTAGAGCAGGAAGCCCAATGTGGGACCCAATCCCAAGATCCCAGGATCGTGACCTGAGCCAAAGGCAGATGCTTAACCGACTGAGCCACCCAGGCACCCAGGTTTTCAGTTTCATCAAGGTATAACTGGCACAATAAATTGTACATTTAAAATGTACAGTTTGGTAGGTTTTGACATATATATTGATCTGTGAGTCCATCACCATACTCAAACCAAAGTATATCTTTACTGTCCTCCCAAGTTTCCATGTGCCTCTGTATAACTGCCCCTGCAGCCCTAGACAACCACTGACATGCTTTTTATCATTATAGTTGAGTTTGCATTTTAGTTTCCATTTACTGTATAGATGGAATGTACTCTTTTTGTCTGGCTTCTTTCACTCAGTATAATTCTTTGTCATTGTATGCATCTAATGATTCATTCCTTTCATTGCTGAGTAGTGTTAGGTGGTATGGTGTGATGGTTAACTTCATGTATCAAGTTGACTAGGCAAGGCGAAGCCCAGATAGCCGGTAAAGCCATATTTCTGAGTGTGTCTGTGCGGGTATTGTAGAAAAGATCAGCATTTGGATTGGGAGAGTGAGTCAAGAAGACCCACCCTCAGCAAAGCAGGTGGACATTGTCTACCTGCTGAGGGCCTGTATAGACCAAAAAGGCAGAGGAAGAGCAATTTAGCTCTGAGCTGGGACAGCCATCTTCTCCTATCCCTGGTGAGGTATACACAACAAGTCACAGTTATTTTAGATTTTTCTCTCAGAAAAAAAAGACCTCATTAAAAAGTGATCATAGTTTTCAACTATTTTAAAAGTTGTAAGAGAGGTCAATAGGACTTACCTTTAAATTTTTTTTTTTTTAAAGATTTTATTTATTTGACAGAAACACAGCGAGAGAGGGAACACAAGCAGAGGGAATGGTAGCGGGAGAAGCAGGCTTCCCGCCAAGCAGGGAGCCCGATGCGGGGCTTGATCCCAGGCCCCTGGGATCTGACCTGGGCTGAAGGCAGACACTTAACGACTGAGCCACCCAGGCGCCCCGGACTTACCTTTAAATTTTAATTGGGTGTTTGGTCATCTCTCGGAGTGAGGGGATGATGTCCAGGAGGATCAGAAAGAACTGAAGAGTCTGCTGTCGCAGGGATAGATGACAGCTTCTGAGGCAGAGGGTAGGGCACCAAGTCCATAAGAAGGGGAGAGATAGCAAGAACAGAATATAGAATCAGAGAACTTGAGGGTACAGACTGTTTCAGAAGTCACTCAGTCAAGTCTCTCATATTTAAAGGACATGTCTGACACACTATGGAATGGGCCCGAGCCTGAGGTAACAGAAAAGATAGGAAAGAGAATATCCTGGATGTTCAAATGACACCCTGGAGGCCTATGGTAGAAGCCAGTATGAATACCACTTTATAAACCATCTTTGCTAAATTCAGAAAAAGAGGTCTCTTTGGGCTAACAGACTCCCAGGCACTCAGGCTCATTAATGAAATGTGGCCTGGACTTCAGGCTTCTCCTGGGTGGTGTGCTTTTGTGTTGTACACAAAAGCCAAAATAAAATGGTCTTTCCATTAGCGAAAGAGAAATCTAGAAACCAGAATTCCTAACTCAGTTGGTTTGGGAGTGTGGTCATTACTGTCGCACAGTTTGAGGATGAAGGTTCACACAGACTATAACTTTTCCAGCAATCAGGGGTAGATGACGACAGCTAAGACTTGGTGGTAAGGCTCTGGGATGCAAAGCAAGGCACTATAGATCTAGAGTGACCATGGACTAAAGAAGACTGGAGAACTCTACTTCCAGAGGTCAGCTTCCAATGGAGGGTCTGAGAGGCTGAAGGGGAATGATGCCAAGGGGCTCCTGGGAAACTGGTCAGTATCCTAGCCTTCATAATGCTATACTCTAGCACCATATTTTTTTTTTTTCCCAAAGATCCTATTTATTTGACAGACAGAAACATAGCGAGAGAGTACAGCGAGAGAGGGAACACAAGCAGAGGGAATGGCAGCGGGAGAAGCAGGCCTCCCGCAGAGCAGGGAGCCCGATGCGGGGCTTGATCCCAGGACCCCGGGACCACGACCTGAGCTGAAGGCGGGCGCTCAACGACTGAGCCACCCAGGTGCCCCTAGCACCATGTTTTTACTCCAAAATTCCCTCATGCTGAAATGCAATGTCCGAGCTGAGACATGGGGGAACTGAAGATTGTTAGTCTTTGATAAGAAAACCAAAACAAAACCTCCATTTGATTTTGGATGATGACCACGAAGAATAAACTTGAGTTCCACTAGACATGAGGCAGGATATACTTTCTCAATTTATCCACTTCAGTACCATGTTGCTTTTAAGGCCTGGGTAAATAAACAGCCAATTTGTATCAGGTTGTATAGTTCAACATAATTTCAAGTTAGAATTTAAGGAAACACGGAAATCACTTTATAACATTCAACATCTCAATCAGAGTATACATTACTACTAATGTTTTCCAAGTAAAACAGAATTTAGTGGGTTTTTTAAACTTTTTGTAGCCATTGATTATGACTTCAGGGACTTTGAAATAACTACTGGTATGTCGTCTAACCTTTTTAACTACCATTGAAACTTTTCAAATAATTGAAAAATATTTCATTAGGCAAATTTAAGGTATTTCACCTTATTATCAGAATTAACTATATTACTTATGAATTTTCCAGTTAAAACTACGCTGATGTTAACTCTGAATTGCTGAAAGGTTAGTGTAGTTTTCTTAAAATCTGGTCCATGGAGCCCCAGTCCTGCCACATGATGCCTTAAAATATAGATTCTGGGGTTAAAACCTTTGAGAAACACTGGCTACTCTCATGCAAAAACACAAAGCACATTAGCCCATTAAAATTTCCATTGTAAGAAAACCTTTAAAATTTTATTTAACCAAGTATTTCCCCAAGTTACGTGGCTATAGTCCTACTTTCTCAAGTAAAATTTTGATTTACTTAACATTGTTCCAGTTACAGACCGTTGCTTGACTAACTTCCCTAAAATTTCATGGCTTAAATTAACAGTCACTTATTTAGTTCAGAGTCTGCAATCTGGGCAGGGCTCAGTGGCAAAGGCTTGGCTTTTCTTCGCTTGATGTCAGCCGGGGTAGTTTGATGAGAGCCTGCAAGACCAACATTAGGATGGTTTACTTTGCTGTCAGGTTGATGCTGGCTGTCAGGGGAGGTCAATCAGTTCTGAAGATCTGGGGCCTCTGTTCCTTTCTACACAGGTATCTCCACCTGGGCTTCTCCCCCAGCTATTCAGGCTTCTTAGGAGCATGGTGGTTGGATTCTAAGAGCAGGTGACCCAAGTGACGTGGAGGTTGCTGATTTCTTAAGGTCTGGGTCAGTGAGGGAGTAAATAAAAGGTACCAGTAAATAAAGTAAAACAAAATAAAATTAAATTAAATTAAATAAAATTAAAGTAAATAAAAGGAACCCAGACTGAGCTCAGTCTGCCTTCAGCTCAGGTCATGATCCCAGGGTCCTGGGATTGAACCCCACATAGGGCTCCCTACTCAGCAGGGAGTCTGCTTCTCCCTCTCCCTCTGCCCCTCCCCCTGATCATGAGCACTCTCTCAAATAAATAAAATCTTTTTTTTTAAATTTTATTTATTTGACAGAGAGAGAGAGAGAGAGAGAGATCACACATAGGCAGCGAGGCAGGCAGAGAGAGAGGGAGAAGGGGAAGCAGGCTCCCTACTGAGCAGAGAGCCCGATACGGGGCTCGATCCCAGGATCCTGAGATCATGACCTGAGCCAAAGGCAGAGGCTTTAACCCACTGAGCCACCCAGGCGCCCCTCAAATAAATAAAATCTTGAAAGAAAGACAGAAAGAAAGACAGAAAGAAAGAAAGAAAGAAAGAAAGAAAGAAAGAAAGAAAGAAAGAAAGAAAGAAAGAAAGAAAGAGAAAGGAAAAGAAAAAGAAAGAAAAAATACTTAAGCTGAAATCGAGAGTCAGACACTCAACTGACTGAGCCACCTGGGTGCCCCTAATTCTAAATAGTTATTTAAAGAGTCAACTTTGGAATACATATTTTGTATTCAGCTGAACACTCCATCACAAATAATCTGTCCATTTTTGTTAGAAATGAAGTTCACATGGATATATATTTGAGAATAAATATACTTCTAATAGGAATCTATGTTGGTTAATTTCTTCCTGCAGCAATATGAAAAATGAGCCATAGAAATAGAGAAGATTGTGATTTTCCAGACAAATGGGCAGTGTGTCATGATTTTGTTAAGAATTTACTGTAATAGGGGCGCCTGGGTGGCTCAGTGGTTTAAAGCCTCTGCCTTTGGCTCAGGTCATGATCTCGGGGTCCTGGGATCGAGCCCCGCATTGGGCTCTCTGCTCAGCGGGGAGCCTGCTTCTCCCTCTCCGCCTGCCTCTCTTCCTACTTGTGATCTCTCTCCTCTCTGTCAAATAAATAAAAAAAAAAAAAAAAAGAATTTACTGTAATAAACCACAAACTGTGGTTTGTAATTGCTGTGATAGCTTTGTGAAAGAGGAACTTGCAGTCACAAAGCTTTCATTAAAAACCTGGTTGAGATTCTGAAAGAGTAGAAGAGGAAATGAGGAAGAGTATAAGACGGCAGCAAGGACTTGGGAAGTTATTTCTCTAGAGCAAAAACCTGAACATTTCTTCTAGAAGATAGGCATTGACTTTACTCTGAAAACATCCCTTCCTCCCTAGACAATGCATATAGTAGGATTTCCCATCTCACTTGATAAACTTCTTTTTTTTTTTCTTTAAAGATTTTATTTATTTGAGAGAAAGAGCCTGTGGTGCATATGTGTGGGCAGGTGCGAAAAGGGAGAAGCAGACTCTTCTCTGTGTAGGGAGCCGGATGTGGGACTCAATCCCAGGACCCTGAGACCATGACCTGAGATGAAGGCACAGGCTAAACTGACTGAGCCACCCAGGCATTCCTCACTTGGTAAATCTATTAAGGATCATCTCAAGAAAAATTTTCAGGGATGTCTAGGTGGCTCAGTTGGTTAAGCATCTGATTCTTGATTTCAGTTCAGGTCATGATCTCCAAGTCATGAGATTGGGCTCTGCACTGGAAGTGGAGCCTGCTTAAGATTCTCTCCCTCTGCTCCTCCCTCTGCCTCTCTCTCTCTCTCAAAAAAATTTTTTTGGGGCGCCTGGGTGGCTCAGTGGGTTAAGGCCTCTGCCCTTAGCTCAGGTCATGATCTCAGGGTGCTGGGATCGAACCCCACTTCAGGCTCTCTGCTCAGCGGGGAGCCTGTTTCCCCCTCTCTCTCTCTGCCTGCCTCTCTGCCTACTTGTGATCTCTCTCTCTGTCAAATAAATAAATAAAATCTTTAAAAAAATTTTTTTTCAGTGCAAATAGAATTTTCAATGATTTTTGACAGACATGCCCTGCTTTTTAAAATTCCAGTTGCATTTATTTACTCTTCAGTCACAATTATCTCAGAAAAATGGACAGAAGTACTAATACATAAGGCAACTGAAGTTAGGGTACAACGAAAACAGAATTTTATAGTTGTAAGGGCTCTTAGAGATCATATGATCATTTTGAAGAGGCAAACTGCTACAAAAATCATACCTGAGCAGTTTTCCTATTTTCTGGGTGATTCTGAATGGTTTCATTTCCCTGAAGCCACCTCTGTTAAAAAACTGAACCTCGGAGCACCTGGGTGGCTCAGTGGGTTAAAGCCTCTGCCTTTGGCTCAGGTCATGATCTCAGGGTCCTGGGATTGAGCCATGCATCGAGTTGTCTGCGCGGCAGGGAGTCTGCTTCCCCCTCTCCCTCTGCCTGCCTCTCTGCCTACTTGTGATCTCTCTCTGTCAAATAAATAAATAAAATCTTTAAAACAACAACAACAACAACAACAAAACTGAAGCTCAAATGTGTAAGACTCAGTGTTCAAAAGTGACTTGCCCCTATAGCCAGTTAATGACAAGACAAACGATTTTGAGCTGGTGTTCTAAAGAATCACATCCAACATATATCTTAGGAAACAAAGTCCGAAGAAATATAATACATAAGAGTATGGAGTGATAAAATAGCACAAAGTCTTTCATCAACCCTAGAGGATTGACTGCTTAGATTCTGCAGCTAGTTAATATCTGAATGAAATAAATTCCATATTGACCATTCAAGTCCTTATGGTTCAAAAGATGTTAGTGTTTAGATTTTTTAAACTGGAATTTGAATACCACTTGTAAAAGAAGTATGTCTGTACAGTTTCATTTTTCAATTTCTCAAGATTTGAACAAGTTAAGACTTGTCATTACACTGCCAAATGCTTATGATTCATTTCAGCAGAAGTAGCTAGGAAGGAGGAGAGGGTGGGAGTGTGAGTGTACCAATTTTGTATGACGCAAAAAGGGAGATGAAAGAGAAAGGAGGATATTTTTAGGTTCCCCTTTTGAAACAAAAACAGCTTAAATCAGGTGACTTGTTTACTTTAAAATAGGAAAAAAATAACTAAAAATCAGATTTGGAATTTCTGAAAGACACACAATCCTATTTTAGGAGAATAATTGCTATAATTGCAAGTTACTTTCTTAGAATACCTGAAAAAAATGTTTTCTAAAAATATAACTCCATAGGGACAGAAAAAGGTATTTACACCACAGAGCACTTGAACACCAAAGGAATTTGCTACTTCCATGTAACCTGTGAAGTAGTATTTCAAGAATGTGCTAGTAAATTTACTGCCTAAATCAGAAAGAAGGAAGGGGAAAGAGATGGACATGTAATTTACTTTCAGTAGGTGTAAAGTCCTTTCGGTTTCATTCATTATTCAGCAAAAGTTTGTAGAATTGGAAGACACTGAGTTTGACGCAGGGGATGTAAGGATGAATAAGAACCAGTCCCTGCCCTCAAAGTGCCCTGACCTAGAGAGAGAAACATACACATATCCTCACAGACTTCTCACATGTATACATTTTCACACAGAAAAGTACCCACACATATCCATATACACATATATTCACATATATATACGCACCTTCACACAATATATGCACGCATGCTCCTACACAAATATACATCCACACATACCCACCTTCATATTCACATATAGACACATATACACCCAGAAGTACACACTCACATACATATATGTTTGGGAGTTAAAAACATGGAGACAGTGAGTAGAGTAAGTTTTCAAATTAAGAAGGGCGGGAGAAAGAAATCTCAGTGGTAACAGTCCTGTGAGATAGCTATGACGGAAGCTCAGTAAGGCTAAGGAAACAGTCTTAGAGGAGTTGCTAAATGCTAGGGAATATGGTTTCCCAAGATTCAGATTTAAGTTCCAATCTGCCATCATTATCTCTGAGGCAATGACCATGTCATTTAACTCTGTCTCAGTTTTCCTTGCTTTTACATCAGGTCAACAGTGATACCGGCCTCGTTGGGTTGATAGAAAGTTGAAATGAGATGATAGGTAAAAACCACTTAGCACTTAGCCTGGCATGTAGTAACCACTCAATACATTTTCAATTTTTGATGATATCCTTATTGTTATCCGTGAAGGTTAGTTATTTTGTAAATTGTGAAGATGGGTCTCCCCTCACCAAGGTGTTAGTGAGAACGTTTAAAACTATTTTTAAGGTGAGTGGAGCCAAAATTTGTGTACTAAATGAATACATGGCCACTGCTTAAACTTCACTTCTATTGGTTGAAAAATTCAAGGAAGCCAAATTGTAATTTACAAATAACACAAATATCTCGATATTGTGGTCATTACTGGAAAAACCTAAATCTGTCCAAATGACATCTCCTCTGGTATTATTAAATATTTTCTGTTGCTATAACTTCATGGAAAAATATATAAGTTATTATTAACTCCCATGATCATCTCACCAAAATACGTTGGGCTTCATCACCTCATTGATACAATACTAACATCATTTGATAATATTAATTGATATGATGAATAAGAAATGAAAATGGCCAATATACATATGGAAAGGTGTTACACCATTCATTATCAGATAATTGCATATTAGAGGTTATTTTGGGTTATCAGCTTGGCAAAGATTAAGAATATGGGACAATACCTTGATGCTATTGAGGGTATGGTGAAACTGGCACTCTCATACATGGTTGGTAGGAGTATACATTAGCACAACCTTGTAGAGGCCAATTTGGGAAAAAAAATGTTTTAATATTAATATAGTCTTTGACTCAGCAATTCTACTTGAATTTGTACTAAGGAAATGTAATACACAAATGAAATAGAAAGATGTTTGCACATGTATGCTCACTGCAGTGTTGTGATGACCAAAAATTGGAAACTACCTATATACCTAACAGTAAAGAAATGGTTAAATAAAGTATGGTAGAGCTATACACCGGGACTCAACGCACCCATTAAAAAGGATTAGATGGATCTATTTGTCATGGAAAGATGTCCATGATCCATACTGGATACTATGTTTATATTTAAAAAGTGTATGTATAGAAAAAATATGGTTATGTATATCTGTATAAGTCTAACTTTTTAAAAGTAGCTTTATTATGGTTTAATTTATACACCATAAAATTTCCCATTGTAAGTGTACAATCCATTTTTAGTCAATGTATACAGTTGTGCAATAATGACCACACTCCAGTAGTGCCTGGACGGGGCAGTTGGTTAAGCATCCAACTCTTGGTTTCAGCTCAGGTCATGATCTCATGGTTGTGGGATCTGGTGGCTTGTGGGGCTCCCATCTCCACACGCAGTGGGGAGTATCTTGGGATTCTCTCCCTCTCCTTCTGCCCCTCTCCACGCTCTTGTGTATGCGCACGTGCCCTCTCTCAAATAAATAAATCTTAAAAAAAAATTACCACCACCCAGTTTTGGAATTGTGTTACACACCCACTCCCAAAGTTCCCTCATGCTCATAGGCTTAACTTTTCACAGTGACTAGGAAGGGGGTGCAGTTGGGGAGGAGAAAGCGGGAGGAGAGAATGACAGGCAGCCTTGTAGTTTATCATTTCTGTATTATTTGAATTAATTTACAACAAGGGTAGGCTTCCTCTCTTTTAATTTGAGAAAACAGTAAAGGTTTTTCTGTTTTGAAAAGAACAAAAAAAAGGAAACAGATTAATGCCCTTTGACCCAAATCTACTTCTGGTAATTTATTACAAGGAAATAATCCAATATGTGGAAAAGGATTTGTGAACAAAAGTATTTATCAGTGTTTTATCTAAAACAGAGAAAAGTTCTAAGTAATCTAAATATCTTATGATGGAAGAAAATAATTACTAATAATACTGGAACATGAAAAATATAGGATGTAAACTTTTATAGGCAGTACAATTTTATCCCTGTTAAAAAAAAAAGTTAATGCGGGGCACCTGGGTGGCTCAGTGGGTTAAAGCCTCTGCCTTCAGCTCAGGTCATGATCTCAGGGTCCTGGGATCGAGCCCCGCATCGGGCTCTCTGCTCAGCAGGGAGCCTGCCTCCCCCTCTCTCTCTGCCTTCCTCTCTGCCTACTTATGATCTCTCTCCTCTCTGTCAAATAAATAAATAAAATCTTTAAAAAAAAAAAAAAAAAAAAAAAAGTTAATGCACAGCCAAGAAATTCTGTTTGGAAATACTGTATGGATAATAAAATCTTACCAATGGTTATCTCTGGATGGTAGAATTATAGTACTTTTTATTCTTTGTGCATTTCTTAATTTTCCATAATGAGTATGTTACCTTTACACGTAGTGCCCCGTACATAAATGACACTAATTAGAATGGGTTATGGTATTGTTTTCACAGGTGAATACATTTTTCAAAACATTAAATGTGTATGTAAAACATGTGCAACTTATTGCATGCCAATTATACCTCAATAAAACTATTTAAAAGACAAGGGCATCTTGAAAAACAAAATCATCATAACCTTCTCACAGAAATGGTTTATTATGCCATTTTGGGGCTGGAGGGCAAAATGGTTAGGGAAGGGTATGTAGGTACTGTATAGATAGCAACACAACCTTTGCTCCAGATAATCAGTCAACCTACCTACCTACCCCCCATTCCTTCTTTCCTTCCTTCCTTCCTTCCTTCCTTCCTTCCTTCCTTCCTTCCTTCCTTCCTTCCTTCCTTCCTTCCTTCCTTCCTTCCTTCCTTCCTCCCTCTCTCCCTCCCTGCCTTCCTTGGATCTGCCTTCCCATTATATGTCAGGAATGTTGCCAGGTTCTTGGATACCAAGATGAGCAGCAAATCTGCTAGAGGAAGGCAGGTCACCAGCGGCTGATTCCAGCCAACGCCCACATCAGGGCACTAGGCAGTCTTCCACTAATGCTGCCCAAGGGGGTGGGAGCCAGGTCAAGAAGTGAAGTTCCTAGTAAATGGTTCAGACGGAGTCACGAGGGTGGCACCAGGGTTACGACTGTGGAAGTGGATAGAAGATAAATGACCCTCAAGGGAGTGTCGCGGTCATCACTTGAGAAGTGGGCTTAAGCTATATTTATGTATCAATGCCTCTCTTACCTGCACACTCGTACCAACAGCAAGAACTAAAACTGAGCGTTTGCCTGTGCAGGCAGCATGTTAAGGGCTTACAACTATTGCCTCATTTATTTTTCGCCACAACTCTCCCAGGTCTGCATTTCACCATGAAGAAACTAAAGCTCGGAGAGGTTACCCGCCCAAGGTCACAGAGCTGGCAAGCTCTGGCTCCAAAGCTCCCAGCCATAAAACATACTCCCTTCTCACAATACTCTGGGACCCCTTAGAGAGAGAAAAGTTCCACTTTCGGGCCCCAAACATTAGCTCAGCTTTCACTCTACCAAATTTTCAGATCCAGAACGGAGGCAACATCGGCTAGCACAACCAACAGGGTCCTGTGCACCCGTCAACGCCACCAGAGCGATGGGCTGACAAGGATTTGGGGCTTGGAGGGCAAACCCTCAGCTACCGTCAAGGGGCTAGGAGCCCTGGCGCCCAAACCGCAAGCCGTTCCTGGCTGCTTGCAACCCGCCCCCCGCCTCAGCCAAGCAGAGCTCAACGCGCGTGCGCGGGGCCAGAGGGGACGCCCCCGCGCGAGCGCGCGGTGAGCGGGGCGCGCGGCCGAGGGAGCGCGGGCGCGTTGCGGCGTCGGCGTCTGCGCGCGTTCCAGGACGAAGCTGTGTGGGCTGGGGAGGGAGCGAGGCGGCGGCGGCGGCGCCTCAGAGCCCAAGGGACGCTCGGGCCTCGCGCCGCGGGAGCAGAAGGCTGCGGAGGAGACCCTGGGCTAGCGGCCGGAGGCGGGAGAGCTCGGCCTGTCGACTGCCCCCTTCAGGGGCCGCCGGCCGCGTCCCTCGCCCGGAGTGGACGCCGCCCCAGGAGACTCGCCGTGACACGGGCCTAAGCCGCGGAGACCGCGGACGTCCGGACCGCTCGAACCCGTCGGACCGGCCCGGGTGGGGACTAGCGTCGGGACAGGTGCCGCCCCCTGAGGGCCGGCAGGGCGCGCGGCGCCCACCCGCGCGGCCCGCGGGCCGGGCTCGGCGGAGGGGCGGCCCGTGCAGCCCGCAACCGCACCCCCCCTTCGCCCCGAGGGCCGGAGCCCGAGTCGCGCCCCGCCCTCCCCGGGCCCGGCCCGGCGCGGTCCGAGCGGCGGGAGCCGGGAAAGCCCGCGCCCGCAGTCGCCGCCCGCCCGCTGGGCTCTCGCGAAGAAGAGGGAGGAGAAACTTTGCCTTTTATTGTTGCTTTTAGTCCCTTAAGTGCAAGGAACTCTGCCGGGAGGAAAAATGTCCTTCTTCAATTTCCGTAAGATCTTCAAGTTGGGGAGCGAGAAGAAGAAGAAGCAATACGAACATGTGAAGAGGGATCTGAACCCGGAGGAGTTTTGGGAAATTATAGGAGAATTGGGGGACGGAGCCTTTGGAAAAGTGTACAAGGTAAGAAGGAGAAAACGGGAAGTTGCACTTGGAAGATAAAACTGCCCCTGGTCCGGAGTGGCACGAGGGTTTCTCGCTCCCCTTGTCCCTTTCCCGTCTCTTGCCCCTTCTTTTGACTTTGTAAAGGTACATTAGAACTTTATTTAGGTTATTATCCAAGGAGTAGCTAAGACCGTAGAGTGTAAGGTTGAACAAAATGGGGCCTGCATGTAGTTTAGACTGATAGCTAAAAGGAGGCAGGGTTATAGTGTCTCCTCTGTCAAACTTTAAAGGAAATGACGGTGTTCGTTAATTTAAAGGAGGGGTCTAGTTTTTAAAATCAGAAACTCAATATGCTTTTCAATGGATTTATATTTGTCTACTAGCAGTTTGCATTCATTTATCTATGCTTGGACTAAAGCAGTTCCCTTTTTAGGGTCCAGGGCATGTATTTGGTTTTATCCATGGCTAATACATAACCAGTCTTGGATGAGAGCAAAGTGATTGCTGCTTGCAGTCTATTCTTCAGTTGGTTGCTTGACAACATACTATAAAACGGAATGGAATTTCTGATAGAAATTTTCCAGAAGAAAACCTGCATCTGGTACTAGTTTCTAAATAGAATTACAGCAGTCATTGACTAGAAGTCAATACTAGTGCTTAAGAAATTAAAAAAATACCCATATATGCAGACATATTTATATATATATTTATTTCAGTTGAGTTTTGATGTCTCAAGGTGAAGGATGAATGTTAACTGTTTATTATTTCATAAGCAGTATATGAATGATGTCATTGGAATATTTTCATCCTGAAGGGTGAGGTTTCTATGAGACACTGTTCAGGGGGAAGGACCCACAGGGTTGCCTAGAAGTGAAAACATAAATAACTTAACGTTTATAGAGGATTTTGCAGTTTTTAAGTCACTTTCAAGTAATTCGCTCCCTCCCCCCCAGGACACTGAGACTCAGAAAATTTTAAAGTCACTTAAGTCACAGTCTAGATTTGAACTCTAGTTTTCCGACCCTGTACTTACTGTTGTTTTTTACTTAATGTCCATTGGTGGAAATGATAGCATTTTTCTCCTAAGTATCATCACATTTCTGCCTTTGCCCTGCCTCAAATGCATGTCACAGCTCCCAGTCCTTAATTTTTCACTCAGGCTCGAATAGCCACTCCTCTCTGTGTGCTTTCAAAACACATTGTCACATGGCTCCTGTAGCACTTGTAACATATTGTAGTTAATGATAAAGCTAGGGCCTAGAATTGTGATATATATTTGTGATACTTATGTATTGCCTGAGCACATAGGGCATCTTTTTATCTGTTGGATTGAAAGAATGTTACCTGCATGTGAATGTTATTGAAGCTATCCTATGCTGTCAAAGTTGGCAAAATAAATTTCAGTGTTTGTGTGAAGGGTGGTATATGGATTGCAGCGAAAGCTTACGGTACAGTATAAGTAAGATAGGAAGAGCTTTTAGTGCTGTGAGAAGATCACTTTTGGGAGTCAAGAATTGTCTTTTAGTGCTGGCTGTCACAAACCAGCTTTGTGGTCTTGAACAGAACACTTAACTTCTTTGGATCTTCGTTTTCTTAGCTGGAAAATTCTGCATTTCCCTAAACATTTGTTTAGATTCCTTCACACATTATCATACTGTGAATATGCAGTTAACTAAGAACGGCAAATATAAATCCTCAGGGCATCTGGAATCCAGTAGTTAGAAGGCTGTAGGTGATTATGGGCAGTTTTCATGGTATAAATGTTTGACCAAATAGAAACAGTGTAGTATTAAGACCCTGGCTCTGGAGTTGGACTATATCATGGGCTCTCTCAATAGCAGCCTGTGACCTTGGACAAGTTACTTAACCTTTCCATGTCTCACTTTTTTCATCAGTAAGACTTGCTTGTCAGTGCGTGAGAATTAAAGGAATAAATGTAAGGCATGTGGAAAGGGCTCAGTGAGTGGTAGGAATTACTGTTATTACATTTAGAGCTCAGAAGCAAAATATGGGATGGGACAGGAAGAGGGGCCTATGAAGATAGTAAACCATTATCTTGTATTTCTATGGCACAGGCAGATGGTGGGGATTTTTTTTAATGACACTCTGCAAAATGTAACATATCTTCCTATAGTGAAACATCAATTGAAAATTTTCTGAAAAATAAGAGACTTACTCCATGTAGTTGAACACTATAAAATTGTGTCAAAGATAATATTTGTGAGCTTGATGACTATTTGAGGGTGATATTTGAAGAGTATTAGTTTTTTGCATTTTATTTTTTCATTTCATTATTCTGTACTTCAGGGAATGGGGCTCTAAAAATTTTTTTTTTTTGAAGAAAATTTAAAATTTACTTGGCCTGTTTTGTCTTTTTCCTAAAAGTTTTTTTGTTTCCCAAGATCTCTAGAAATTTTAAATATATAAACTTCCTCTTTGTGGAGGAACAAGCTCCAAACCTTAATATTGTATGTAGTAGTATGCAGTAGAAAACTGTTTCTAAAATTGGTTCTATCATTTGCTTGTGAATATTAGTAATTGTTACAAAGATTGAATGGTAACCAGGCAATCATCTCATGTACATATTTAGTTTATTTGAAAACATTTCTCTGTCATACAATTGTATTCCTTCCACTAGGTTCAGCACTATATAACTCTGTAACAGTTACTTTCTTGCCTGAAAAATCTTCACTATTTTAAATTTATTTTCTCTTTTAAATGTAATATTATTTGACTTCTGAACAAAGATATGTAATATCTCACAGTTTTTTATGTTTGGATTTTTGTTGTTTTTAACAACAAAAAAATGACATAAAATCATGTATTGAATAGAAAATGGATTCCTGACTGTGTGCTGGATGTAAGTGATTCTTTTTATGGCCCTGATGGGCATGTGCCTTTTTAAAAAAAAAAAAAAAAATAATAGTGAGGGGTGCCTGAGTGGCTCAGTGGGTTAAAGCTTCTGCCTTCGGCTCAGGTCATGATCTCAGGGTCCTGGGATCGAGCCCCTAATCGGGCTCTCTGCTCAGCAGGGAGCAGGGAGCCCCCTCTCTCTCTGCCTGCCTCTCTGCCAACTTGTGATCTCTCTTTGTCAAATAAATAAATAAAATCTTTAAAAAAAAAAAAAATAGTGAAATACCCATGTGAGGTTCATGTTTATCACCTCCAGCTGTAGTTTATTTCCATTGTTGCATGGATTCCATTTTATGATTATATCACCGTTATTTACCATTGTACTATTAATGGATATATCATTCATTTCCAATTTTGAGCTGTTACACACAGTTCCGGTGTATTTATACATAAGTTTTGCTAAGACTTAACTCAGGAGTAGAATTGCTGGATTATAGAGTAGTGTAACTTTAATTTCACTAGTGATACCAAACTGTTATCAATTTACATTCCCACCAGGAGTATATGAGTGTTTCCTTGCTCTGCATCTTCTTTTCAACATTTGGTATTGTCAGAAGTTTTAATTTTTGACAATCTGATGTTATGTTTTTCATTATGGTTTTAATTTACCTTTCTCTGACTGCTAGGTAATTCTTTTTATAAGTTTATTGGTAATTTGGTTTTCCTCTTTTGCATTCAAGTTTTTTATTCATGTTCCTATTGGATGCCCTTTTCTTGTTTATTTGCAGTGTATTCTGGATTTTAGCCATTTACTAAATATATTCTTTTTTTTTTTTTTTAAAGATTTTATTTATTTATTTGACAGAGAGAGAGATCACAAGTAGGCGGAAAGGTAGGCAGAGAGAGGAGGAAGCAGGCTCCCAGCTGAGCAGAGAGCCTAATGTGGGGCTCGATCCCAGGACCTTGAGATCATGACCTGAGCTGAAGGCCCCAACCCACCGAGCCACCCAGGGGCCCCTACTAAATATATTCTTATTCTGTGACTTGTCTTTTCATTTTCTTTATGGTGTCTTTTTATGAACAGGAAGTTCTTGATTTTAATGTGCAATTTGTTAGTTTCTTCCTTTCAGTTAATACTTTCTGTATTATGTTTAAAAAATTATTTCCTAACCTGAGATCATGAAGATAACCCCTTGTATTCTCTTCTAAAATCTTTATGGTTTTGCCTTTAACAGTTAGGCTTCCAATCTACCTAGAATAGGTTTTATTTTGTTTTGTTTTAAAGCTTTTTTTTTTTTTTTTTTAAGATTTTGTTTATTTATTTGACAGAGAGAGATCACAAGTAGGCAGAGAGGCAGGCAGAAAGAGGGGGGCAAGCAGGCTCCTTGCTGAGCAGAGAGCCCAGTGTGGGGCTAGATCCCAGGATCCTGAGATCATGACCTGAGCAGAAGGCAGAGGCTTAACCCACTAAGTCACCCAGGTGCCCCTAGAATAGGTTTTTATAAATGCTTTGAGGTAAGGGTCTAATTTCATTTTTTTCCTTATCCGAATGCCAAGTTATCCCAGAACCCATCATTGGGGGTAAACTTTTTTTCTCACTGCTTTACGGGCTCTTATTATATAACAGATCTGTTTTTGTGATCTTGATTCTCTTCCATTGATCTGTTTCTGTTTCTGTACCATTTTCTCACTGTCTTAATGAGAAAAGCATTAAAATAAGTCTCTGCTAGATCACAGCTTCCCCATGTTCTTCATCAATAGTATCTAATAAATCCTTGGCTCTTAGTGCTTGCATGTACATTGTAGAATTAGTTTAAGTTCCACAAAACCGAACTGTTTTTTTGGAGAGAATTATTATTTCATTAATAATAAAATAATTATTCTATTTTATATTATATTTATGATTTAAAATTATTAACTTTATAAGTCAATTTTGAAAAATTAATATCTCTGATATTGAGTCTTCCTATTTATGTATATGTTTTACCTTTAGGTCTTTTTTAGTATTTCTCAATAATGGATTATAATTTTTCTCCCTAGAAGTCTTGAGAGCTCAAACTGTTTCCAGACTGTCTTTTTTTTTTTTTTTTAAATTATTTGAGGGGGAGAGAGAGCGCAAGAGAGCAAGAGACGGAGCATGAGTATGTGGAGGGGCAGAGGGAGAGGGCAAGAATCTCCAGTGGACTCCCTGCTGAGCACAGAGCCTTGACAGCTCCATCTCACAACACTGAGATATGACCGGAAATGAAATCAAGAGTCAAACACTTCTTTTTTTTTTTTTTTTTTTTAATTTTCATGTATTTGAAAGAGAGGGAGCCAGCAAGAGACAGAACAGATCAGGCAGAGGGGGAGGGAGAAGCAGAAGCAGGCTCCCCATGGAGCAAGGAGCCCAGTGTGGGACTCGATTCTGTACCCTGAGATCACGACCTGAGCTGAAGGCAGACGCTTAACCAGATGCTTAACCGACTGAGCCACCAGGCACTTCAAGAGTGTCTTAAATGCTTTGTATTTCCTGTTGGAGTTTCCTACTTGTTTTGGTTATATATTGTCTTCAGTAGGTCTTCTGAGAAAAGATCCATGGGAAGGTACATTTTTTAAAACCTTGCTTGTCTAAATACATCTTTATTATAATGTCATATTTGATGTATACTTGGGTTATATAATTGTAGTTCAGAAATAAGTTTATCCAGGGCACCTGGGTGGCTCAGTTAGTTTAGTAAGCATCTGCCTTTGGCTCAGGTCATGATCTGACTCTGGGTCCTGGCATCAAGCCCCACATCAGGTTCCCTGCTCAGTGGAGAGTCTGCTTCTCCCTCTCCCTCTGACGCTCTGCCCTGCTTACACATTCTCTCTCTCTCTGTCTCTCTCTGTCTCTGTCAGAGAGAGTTTTAAAAAAAAAAAACTTTTTTAAGAGATTTTATTTATTTATTAGACAGAAAAATCACAAGTAGGCAGAGAGGCAGGCAGAGAGAGAGGGGGAAGCCGACTCCCTGCTGAGCAGAGAGCCCGAGTCGGGGCTTGATCTCAGAACCCTAGGATCATGACCTGAGCTGAAGGCAGAGACTTTAACCCACTGAGCCACCCAGGTGCCCTCAAATAAATAAAAAATTTTTTTTTAAAGATGTTATTTAT
>CM053617.1:49571865-49597704 GCA_028646535.1 Procyon lotor
GGGGAGCCTGCTTCTCTCTCTCCCTCTTCCCCTCCCCCTGCTTGTGGTCTCTCTCTCTTTCTCTCTCTGATAAATAAATAAATACAATCTTAAGGTTAAAAAAAAAGAAAGAGTCCCATGTCATTTTGTTTTGTGATTCTTTGTGGTCTTTTCATAGCTTTTAAGATTTCTTTTAATCCCCTCCCCGTTCATGGTGATACAGGTTTTCCCTGTGCTTTGATACAGGTTTTCCCTGTGCTTTCCATCTTGCTGGCCTCTTGGTTAGTCCTTTCGATCCAAAAACCCATATCCTTTGGTTCTGTGACATTTTTGTATTATTTATTTGGACTGACTCCCTAGGTAATGGTTTTGCTATGGTCTCAGGATTGCCCGTGTTTCCAAATTCTGTGGATATTTATACCATACTTGTATTCTCAGAAGCATTTGAGACATTTGAACAGTCCTTTTCTTTAAAAAGCTCGTCTTTTGGTTTTTAGATCACCACACTTTTGATATTTTTCCCGTTTCTGTATCTACTCCTCAGACTTTTGCTGGCTTTTTTCCCTTTTTTGACTTTTAAGTATTGGGATGCCACAGGACTTGGTTGTAGGCCCTGTTTCCTTTTTCTTTTCCTAAGAGAGTCAATCTTCTCCCATGGCTTCAGTTACCATCTAAATGTAATTTATGTCTCTACTCCAAGACCTCCCTTTTGAATTCCAGATGCAAGTGTCCAAGTCTCTATTAGAGATTTCCACTTAGATATCTTACAGTTTTCTTAAACAAGTCCAAAATATGAACTAATTGAACTCTTGATGTCAGCTCCATATTTGCTTCTTTTATGTTCTCCATCCAGTAATTGACATCTCTGTCTACCAGTTACATAGGCCAGAGACCTGGAGGTCATTCTTAATACTTTCTGCTTCCTTACCTACCAAACCCAATGTAATTACCAAGGCCTGTAAATTCTGTTAAATATTTCTTGAATTATCTTCTTTCTTCACTGTTGCAGTACTAGTCAAACTGCCATTACCTCTTACCTAGGCTACTATTGTAAGTTATTGGTGCATTTTGAGCTTCATATAAATGTAATTATTTATGTGTTCTTTTGTGTCTAGCTTCTTTTGCTCAACAGTTTCATTTTTTTTCTGTATAGATATCCAGTTATCCTGGCACGATTTACTGAAAAGACCATCCTTTTCTTATTCCTTTGCAGTGCCTTCATCATATATCAAGTGTCCATATATATGGTATAAAATATTTCTTTAGGACAAATTCCTAGAAGTAGAATTGTTATGGCAAAATAAAGATCATTTATTAATGCTTACTGTGAAATTACCCTAGAAAGGTTGTGCAAATTTATTTTTCAATTAATTTTTAATCATACAAATAATTAAAGAATGTCTATTTATTGTAAAAATTAACTTATTAGAAATGAAGTTAGTCTTCTTGACCATTACTTCAATTAGTGTTCCTTCTTTTATATCCTTAGTTATACCTATTATTATCAGTTTCATGTATATGTTTCCAGATTGTTTTTGTATGTACTTTTATATATGTACATGAGTTCCACCTGTTAAGACAACCCAACAGTGGTCTATTTTTGTGCCTTTCTTCCTTAACCTGAATTCGGTGTTCTTATTCTTTAAAAAAAGTATTTGTTTTTTCAGTGGGCAAAGTATCAGTTTATTTCATTTTACATTTCTTTGATTTCTAGAGAGATTACATATTTAAAAAAATAATCTAATTATAATCTAATTATCCATATTCTAATAGAGTGTTTTCTTGTTGAACATACTTTATTATTATTATTTTTAAAGATTTCATTTATTTGAGGGGGGTAGCACTGGCAAGGAGAGAGGCAGAGAGAGAGGGACAAGCATACTCCCCACTGAGTAGGGAGTCCGACTCGGGGGCTCTATTCCAGAACCCCAGGATCATGACCTGAGCTGTAGGCTGACATTTAACTGACTAAGCCACCCAGGTGCCCCTGAAAGTACTTTTTATGTACTATGGAAATGAATACTTTATCATAGATGCTGCAGTTAGTTTATAGTTACCTTAGTTTATGCTGCTTTTTTGATATAAAGACATACAATATTCTTTATTCTAGAAAATCTGTCAATGTGTTACTTTGTTGTTTTTTCTTTGCTTTCATGCTTAAGGGAAACCTTCTCTACCCAGAAATTAGGTAAATATTTATGCATTCTTCTTGACTTTTTAATAGTTCAGCTATAAAGAATTTTACTTTTAATTCATCTAGAATTTAATATTCTCTACGGATTGATATGAGGCTAGATCTATTTCTACCCAAAAAACAAAAAATGTGTATTTTATCATTTCCAGAAATTTAAATGCTTTGGTTTTAAAAATATAGCAAAGTATAAAGAATATATAAAAATAATTTTACCATCCAGCTACTTTTTGTTAGCAGTCTTTTAACAACTCAAGGGGATATTAATATGGCTAGATTTTTGAGCAGTACAAAAATGATAAAATTAAAAAATGAAAGCCTTCCCCACCAGTTCTTTTTCCTAAATGGGAAAGAATTCTTGTTAAATAGGTTTGTAACTAGTAGTTATATTAGTATAATTCTGAAATTACCTTTGTATATATTATAGGATAGAGCAAATGAGCTGATATATTGATGTTTTAGAAACTAGAGTTGAAGTTCTGGGAGAAAGTTAAAAACTTGGAATAGGGAAAAGATGAGAAAGAACTCTGTGATGTTGATTTTTTTAAAAAAATATTTTATTTATTTGACAGAGAGATCACAAGTAGGCAAAGAGGCAGGCACAGAGAAGGGGAAGCAGGCTCCCTGCTGAGCAGAGAGCCTAATGTGGGGCTTGATCCCAGGACCCTGAGATCAGGGCCTGAGCTGAAGGCAGAAGCTTTAACCCACTGAGCCACCCAGGCGCCCCTATTTTTTTTTTTTTTTTTTTTAAGATTTTACTTATTTATTTGACAGAGAGACCACAAGTAGGCAGAGAGGCAGGTGGAGAGAGGGAGGGAAGCAGGCTTCCTGCTGAGCAGAGAGCCGAATGTGGGGCTTAATCCCAGGACCCTGAGATCATGACCTGAGCTGAAGGCAGAGGCTTAACCTACTGAGCCACCCAGGTGCCCCTGTGATGTTGATTTTTGAATTTGAAATTTCAGTTATTCAGATAGTAAATAAACACACACACACACACACACACATTTCTATTCTTTCTGAAATGGCCTACAAATAATTATACTATAACTAGTATTCCCAGCTTTTGGCTTCTAAATAACATTCTCCATTAAAAAACCAGAGCTCATTGAAATGGCTCATCCAGGTATAGGGTAGGAGAGTACAGAAATGATAAAATTGAGAAGTGTGAAAACCTTCCCACTAGTCCTTTTTTTCCCCAAAGGAGCCTGGAATATGCCAGAAAGCAAGGACATGCTCAAAAACTAATGGGGACAAGCCAAAGATTCAGGATAGTTTGAACAATAATATCAATGACAACATAGTAACTTTATAGAAGAATGGTAGTTAATACACACAGGTTGATAAAATTAGAAAAAACATTTTGCAACCATACTATAATAATTCAGGCAAAGATTATTAATAGGTGCTAAGATCATTGTGTGAAAAGTTTTGGAGGAGCAGGATTTATATACATGGTTTGAAAGTCTTACCGTGTAAGAGTACTTTTTACATGAGAGAGATCTTGTGTGTACTGTCTTAAGTGATCAAATAAGGTTAATTACCAGTGATAGGACAAATGTTCATTATGTGTTTTCTGATGGAATTTGATGGGAAATATATAATCACCTAATGTAGTATTCTTGTCAAAAATAGTTAACTTGAATCTAATATAAAGAACAGTCAAACAAATCCAGATAATGGGACATTCTACAGATAAAAGGTTTGGGCTTTTAAAAATATAAGCAATAGGGGCACCTGGGTAGCTCAGTTGGTTAAGTGCCTGCCTTCGGCCCAGGTCACAATCCCGGTGTCCTGGGATCCAGCCCTTCGTCAGGTTCCCTGCTCAGCATGGAGTCTGCTTCTCCCTCTGCCCCCATTCTCTCTCTTGCTCACTCTTTCTCTCGAATAAATAAATAGTCTTTTTTAAAAAAAATGTAAACAATAAAGGATTTTTAAAAGACATGTGAGGAGGGACAGCTCAGTCTGTGGAGCATCCAACTCTTGGTTTCAACTCAGGTCATAATCTCATGGGTCCTGGGGTCAAGCTCCCTGTCCCCAGGCTTCCCGCTCAGTGGGGAGTCTGAGAGATACTCTCCCTCTGCCCCACCCCCTATGCGTGCTCTGACTCCTTTCTCTCTCTAAACAAATAAATAAATCTCAAAAAAAAGATATTTGAGGACATTTGAATATGGAGTACATATTAAATATTGTATCTATGTTAAATTCTTTGGGCATGATAATTGTGGTTATGTTGGAGAATGTCTTTGTTCTTGGTGTACACATGCTGAAGTTTTGGGAATTGAAGTGCGGTTTACTTTCCATATGATATAGTAAAAAATGCCCGTATGTGTGTGTCTGTGTGTACACATCTATATGTAAAATATATGTGTATGTATGCTTGTGTGTGTATATGAGAGCCAGATTACCAGATGTGATAAAATGTTGGTAATTGGTGACTGTTGGTGAGGGGTATAGGTATATGAGTGTTCACTGTTCAGTTCATTCACTTTCTCTGTGGGTTTGAATATTTCAAAATAAAGGGGTCATACTTTTATTATTAAAATTTTTAAACTGAGGTATAATTGATGTTTAACATTATATTAGTTTCAGGTGTTCAATGCAATTATCTCATGTGTATATATTGTAAAGTGATCATGATAAGTCTAGTTAACATTTGTCACCTTACATGGTTACAAAAAAATTTTTTTTTTGTGATGAGAACTTTTAAGATCTAGTCTCTTAGCAACTTTTAAAAAAATTTTTTTTTTTTTTTCTGAAAACAAGTTTTATTTAAATAAGGGTTTAAATACATTACATAACATTAAAACTGAAGGAAAAAATAAACCAAAAAACCAGTCTGTTACTTAAAAAAATTTTAAAATATTTTTTAAGGGGTGCCTTGGTGGCTCAGTGGGTTAAAGCCTCTGCCTTCGCCTCAGGTCATGATCTCAGGGTCCTGGGATTGAGCCCCACGAGTCGGGCTCTTTGCTCAGCAGGGAGCCTGCTTCCCCTTCTCCCTCTACCTGCCACTCTGCCTACTTGTGATTTCTCTATCTCTCTTTGTCAAATAAAAAAAAATTTAAAAATATATATATTTAAAAAATATTTTTTAAGATTTTATTTATTTATTTGATGGGAGAGAGACCATGAGAGAGGGAACACAAGCAGGAGAAGCAGGTTTCCCACTGAGCAGGAAGCCAGATTTGGGGCTTGATCCCAGGACCCTGGGGTCATGACCTGAACTGAAGACAAGTACTTAACAACTAAGCCACACAGGTGCCCCTCTTAGCAACTTTTAAATATACAGGGCAAGGGCACCTGAGTGGCTCAGTCAGTTAAGCAGCTGCCTTTGGTTCCAGTCCTCTTGGGATCAGCCTCTGCCTCAGTCTCCCAGGGATCCTGCTTCTCCCTCTCTTTCCGCTGTTCCCCGTGCTTGTGCTCTCTTTCTCTGTCGAATAAATTAAAAAAAAAAATCTTAAAAAAAAATATGCAGTACAGCATTGTTAACTATAGTTACCATGTAGTATATTCTATCACAATGACTGACTCATTTTATAACTGGTAGTTTGGTACTTTTGACCTCCCTCACCCATTTCTCCCACCTCTTATACCCTGTCTCTGGCAATCACCAGTCTGTTGCCTGTATTTATGAGCTTGGTTTTTTGTTTTTGTTTTTAGATTCCGTGTGTAAGTGAGATCATATGGTATTTGTCTTTATCTGTCTGACTTAACCTCACTTAGCATAATGCCTTTAAGGTCCAACTGTGTTGTCACAAATGGACCTGCATGTACTGGGTCATACTTTTAAATCCTCTGCACCATTATTTTATTTCACTTAATAGTTCTCCTTTTCACATTTTTCCCTCTTTCCATATATTCATTTTTTTCTCTTGTTTTCTATGAAAGGAGGAAGTATCCTTTCAGGCAGGTAACTACTTCTATACTATACCATTGAAGTTATTTGGCATTTATTAAATAGGCCTTTTATTCAATACCACATGAAGTCCAGATTCCTAGCACGTATATTATATTTTAAAGAGGTAGCTGAAACCTTGGACTATAAAAATAACTTTAACATGCTGGCTTTCTATTTTCTTTCCTTGTAAATTTCATGGTGAGTTTCTTACTTTAACAGCTGGTGCATTTTGGTCCTTTATAATTTTAGTGTTGAGAATATTTGTGTGGAAGTGATCTTCTTTACCATCTAAACACCTTTATTTTTCTTGAATGAATTTTCAGAAGTAGTACATCTTTGTCATTCAGATATTTTTTTGTAATTGTCTTTTTGTGTTCTCAGTTTTCCATTTTTTCAACTATGGGACCTGTGCAGATTTTATCAGCTTATCTATCACACAGCTGTCAGTTATGTTTTAGTTTATTCATGCTCCTCAGAGTGAGCAAGTCCTTGAAATAAGTGGGAAGACAGTGTGATCTGAGAATTGGTAAAACATTTGGGAAGTGCAGATTTAGCCAGTGTTAACTTACTGACATCATTTTGTTGGTGGTTATCTTGACTGATCAATGACTAAATTTCAAATAAATAACCAGAACACTATAAATAAAATAGTGTCTTGAAATATAAAGAGAATATAAAGTATATTCTTTTATTTCTGCAGAATTGAGAAAATGACATGAAAATGATATAAGAAAGGATTTCTGTAATATTTTGTAGAAATTTTAGAAAGAGCATGTACAGTCAGTCCTCATTGTTTCCAGATTCTGTATTTGTGAGTTTGTCTACTTGTTAAAATTTATTTGTAGCCCCAGAGACTGTACTCAGTGCTTTCAGTCATTTCCTTATATGTGCTGAGCTGGGGAAGTTGAGTCCCTAGACCTGCACATTCCCAGCTGAGATGGAACTTGTTTCAGCCCTCACACTGACTTGACTGGAAGATGGGAGACAGTAGAGGGCAGTGCAGTGTAGTGTAAGAAGTCTGACTTTTGGTGCCAGTTGGATGGGATTTGAATCCCAAACTCTAGCACCTACTTTGGGGCAGCCTCAAGCAAGGCATGTAATGTTTTTGAACCTCATTTTCTCTTTTGTAAAATAAAGAGATGGAATCTACCAGAATAAATTGTGTTTAGGATATAGGATTATAATCTATATGAGATATGTGTGTTTGTGTATATTTCTCCTAGGGGCAGTGGATCAGTATTTGCTAATTAAGTGTTTGCAGTGACTTTCTAGAACATAACTATCTACCGCAAGTAATGAAAATCAGCTGGGTATCTTTACTAAGTTATGTTTAATAATTTTACTCTAATACTGATGCATGTTCCTACCTAAATCTTATCAGGACTCTGAAAAGATCACTAGAATTAGCATATAATTGGAAACAGGTAACAACAGTATCAGTAGTTTAAAAGCATATGCGTTCTTCAGTGCTATTTCATTTCTTTTCATTTAACAGCTCTTTGGAACTCTAGGTATTTTTTACTCAAATACTTCATACTACTCTGTTCCTTCCTTCTCTCTTCTGTTATCCTCATCAGTTTTAGATGGATTAAGGATTATGCCAGCAACTATTAAGTTATTGTCTTTCAGCTCCAAACACACCCTTCCATGCTCTGCTTTATAATGGTGTTCTAAGTATTTGCAAACCACATTTCTGCCTTGTCAGCTGCTCATTTTTAGGTTTCACATGTACAGGGCACTAGAGGGAGGCTTCAGGGAGCAGGAGGAAGAAGGGACTTGCATGGATTTTCTCTTTGTTTGCTGTGGGCTCCTTGTCTCTCTGCTTTTGTGTTAGTGTGACCACCATCCTAGTGGAGTTGTTCACCCCAGCAACAGCAGTTTCCTTCTGTAGCAGCAGTTGAATCCAGTTTGTACATTTCTAGTACTCCAGAGTTGGCCTCATCAATGCCTTTCAAAACACCAGCTGTATTTGGCTAGCCCGCTCTTCCTTGAAAGACATCCTAGTCCCACAGGACCCCCTCTTCCAAAATCAGAGATGTGGCACCAGCCAAGCAGCAGCACTTTTTCCTCAGGGATCTGAGTTTCAGCTGTGTAGAACCTTCCCTGGAAGCCTTGGGGTTTTACTAATTCCAGTCTTCTACCCTGGCTCCTCTGGTCCTAGGGGTGGTAGTTTCTTCCTGCACTTGTTACCTCCCTCATCTTTCGTATTCGTCATCTTTTTAGTAACCTACATACTAACATAGTAATGATATTCTATTAAAATACATTGATTTCTTTCTGTGGGTGAGCCTTTTCTGATACAAAGTTTAAACAAGTTAATAAATGGAGAATGCCGGGGTGCCTGGGTGGCTCAGTGGGTTAAAGCCTCTCCCTTTGGCTCAGGTCATGATCTCAGGGTCCTGGGATTGGCCCGCATCGGGCTCTCTGCTCAGCGGGGAGCCTGCTTCCTCCTCTCTCTCTGCCTGCCTCTCTGCCTGCTTGTGATCTCATTCTCTCTCTGAAATAATAAAAATAAAATCTTTAAATGGAGGGGCGCCTGGGTGGCTAAGTCATTGGGCGTCTGCCTTCAGCTCAGGTCATGATCCCAGCGTCCTGGGATCGAGCCCTGCATTGGGCTCCCTGCTAGGCAGAAAGCCTGCTTCTCCCGCTATCATTCCCTCTGCTTCTGTTCCCTCTCTCGCTGTATTTCTGTCAAATAAATAAAATCTTTAAAAAAAAAAATCTTTAAATGGAGAATGCCCAGAATAGTGTTTGGTGCAAGGTAATTGCTCAATGAATAACAACTAATAGCTTAGTGGATATTACTATATAGACTAGCATACTTGAAAGAATTTGCAAAATGCTAAAATTTCCAGCTTACATAGTTCAAAAAACATAATCATTGGAGTTATTAATATCGATTTGCTCAAATATCACCTCAATAAGGTCTAACTTAAGTACCCTACTTAAATTGTAACTTCTTCCCTGTGTACTTGCCCATTTGACCATCTCATCTTACTACCTTATTTTTTCCATAGTACTAATTACTATTATATTCTATATTAGTATTCTATACTATTCTATACCTATTGACTGTCCTCTCCCCACAATTTTAAGTGTCATAAGGACAGAGATATTTTGTATATTTTTTACACTGTCAGTATCTAGGACAGAGTCTGACGTAAAAGGCACCCAATAAGTATTGAAAGAATGAATTGATTTTAGCAGATGAACTCTTGATCACACTTTAATGGATTTGTATTCCTGCGTTTCTTTCATACAGCAGATTTTGTGGAGTGTTGTGTTGTGGAGTGTTTGTTTCTACAGCTCTGACCAATGTCTGTATGTAGTTGATGTTCATTAGCTTTGATCTGGATTGTTTAGTTTTTATATTTTGTTATGGTTGCATGTCCTTATGCATTGAACAGTTAGTCTTACCTTTTGTCTTGGTGGGAGGAGGAATACCTTTGAGTTTTCAACCTTTTCGTTCAAAAAATCCAAATCAGTAGAATCAGTCTCAGTGGTTATTGAAATATTGAATTCTTCTCTTTCTCTTTTTATTCTTTGTCTTTTAGATTCTTTCTATATTTGTCCTTTTTTTTTTTTTTTTTTTTTTGGTCTTCCCCTTTTGATTAACTGACATCTCTCTGGTACTAAAGAAGTCCTTTAAAAAATTTTCTGTGCTGGTATTTCAATTTCCAGCTGACAGTTTTATTTAAATATATTTCTCATGGAAGTATTAAATAGTCTTAGAAAATATAGAAATATAGAAGGAAAATAAATGAAGATTTAAAAATTACTCATAAAAAAAAAATTACTCATAGTCTCACCACCCAGGAAATAAACTACTGTTAAAACAAGAGTAATAGAGGAGGATATAGTCTTCCTTTTAGAACATAAAGCCAGTTCAGGAAACTCAGATAAGTTATGTTACCATGTAGTAATGTGGCCACGCTCTATTCATGATTCATGAAGATGAAAACATTGAGGGGGCACCTGGGTGGCTCAGTCCGTTAAGTGTCTGCCTTTGGCTCTGGTCATGATCCCAGGGTCCTAAGATCTAGCCCCACATTGGGCTCTCTGCTTGGCATGGAGCCTGCTTCTTGCTTTCCCTCTGCTGCTCCCCTTGCTTGGGCTCGCTCTCTCTCTCAAAAAAATAAATGAAATCTTAAAAAAAGGAAAATAAAAGCATTGATTTTTAGGTGATCTAAAACTCTATCAATAGAAGTTATATTTTCTTTAAATTAATATCTGGGTATTCATTATTCCATTATTGTTTTTATTAACATTTGTTTAGTTATCTCATTAAATCTTTTTTTTTTTTTTAAGATTTTTTTATTTATTTGGCAGAGAGAGAGAGACCACATGTAGGCAGAGAGGCAGGCAGAGAGGGAAGCAGGCTCCCTGCCGAGCAGAGAGCCCAATGCGGGGCTCGATCCCAGGACCCTGAGATCATGACCCGAGCTGAAGGCAGAGGCTTTAACCTGCTGAGCCACCCAGGCGCCCCTAAATCTTTATGTGAAGAATTTTCTTGCTTTTAGGTAGTAGAAAATGAAGCTATTTTTTAACATTTTATATTTGTTCAAAGTATATTTTCACACATTTACCAATATTTATTTTAATTTTGATTTTCGGAGTTCTCTAAAAAGAGATCCTGATGAGTAATCAAGTTATTTTCAAGCAATAATGTAAAATGCACTATACTTTCTAATGTAACTTTTATTTATTACTTAGAGTAAACCAAATGGTACCATTGTTGGTTTAATCATCATATCCAGAGGAATGGAATAATGAAGTTTGTCACTGTAAAGTACTGTAGAGATTATCTAGTGTTAATTATTTTTCCCCTTTATGTCATCTGTTTATAACAGAGATCTTAAAAATCTCCAAGGACATCAGTAGAAGCATGCAGAAGCAGGATGGCTTTTTTAACCCCACTTGGTCTCTTACCAGGGCTCATATTTTATAGTGTTCCTCTTCAAGGACAGTTGCTCTAGTCTCTTTCCTCCCAAAGTGTTACACTAAAATGGTGAGAGAATAGCTTATCTTTCACTGGCTTATTTCCTCTGACTCAGAGGAGGGTAAGTTCTAATTATTGTTGGCTCAACTGTAGTCTCTTTCTTTGAGAAACAAACTTGATACCATGTTCACTAGTTATGACAGTTTTTACTTTTTAGCATCTCTGAAATTGAGATATGCCATTTATCCATAGATGTCTTAGTATTGTTGGCCAAGTGACATTATGATGTATCTGTCATTGCCTGTGCATATGAACTTAGATGTATCCCTAGTATCACATATTTGCAGCCCCTTGATGTTTCAATCAATAAACTTTTTGAAGGAAGAATGTGAAACCTGGTTGTTATCAAAATCTTTTAGCACCTTGGTTAAGATCAAGAAAATGTCAGCACTCTAATTGCAAAATGGGAGACTGTGGTTTCAAAGAAAATCTTGGTGACAGTAGTAGAGAAGCACTGTTTTTAAGAAATGCTACATCACCAAAGCTTTTAATGACCAGATAATGATATCCTTGGAAAAACACAGACATTAGATAACTCTGAGTGAAAAGTGATTCAGAAGAGTCAAACTTTAAGTATTTAACTTCTTATTTGTGTGCAAGGAGAATAGACATACAATAACAATTCTTGTCTAAATGTATCCAAAAAAGCTAAAAAGGTGTAACTTGGGGTGCCTGGGTGGCTCAGTTGATTAAGCATCTGCCTTTGGCTCAAGTCCTGATCCTGGAATGGAGCCCTGCTCAGCGGGAAGTCTACTTCTCCCTCTCCTTCTGCCCCTCCCTCCATCTAGCCTGTGCTCTCATTCTCTATCTCAAATAAATAAATAAAATCTTTTTTAAAAAATAAAAAGGTTTAACATTAAGAATTCAAGAAGGTAAAATCTTGTTGTAGTTTAAAATTGGCAGTTTTCCTTCCTTAGTGGAACACAAGATGGTGCTTTTCTTTCTTCCTTCCTTTCTTTCTTCCTTTCTTTCCTTTCTTTCTTCCTTTCTTTCTTCCTTTCTTTCTTCCTTTCTTTCTTCCTTTCTTTCTTCCTTCCTTCCTTCCTTCCTTCCTTCCTTTCTTTTCTTTTCTTTTCTTTCTTTCTTTCTTTCTTTCTTTCTTTCTTTCTTTCTTTCTTTCTTTCTTTCTTTCTTTCTTTCTTTCTTTCTTTCAAGATTTTATTTATTTATTTGACACGGAAAGAGCACAAGCAGGGGGAGTGGCAGAGAGAGGGAGAGGGAGAAACAGACTCCCCACTGAGCAGAGAGCTGAGGTGCAGAGCTCTATCCCAGGACCCTGGGATCGTTGACCTGAGCTGAAGGTAGACTCTTAACCAACTGAGCCACCCAGGCACTCCAGTAGTGGTGCATCCTAGATTTGACAAAATGTGGTAGGTCAGAATGTTCTTCTGGAATGGAAGCAATGATGAGTATAAAGTCATCTTTTTATCTAATATATATTCTCTGAACCTTAAACATTAGGGTTACTTAATTAGTAATTAGTATTACTTTTTACTTCTGTTTTTTCTTAAGGAACTAAAACATAACAACAACAATCTACTTAGGAAAATTCTGTATACAGGCAGATACCTGCTTTGTTTATTCTTTTCATCTTCATTTCCAAGGTTAGATAATAGGTCCCTAAGAAATTTCCCATATACTGATATTTTTTAGTACTTTATTGCTTCTATAAAAATAAGCTGATTTTATTGTTTTGCACCACACCCAGTGCTCCCAAAACAATAAATCTTGTAACACTGAAAAAACAAATAAAATTATAAAAAAAAATATATATATATAAAAAAAACCTGATTTTAAAAATTCAAACAGTACAAAAAATACAGAAAAAGTCAAAAGTACCTGAAATTCCACTATTCCCACTGATGATGTCTTTCCACCTGTTCATATGTAAAAGTGGATGTGTGGTTTTTGTAAAATTATATACCACTTGTGTTTAGTAAGTTGCCTTTTATTCTATTCAGCGTTGTGTTACAGCTACTGTTCCATCTTAAATATTAATTGATTAGTTATTGATTTTAATGGCTGCATCATTTTCCATTGTAGAAATGTGCTGAATTATTTAAGCAGGTTTCTGTTAACGGACATTTAGGTTCATTCAATTTGCTAATAGTGCTTTGATGAATAATTTTGTATATGCATATTTTTTATTTTATATAATTATCTCCTTATGATAAATTCTTTTTTTTAAACGATTTTATTTATTTGAGAGAGAGAGAACACAAGCCAGGGGGAGGGGCAGAGGGAAAGGGGGAATCTCAAGTAGACTCTGCACTGTGCACGAAGCTGATGTGGGGCTTAAATCTCACAACCCTGAGATGATGACCTGAGCCAAAACCAAGAATCAGAGGCTTAATAGACTGTACCACCTAGGTTCTTCTTCTTATGATAAATTCTTAAAAGTGGAATTTGGACATTAATTTATTTATCGAAACTTTTACTAGCTTTTAAGAGTTTGGTATTTTTTGTTTGTTTATAGTATTAGATGCAGTTTTGCTGAAGCAATGATAATATATAATATTGAAATGTCTTTTAAAAACCTAATTAGTATTTTCAAATCTGATTCTTAACTTTTTTTTTTAAAGATTTTTTATTTATTTGACAGCGAGAAACACAGCGAGAAAGGGAACACAAGCAGAGGGAATGGTAGCGGGAGAAGCAGGCTTCCTGCCGAGCAGGGAGCCCGATGTGGGGCCCGATCCCAGGACCCTGGGACCATGACCTGAGCCGAAGGCAGATGCTTAACGACTGAGCCACCCAGGCACCCCTGATTCTTAACTTTTTAACAAATGGTCTTGGCTCCTATGGTGTATTTGGAAGCCTTTCATTTATGATAAATGGAAATGAGAAGTTATTCAACCAAAGAAAGAAAATGGAAAAGTTAAAGTACTAAGTGCAAAGAAAAATAATTGATGGAAGTATAGGAAAACTGGAAAGGGTAATGATTCAGATAAAGAAAGGGCTTTGGCAACAAACCTGGATTTGAATCCTGATTTTGTCTCTTACTACATGACCTTGGGGAAGCTTTTTAACTTCTCCAAGTTTGTATATCCTCTTGTAAGGATAATAATATATCATGCAGTTGTTGTAAGGATTAAATAATAGTAATAATTATACCTAACATTAATATGACTGAATCCTTACTGTCTATGGCAGGCATTTTATTAAATGTTTATATGTATTTTTTTATTTGACTAATATATTTGTCTTAATTCTCTCAAACTTGTGAGATGTTAATATGTTTTATTGATGAGGAAACTAAAAAGATTTTGTGAGTTGCCCTAGGCAACACAGTAAATGGTAGAACCAGAATTTGAACCTTAACAGTCTGACCCGGTAGAGCTTGTGATTTGAAACACTATTCTATGTGCATATGAAGCACTTAGCATAGTGCATAGCATTTATTAGTTAATATATATGTTTAGGCTGTCTTTTAAAAATAAGTATGTCAAGAGAATGAGAAGAGAAGCCACTGATTGGGAGAAAATATTTGCCAAAACATATCTGATAAAGGACAGTTATTCAAAATGTATTAAGAACTCTTAAAACATAGCAACTGGAAAATAAGTTTCATTAAAAAATGATCTAAATATCTCGACAGACATCTCACCAAAGAAAATATACAGGTGACCAGTAAGCATATGAAAAGATGCTTGACATCATATGTTAAATTGCAAATTAAAAAAGGAGGTACCACTATACACCTATTACAATGACAAAAAATTCATACTGACAATATGAAATGCAGGTGAGGATGTGGAACAACAGGAATTCTCATTCATTCCTGGTGAGACTACAAAATGGCACAGCCAGTTTGGAAGACAGTTTGGCAGTTTCTTATAAAACTAAACATACTCTTACCATCTGATCTAGTGATTGTGTTCCTTGGTATTTACCCAGAGAAGTTGAAAACTTAATCTAGGGGTGCCTAGGTGGCTCAGTTGGTTAGGCAACTGCCTTTGGCTCAGGTCATGATCCCAGAGTCCTGGAATTGAGCCCCACATCAGGCTCCTTACTCAGTGGGGAGCCTGCTTCTCCCTCTCTTTCTACTTGCTACTTCACCTGCTTGTGCGTGCTCGCTCTCTATCAAATAAATAAAAATTATTTAAAAAAAAGAAAAGAAAGCTTATATCTATACAAAAACCCTCGCGTGGTAGCTTTATTTATAATTGCTAAAACTTGGAATTAACCAAGATGCCTTCAGTAGATGAATGGATAAACTGTGGCACATTTATATGTGATGGACAATTCAGTCCTAAAAAGAAATGAGCTACCAAACCAATAGTAAGACATGGAGGAAACATGCATGTTACTAAGTGAAAGAAGCCAATCTGGAAAGGCTACGTAGTGTATGATACGACATTCTGGAAAAGCTAAACTATGGATGTAGTACCAAGATCAGTGGTTGTCAGGGCTCAGGAACAAGGAAGGGATGAATAGGCTGAACATAAAGAATATTTAAGGCAGTGAAACTATTCTGTATGATATAATGGTAGCTACATGTCATACATTTGTCAAAACCCATAGAGTAAACTCCAAGAGTAACTCCTAATGAAAACTGTGGTGTTTGGGGATGATGTGTCAGTGGAGGTTCATCAGTTGTAACAAGTGTACTACTATGGTACAGAATGTTGATAGTGGGAGAGGTTGTGCATGTGCAGGGGCTGGAACCTGTACTTTCTGTTCAGCTTTGTTGTGAACCTGAAACTACTCTAAGAAAATAAGGTTTATTTAAAAAAAAAAAAAAGGTAAATAAAATTTTAAAAATCAAGTATGCATTTTGTGACACCTGTGATGCTTTCATTTTTAGGCCCAGAATAAAGAGACCAATGTTTTAGCTGCTGCAAAGGTGATTGACACAAAATCTGAAGAAGAACTTGAAGATTACATGGTTGAGATTGATATATTAGCATCTTGTGATCACCCAAATATAGTCAAACTTCTGGATGCCTTCTATTATGAGAACAATCTTTGGGTAACTATTTTTTGTTGATCTATAAGAGCCTAAATGAGTTAATTTTCTGAAAGAGGTTTATAAGTTGTGAACCTCTTCTGTTGAATTACTTCTTCTGTTATTACCTCTTCTGTTGAATTACTTATGTTACTTGAATTGATCTGATGAGAGGATCATTAACATAATTATCCTTAGCTTCAACAGATTTTCAGATGTGTATTTCCATTTGTACAGTATTTCATGATTGACACTGGACCCAAATAGAAAAACTTGGTTAAGAATATTAAATCTCGGGGCGCCTGGGTGGCTCAGTCATTAAGCGTCTGCCTTCGGCTCAGGTCATGATCCCAGGGTCCTGGGATCGAGCCCCACATCGGGCTCCTTGCTCGGCAGGAAGCCTGCTTCTCCCACTACCATTCCCTCTGCTTGTGTTCCCTCTCTCGCTGTGTTTCTCGCTGTCAAATAAATAAAATCTTTAAAAAAAGAAAAAAAAAAAAAGAATATTAAATCTCCCAAATTATGAAATTATATGGTCTTTCTTGTTTGTAATTTAAATTTAGGCGTTTACTTAAAAATTTTTTTGGAAATTTCTTTTGTTTTCTTAGAAATTATAATTCTTACCCTAACCTTTTTGTAAGTCATGTAATAAATTACAGATTACTTACTAGAAATGTTAAATATTTATCTTCTATATTATCAGACTCACCTTTGGTGCATCATGTAATGGCTAAGGCTGAATGTATTAATTTTGCTCGTTTTTAGAAAATATTAGGCACGAATACATATAGAAATAAAATCAGGGCGCCTAGGTGGCTCAGTTGGTTAAGCCACTGCCTTTAGCTTAGGTCATGATCTCAGGTTCCTGGGATCGAGCCCCACCCCCTTAGCAGGGAGCCTGCTTCCCCTGCACCCCCCGCCGCCCTGCCTGCCTCTCTGCCTACTTGTGATCTCTCTCTCTGTCAAATAAATAAATAAAATCTTTAAAAAAAAAAAAGAAAATCATATTTGTTATAACTGGTCAGTCTTGCTCTGTACTGACACTAATTTAATCAGGAGGCCTTCCTGAAATGGGAGTTTTTGTTTTTCTCCTTGAAGGAAAGTGTTATGATGAAACTGTTAGAAGACTATGTAGTGTAGTGCAAGTAATACTTTGGAATTTGAAAGTCCTGTACTTTTTGATCCTGGTGCTGCTCGGTAGAAGCTTGAATAAGTCAATTAACCTCTGATTCTGTTTACTTATCTATGAGATGAGTGATCTACCTTCGAAATTATTTTTCAAATGATACAATGAATTTGAAAATAATTTGTAATTGGCAAGCACCTGTAAAAAATAGACTATATACAAAGGTAAAAAAAAAAAGCAGGAAGCTATACAATTTGACAAGATAAGTAATTTTTAATAATTATCATATTTACCATCAGTGTGGTGTCCTCTAATATAGTTGTTCAGGGCTCTAGGAGAATGTTCTCAGAGGTTATAGAAAAGTGAACTCCTGAACAGTAAACAGGTAAGATCTTTACTTGAAATTGTTGCAAAATAAAAAGTTGGACGTCTGTGAGGGATGGGCTAGTGAGAAATGTAGAATTAATTATCTATAATTAATACTTCAAGGAAATATATATATAAAATTATAGCTGTGATAGGAGTAAGACAGAAAAGTACATGGTAGTTTGTACCAGGGAGATCTGAGAAGGCATTCATCAGAATGTGATTGATAATTGAGCTGGGAGCTGAAGCTTTTGTATATGTTAACTGAAAGAAATCTCCAAGTATTTTGAGGATTTATTCAAAAGTTAAAAAATAGATTTGATCACTTAAATCACAATAGTTACAGTAAAAATGAGTGTAATAAAATCTCTCGGCAGTGATGAAATGGATATATAATACTGTTCTCAATAAAAATTGTGTACCTAGTTAAAAAAAAATTGTGTACCTAGTAATTTTAGAGAAGGAGGGACACTAAAACTGGTGATTAAAAAATGCACATATGTCTACAATGCGTTTATGCTTTTTCAAAATGTGTATCATTAAGACTCAACTTTTTTGACAGAAAATCTTTATGGTGTAAAGATAACAGCATAATATTGTTTCCATAGTTATTCCTTTACCTTTTTTTGCTAAATTGAAGAAAAAAATAGTCAAAATCAGTGTTGAGTTAGACACATGCTCTTTTTTTTTTTTTTTGCTTGCAGATCCTCATTGAGTTTTGTGCAGGTGGAGCAGTGGATGCTGTGATGCTTGGTAAATATCTTTTTGCTCTTTATGTTTGTATCTTAAATTAATTAAAGGAATTCAAACATTTAATCATATATATACATCTTGAATATATATCTTGAGTGAAGCTCAATAAATTAAGAAAAAAATTAAGAAATCAACCTAATTACATTTTATATTCTTAGATAATTGTAACAAAATTCTAAAATGAAATGTTGAATATAATATGCGAAGAAAATAATCTTTGTAGATATGTAGTTCTTCTAAAATAATTCACTAAATATGAACTTTGATGGTGAAGGTATGCATCTTGCTGATGTGTTTTAACTTATAACAACCCAGGTTTGTTTACTCTTTCCTTATAGAACTCGAGAGACCTTTAACTGAGTCCCAAATACAAGTAGTTTGTAAACAGACTCTAGAGGCCTTGAACTACTTGCATGATAATAAAATCATCCACAGAGATCTAAAGGCTGGCAACATTCTTTTTACCTTAGATGGAGATATTAAGTTGGGTAAGTTTCTTCCCTTAAATAAAACATTTGAATTTGTGCTGAGATTTTACCCTGGATGTACGTGACTTAATATTGTTTTGTTATGACTCAAATGTGTAAAGCGTGGAGAAATTACTCCATGTTAATTTTTTAAGTACTGCCTTGAATAAATAATTCATTAACTCCCAGAATTCCTAAGTATAGGAAACTTGTATAAAGACACTTTAAAAAGAAGGTAAGAAAGGATGGATTTCATTTTCAAAAAGACAAGCTTTAGAAAGCTGGTTAATTCTTTTTACTCCTAAATTTTTGTATGTAGTTACTTTTTTTTTTTTTTTTTTTAAAGATTTTATTATTTATTTGACAGAGAGAAACACAGCGAGAGAGGGAACACAAGCAGAGGGACTGGTAGCGGGAGAAGCAGGCTTCCTGCAGAGCAGAGAGCCCGATGCAGGGCTCGATCCCAGGCCCCTGGGATCTGACCTGGGCCGAAGGCAGACGCTTAACGACTGCGCCACCCAGGCGCCCCTGTAGTTACTTATAATACATTTAGAATGAGAGAATACATAAAACAGCTAACTTAAAAACAAAAAACAGCTAACTTAGTTTTATCTTCATTTCCAAAACTCATGTCTAGTGTGTTTCTTTTCCTATGTTTAGTTTTATACATTTTATAAATACAGGATCCTGGCCAAACTAACAAAATAGACCTGAAAGGATGCTTAAAATAAGTATCAAGGACTAGAATTTTTAATTTTGTTTTTTACGCTGAGGAAATAAATGGCAACTTCATAAGAAGAAAATAGATATAGATTTTAGATGGGAAACATTAATTTCTTATGTACACAAACAAATGGAAGATACAGTCCTCTTTAAGTGTACCCAAGATGAGAATTTTTTTAAAAAGAATCTGGTGATGAAGTCTAAATTTATGTAATTTGGAAGGATGAAAAGGAGAAAAATATATTCACAGGCCATCTTGTGATACCATTGATCATAGTCATTTCACTTTTCTTATGACATCTAAACAGATATAATTTGGGACGCCTGGGCGGCTGAGTCAATTAAGTGTCTGCCTTCAGCTCAGGTCATGATCCCAGGATCCTGGGATAGAGTCCCGCATTGGTTCCTGGGTCAGCAGGGAGCCTGCTTCTCCCTTTGCTTGCCATTCCCCCAGCTTGTGTGCACACGTACACGCTCTCTCTCTGACAAATAAATAAAACCTTAAAAAAAAAAGGTATAATTTTATATACTAAATTTTTTTTTTTTTAGAATTTATTTATTTGACAGAGAGAAACACAGCGAGAGAGGGAACACAAGCAGAGGGAATGGTAGTGGGAGAAGCAGGCCTCCTGCCGAGCAGGGAGCCCAATGCGGGGCTCGATCCCAGGGTCCTGGGATCATGACCTGAGCCGAAGGCAGCCGCTTAATGACTGAGCCACCCAGGCGCCCCTTATATACTAAATTTTAACCTTTTTATTGTACAGATACAGAAAACCACACAAGGAGTTGTATAGCTTAGTGATTTTGTAGCTTTGTAGATGATAGCTTTGAGACTATGACTAGGTCAAGATACAGAACTAGTGACACTTCCATGTGTCCTTTTTTTTTTTTTTAGATTTTATTTATTTATTTGACAGAGAGTGACACAGCAAGAGAGGGAGCACAAGCAGGGGGAGTGAGAGAGGGAGAAGAAGGTTTCCCGCAGAGCAGGAAGCCCTATGCGGGGCGCCATCCCAGGACCCTGGATTATGACTTGATGCTTAACGACTGAGCCAGCCAGGCGCCCCCCATGTGTCCCATCTTAATCACTGTCCCTCTCTTCTCCACAGGCAATCTTTATCTGGACCTTTATAGTAATCACTTCCTCGAGGTTTTTGTTTGTTCTGTTTTTTTGTTTTTTGTTTTTCTTGCATTCCTTTATGACTCTGTTACCCAGTGTTCATCTCTTTTTTGAATTTAGACTTGCGCATATTTAAAACCTCATTTTTCTTCTAAATCTCTTAATTTATAGGATCCCACCCCCCCATCTCTTTCTTTTCTTTACATTTTATTTATCATGCATTTTCATGGAGGCCAAAATTGGTTCTTTGCAGACAAAAAAAATCTTAGATATTATAATGTTTAATAATTCCTCCAAAGGCCTACAGAACACAAACAGATAGTATGTCTGTGGTATTAAAATTTCATGGGGGAAGGGAGGATTAGGAAAGAATGTCTAAAAAGGCTCCATGGGAGAATGATGATGAAAAAAAAGGTTGAGAAACACTGAACTATGAAACCTGGGTGTTGGACCTGTCGAGTTTCCCTCAACCTGCATTTTGCTAACCGCTTACTTATGATCATTTTTAGTAAGTTTCTCTCTGTATTTCCTTCAGATGTGCAGATAAATGCAAAGGCCTCTTCAGTCTCAAATTTGATTCTTTGGCCAGACTATATATAGGTGGTTTTGTGTTCTTTCTCTGGGAGGTACACGTCTGTCTTTTGCTTTTTTGGTCTTTTTTGATTTTAGCAGCTGTTGATGCTTAATGCCTAGATCTGTTCTTTGGTTTGAGTTTGCAAAATGAGAATTCTGTCACTTTGTTTTCTGTCACATTTGGTTTTTTTATAATAATTTTGATATAATTCACCAATTATTTTATTTTTATTTATCATTATAAAATTAAGAATAATTATATAAGATGACACTTCCCTTCAACTATTTGGTTACTGAGGAGTATATAGTTCATATGGACAAGATGGGAAAAATAATTGATTCCTTCTTTTTATTTATGTAGCTTTAAAGACCATGAATTGGTGTTCTCTCATCCTCAGTTGGTAACCAGTATTTTTAAAAATATTTTTAATTCATGAATTTAATTTAATTTTGTAGATATGAAATCTCCTACAGTTTTTGTCTTTACTAAAGCTCACATTATACCGGTAATCTTTGATCAATGGGAGCCCTTCAAGTTGGTATGTTAATCCCTTTGATATGACTTTAGTACCCTTTGATAGCTTTCTTGTTACTGTAGGTTAGGTTGAGGTGTTTCAGGATTATCATATATATTTCCTGCCTCCAACCTGTAATTAGCCATTTCTTTAAGAAGCCCTAGTTTCTTTTAGTAGGATATGGTATTTCAAAACTACGTCTGAATGTTAGAAGTGATTAACAGTTTCTGGATTGGCCATGATTCTAGGCCTTTCCAGAGGACAGAGCTAGGCTCTTATGAGTTCCTATGTATTTCCTAATCAAATTCAGGATTTTTGTTTTTGTTTTGTTTTTTAACCTAACCTCTTCTGTATTACATGTGTATCTCCTTCTATCCTGAGAGTTCTGGTTCTCAAGGGCATTGATGATAGATTTAGTAAAATAGTAAAATAGATTTAGTAAAATAATTACTTATTTTAGTTCCCTTTTCTATATTTAACACTCACCACCAGTCCTTATGTTGATACCTCTTTGGTCATGTTGGTTGTCTGAAGTTTATTCTTTGGTAGATAACTCTGGAGGGGCTCTCTGAGTTCTTACATAATAATAAAAGTTCTACCCATATTTATACTTTGAAGGTCAGTTTTGCTGGATAGAAAATCCTTGGCTTACATTTCTTGAGTATCTGAAATATATTACCTGTTTTCTTCTGTTATAAAGTGTTGTTGTTGAAAAGTCTGATGATGGGGCACCTGGGTGGCTCAGTGGGTTAAAGCCGCTGCCTTCAGCTCAGGTCATGTTCTCAGGGTCCTGGGATCGAGCCCCGCATTGGGCTCTCTGCTCAGCAGGGAGCCTGCTTCCCCCTCTCTCTCTGCCTGCCTCTCTGCCTACTTGTGATCTCTGTCTGTCAAATAAATAAATAAAATCTTAAAAAAAAAAAGTCTGATGATAATCTGATTTTCTTTCTCTTTCAAGTCATGTACTCTTTTTGCCTAGATGCTAAAGAGGTTTTTTTTTCTTCAAGGGCCAATAATTTGACTAGACTTTTCTCTAATATGTTCTTAAAATATTCAGGCCTTTTTTTAATTTCTAGGAAGGTTTTCTGGAATTACAAGTTTGAGTATTCTGTTCCCTAGCATTGGCTATCTTTTTTGGGGACTTTTTTTGTTTGTTGGCTTTTCCATTCAGCAATATTTAAGAACTTTGTCCCAGATTCTTTTTATCTTTCTTCATTTTTAAAAAATTATGGTGAAATATACTTAAAGTTTACCATTTCAACTATTTTTAAGTGTATAGTTCTGTGGCATTAAGTATATTCACATCGTTGTGCCACCATCACCACTATCCATCTCTAGAACTTTTTTCATCTTTCCCAATTGACACTCTGTACCCATTAAACACTAACTCCCAATTCCTTCCTCCCCCCCACCTCCTGGCAACTACCATTCTACTTTCTGTCTCTATGAATTTGACTACTCTAGATACCTCATATAAGTGGAATCATACAATATTTGTCTTTTTGTGACCGGCTTATTTTACTTAGAATAATGTCTTCAAGGTTCAACTATGTTGTAACATGTCAATTTCCTTTTAAAGGCTGAACAGTGTTCTGTTACTTATATGTACCACATTTTGTTACCGTTCAGCCACTGAAGGACACTTTACCTTCTTCTACCTTTTGGCTCTTGTGAATAATGCTGCTATGAACATAGGCATACAAATCCCTTTCTGACTCCCTGCTTTCAATTCTTTTGGGTATTCTAGAAATGGAATTGCTGGAGCATGTAGTAATTCTGTATTTTATTTTTTGAGAAACTACCACTTCCCATAGTATTTGTTCCATTTTACATTCCCATCAAGCAATGCACAAGTGTTCCAATCTCTCCACATCTTTGTCAACACCTGTCATTTTCTGTATTTTGATGATAGCCATCCTAGTGAACGTAAAGTGGTAATGGGTGTGAATTTGTTGTGTTTATTTACTCTTGCATTTCTCCTAGTTTAGTCTTTGTTTCTAAAAATGACTTTTTCTGGGGCCCCTGGGTGGCTCAGTGGGTTGAAGTCTCTGCCTTTGGCTTGGGTCATGATCTCGGGGTCCTGGGATTGAGCCCCGTGTCGGGCTCCCTGCTCTTTGGGGAGCCTGCTTCCCCTTCTTTCTCTGCCTGCCTCTCTGCCTACTTGTGATCAATCTGTTAAATAAATAAAATCTTAAAAATAAATAAATAAACAAACTAATTAAAAAATAAGTGACTTTTCTAATTTTTCTTGAGTTCTATCACCTCATAATTGAAGTTTTGTAATTCTGATGTATGTTACTCTTTTATGTTCTATGTCATTTTTTTAAACTCTGGTAGCTCATTTAAAAACTGTGCATTATCATTTTGATCCATTTTCGTGCACATTTTTCTGTAAATGTATTTAGAATCTTAAATATAGGAACATACTTTTGTGTAAAAGAGTGCATACCTTTAAAAATAAGTAAATTATTGAAGATTTAGGAATACC
Organism: Procyon lotor; assembly: GCA_028646535.1. NCBI lineage: Eukaryota > Metazoa > Chordata > Mammalia > Carnivora > Procyonidae > Procyon > Procyon lotor. The sequence goes on from CM053617.1 coordinate 49,596,006, forward strand.
AAAGTAGTCTTGAGTTGGTTGACATTTAAAATAGTTGCAATTTTTGTTTTATTAATTTATAAATACTTAGAGAACCTTCTATTTTTGCGATACCCTGTTACATGTACACGGGTGTAAAGAACCATACTATCCTCAAGAACTATTTAATACACCACAGTAACCAAATTTTTATTATTTTATCAGGTCATATGGTTGCAAATGGAAATAAATGTGTAAAATGCTATTTTTTTTTGTTTTTTAAAGATTTTATTTATTTATTTGACAGAGAGAGCTCACAGGTAGGCAGAGAAGGCAGGCAGAGAGAGAGAGGAAGAAGCAGGCTCCCTGCTGAGCAGAGAGCCCAATGCAGGGCTCGATCCCAGGACCCTGAGATCACCACCTGAGCCGAAGGCAGAGGCTTTAACCCACTGAGCCACCCAGGTGCCCCTAAAATGCTATTTTAACAGACCAACATATACATACAGCATCATTATAAGTAGAACTACAAAGCATATAGCAACCTTAATTTTCTCCTTTGCACAGCAACTAAGGTGCCTTTTTGTCCATCTTTAATTTACCTCCTGTTCATAAGGGTTCTTAGAGAGATATGAGTGTTGACAAGGAACAGTGGTTTAGGTCTGTTTCTGGACCTCCTTCCCCATCCATATTCTGAGGGGAGAAAGCTAAAAAGAAAAGAGCGTTAATAGGGTCTAGGAAAATAGTAGAATAAGTACTGAGCTGATTTTACCTGAGTACAGAATCTTTTCTGGCAGGAATTTAAATTGTGGTCTCAAGTCCTTCCTCCAAAAACTTATAAGAGAAACTTGTAAGTTTAGGAGGTTGGGATGGGAGAGAGGGATAGTGTGAAGAGTCCTGAATAAATCTATTTACATTGTATCTTCCACAGATATATCTTCCAAGTTTAATGTTTTATTTGCTTACTCATTTATGAATTTCATTATAAAACATTAATGAAATATCTACTGTAATAAAGGCCATCACATTAGGAAGCTTGAAATTCATTCCACAGGCAATAAATAGGTAGTTACCACTGTCTTTTAAGTGGGAGAATTACATGGTCCAAAAAAAACCCCTCACCATATAATAGACACAAATAATTAGAATACACTCGGGATTTCATGAGCTTTAAGAGTTCTACCAACAAAATAGCACAAAGGTTAAAGTTATAGATATGGCTACTAATGGTAGCTACCATTTACTGAGTATATATTCTGTGCCACTTCTTGGGGTATGAGCACCAAATACTGGATTTTTGATATCTTTCATTTTGAGAATTATGACATTTCAAACATGAAACTTTAAAAGTTATATATAAATGGTATGAGGTAATTATGTAGCAAGAGCAGAGTTGTGTTGCTGTTGTTCTCTAAACTGAAAAGGTGGGGTTAACAACTGATAAAGCTATAATGTTGCTATTCTCTATAATTTAAAGCAGAAAACATGGTTTTGTTTTTTTTTTTTAAAGATTTTGTTTATTTGATAGAAACACAGCGAGAGAGGGAACACAAGCAGAGTGAATGGTAGCGGGAGAAGCAGGCTCCCTGCTGCGCAGAGAGCCCGATGCGGGGCTCGATCCCAGGACCCTGGGATCATGACCTGAGCCGAAGGCAGACGCTTAACGCCTGAGCCACCCAGGTGCCCCGAAAACATGGTTTTTAATTTTTTTCTTTGTAATATAATTTTATGAGGAAATTAGCAA
>CM053617.1:49597804-49654860 GCA_028646535.1 Procyon lotor
ATACTGTCTTTTATGTGGCTTGCAATCGTTATTCTTAAGTTAAACATCTTAACTTTTAATTCTCTGTCTTCATAGGATGGCTCCTGAAGTAGTCATGTGTGAAACATCTAAGGACAGACCCTATGACTACAAAGCTGATGTTTGGTCCCTGGGTATCACTTTAATAGAAATGGCCGAGATAGAACCACCTCATCATGAATTAAATCCAATGCGAGTGCTGCTAAAAATAGCAAAATCAGAGCCCCCTACCTTAGCACAGCCATCAAAATGGTAAAATACTCTAAATGAAACCTTTTCAAAGCAAAACTTGATTTTTATTCTCCCAGCTTTTCAAGGGTATTTAAATTTAGTTACATGGTACAAAGACTGCATGAGTAGAAAACTGATTTTTGGGGGCACCTGGGTGGCTCAGCGGGTTAAAGCCTCTGCCTTCGGCTCAGGTCATGATCTCGTGGTCCTGGGATCGAGCCCCACATCAGGCTCTCTGTTCAGCAGGGAGCCTGCTTACCTCTCTCTCTCTGCCTGCCTCTCTGCCTACTTGTGATCTCTCTCTGTCAAATTAATAAATAAAAAATCTTTTTTAAAAAAAAAACTGATTTTTGGTAGTTTTTTTTTTTAAGACTTAAGAACCATACAAACTCTTATAACTAACTTATAACTTTTTCCATAAGTTAGAAAGTATCAGTGATTTGAGGTCTACATGAAAAACTGTATATAATATAGTTTGTTTATTTTAAGATTTTATTTATTTATTTGACAGGGAAAACACAGCAAGAGAGGGAACACAAGCTGGGGAAGTGGGGGCAGGAGAACCAGGCTTCTAGCTGAGTAAGAAGCCCGGTGCAGGGCTTGATCCCAGGACCCTGGGATTTTGACCCGAGCCAAAGGCAGACACTTAATGACTGAGCCACCCAGGCACCTCTATAATATAGTATTTTCTGTACTATAAGAAAGTGAAGAATATATGTGGTTGATTTATATTTGTGGAATTTAATAGAAGAGTTTCTGTGATTTTTTGGCATACTTGTGAATATATGACTATATCTCAATGTCTAAAACTATGACTCTACATACATATATATTTAATTTTCTATTTACAGATGATATCTCAATATTCATCTTAATATTACTATGAAATCTTAGTATTCTCATTAACCAGTTTTCTTCTATTGAATAGTATTACATAATAAAACACAACTGTTTTGTTTGATTTTAATAACAAGAAAGTAAAACAATATCATTGTTAAAATTTTATTTCAAAGGTCTTCAAATTTTAAGGACTTTCTAAAGAAATGCTTGGAAAAGAATGTGGACTCCAGGTGGACTACATCTCAGCTACTGCAGGTAAGAGAAGAGCAATATGATGACAGCAACCATGTCATTGTTTTAACATCTCATAATGAAGAATACACTTTCAGGTTCATTCAGTGTATTCTCTTTTCACTCAAGTTTCCCTGTGGAAATTCAGAATACAATGTGGTAGTAAACATTTGGTTTACAAACATATGTCTTGCCATTACCAAAAGGCATTTAGCTTATAAGTCATTCCTTTTGTGCTTTTTTGATTCAGTTTGTGTTTTTTTATTCTGTTGGTTATTTCTGCTTTGTTAGTTATTTCCACTTTGTCTCTCCAGTTTCTAGAAAGCAAGCCCCTTGGGGGCAGGGGTCATGAGCAATTAATTTTTTTTTATATCTCTTACAGTGAAGATAAATATTCAATAAATACTGCTGACTTTCTTAAAAAAATGGTGTTAAAGTGATTGAATCAATTTGTTTTATAGGAGGTCCTATTTGTAATATCTGAAATAGAAATTTGTTAAATAATATTACAGGTAGACAAACAGAATGACAAATCTTGAGGCAGTTACGGTTAGATTGAGTTACTTTTGCATCCTAATATTTTAGTTTGATCTGTTTATCTTGGGAAAAAAGAAAAAATTGCCTTGCTCTGTGCAACAGGTATATCCCTAGAACACATTTTCTCTTATTATTTTATTACTTCCACTTTAGAAGGTCTTAGTCTGTGACAGGCACTATTAAGTGCTGCTGAGTGTACAAAAATGAATAAAATGTCTTCTTACTCTTAAGAATATTAGAACCATGTCAAGAAAGCAGGTATTTGCAGATACCTTTTTTTTAAGATTTTATTTGAGAGAGAGAGGGCATGAGCAGATTGGGGCGGGGAGAGGGAGAGGGAGAAGCAAGCCCCCTGCTGAGCAGGGAGCGCAGTGCAGGACTGGATCTCAGGACCCTGGAATCGCGACCCCAGCTGAAGGCAGATGCTTAACTGACTGAGCCACCCAGGTGCCCTTATTTGCAGACACTTTTAACAGAACTCAGAGGTTTTTATAATTCTTTATCCAGGATTTATATATATTGTTACTTTTTAAGAACTAAAAATATATCAATTTGAAACTTTAAAATTTAAATTATGAAATTTCAAACATACAGGAAAGTACATGTACCTACTACCCATATATGTGTTACCATTTTTGACATATTTCCTTCGGATTCTTTAAAAAAAAGTAAATAGTTGGGGTGCCTGGGTGGCTCAGTGGGTTAAAGCCTCTACCTTCGGCTCAGGTCATGGTCTCAGGGTCCTGGGATCGAGCCCCACATCAGGATCTCTGCTCAGCAGGGAGCCTGCTTTCCCCTCTCTCTGCCTGCCTCTCTGCCTACTTGTGATCTCTCTCTTTGTCAAATAAATAAATAAAATCTTTAAAGAAAATTTTAAAATTAAAAATAAATAAATAAATAAGTACATAGTTGCAGGCAGCCCTGTTCCTGCTCAGTCCCCTTCTCCTTCTTCCTTGCCCAGATGCAACAATATCTGAAGTTGTTTATATTTTTGTTACCCATGTGTTTGTATTTTTACTACATAACGACATGTGCATTATGTGTCTGAAATTTTATAAGCAAGCATTTCAGCTGTTATTAAGTATGCTCTTCTTAATGCCCAAACAGCATCCCTTTGTTACGGTTGATTCCAACAAACCAATTCGAGAACTGATTGCAGAGGCAAAGGCTGAAGTAACAGAAGAAGTTGAAGATGGCAAAGAGGAAGATGATGATGAAGAAACAGAAAATTCTTTGGTTAGTATTTAGAAACAAAATGTTCTTTAGGTAATATTTAGAGTCAGGTTTTGAGGTGTAATTGCACAGATTAATTGATAGGTAGCAGTACAAAACCTTTAATTTTAGGGGTGAAGATTAACAAGTTTGTGTTTTGCTACCCATTCTTTTCATATTTATTTGAAGATCTGTCAGTTCTTTAAATTATTTTTATAACTTCAAATTTTAATTAAGATATTAAATCATTATATATTATTTAAATCATATATCTATATATAAAAATATATATTGTTTTGGTCTTCATCTTGAAGTTATGTTGGTTTTTTTTGTTTTTTTTTTTTTTTAAGTTATGTTTTAACACTAAAAATCTATAAAATCTTTTTTAGCCAATACCTGCAAGTAAGCGTGCCTCATCTGACCTCAGTATTGCCAGCTCTGAAGAAGATAAACTTTCACAAAATGCTTGTATTTTGGAATCTGTCTCAGAAAAAACAGAACGTAGTGCTTATGAAGATAAACTTAACAGCAAAGTTCTTAATGAAAATCTCACCCCTGATGAACCTGAGAAAGCTGCAGAGGGTGTTAATGAACATATTAATGATGCTCACTTAGAAGCTATGGCTGAACTTCATAATAGAACAACAGTAATCGAGGAAAATGGGAGAGAGGAGAAGAGACCCAAGCTTGAAATTTTGCCTGACACAGAAGACCAAGAAACAGTGGACATTAATTCAGTCAATGACGGAAAAGAGAATAACATAACTTTAGAAACAGATATTGAACACAATCTGAAACCTGAGGAAGAAAGGGATCAGGAAAAGCAACAGATATTTGAAAATAAGATTATGAAATCTGAAGAAATTAAAGATACCGCCATTCAAACAATGGATTTAGTTTCTCAAGAAACTGGAGAAAAAGAGGCAGACATTCAGCCAGTTGAAAATGAAGTAGCACTTACAAAGGAAGACACCCAAGAGAAATTGGGAAAAGATGACAAAATTCTAGAAGATGTGATCAGTGATATAAGCAATTTGACAGGAACAAATGAGGCAGGAGATGTTGCTCAGAGGGCAGTGGAAAACAATGCTGAGGATGCTCAGAGTAATGATGAGAAAGAAGTGGTTGAAGTAGATCAGAAATTAGTAAGTAAGCCCACAGAGGGTCCTGACGCTGGTGTTACTGAGGACATTCCTGTTAAAGTCGTAGTTGAAACTAATGAGATAGATCAGAAATCTGTGGAAGGTAAAGATGAGGAACAATTAATCAACAGTTTAGAGCACATAGTGAAGACCAATGAAGAATCTGGGACAAATGAAGGTGAGGAAATTACTGAGTCCAGTAGCACTGAAGAAAGAGAGGCCAGACGTGCAGTAACTCATACTGACCCCAATGCTTTAGGAAGTGAAACTCGGGATGCTCATGAAGCCACTGTTCAGATAGATACACAGCAAAAAGCAATTCCATGTGAAGTGCCAGTTAAAACAGAACCTCAAGTGACTCCCTCTTCACAGCCTAGTGAACTTCAGCCTGTTCCAATACCTAGTATTAATATCAACTCTGAAGATGCAGAAAATAAAGGGGAAATATGTGCTTTATCAAAAACTGAAACCATGCTGCTTCCAGAGTCCGAGAATCAAAAGGAAAATGATACTGATTCAGGCACTGGTTCCACTGCTGATAATAGCAGCATCGACTTGAATTTATCCATCTCTAGCTTCCTAAGCAAAACTAAAGACAGTGGATCAATATCTTTGCAAGTAAGTACATATGGGTCTTTGTTTGGGTTTTTCATTGTTTTGGCAATTTACAGTTTAGGTGAAACAGACATTTTGAAAATAAAGCAGCACTAAATCAGTGTAGTACCAACCCTGTAAAATTCTTAAGGCTCATGAAGGCAATCAGCTAAAAAGAATTAAGGAGGGAGATGCTGGATATAATCTTTTAGTTTTTTGGTAATACCTATTTTTGCCAACCCAATGTAGACAGTAGAAGTTACTTGGTGTGGTTTAGTTCTCTTATTGCACATATTTAGATATATTTTAGGAGGAATTCATAATATATGAAAGAATTGAGGAATTTAAAGAATGATCTCTTTTTAGGCACATTTAGAGTATAACAGTCCTTGATTTACCAGTGGCCTGTACATTGTTGCCTCCTCAGTCATAGTTGTTACTACTGCCATGAGAACCACTGTAGGAAAACAAACGAAAAGTCAAAAACTAAAATGCAGAACACTTAGAGCTTTTAGAGCCTCTCTCAAACCTTAATGTGCTTAAGAATTACCAGGGGATATATGATTTAGGGATATTAACTATACTTACTGGTGTTAAATGGTGATCATTTACCAGTACATGCAGATGTTGAATCATTATGTTATACACCTGAAACTAATACACTATTTATTATATGTTAAGTATACTCAATATGAATAATTTATTTTAAAAATGAGTTTCAGGGGGAGCTATGTGGAGGTCTGGGGTAGGGCCCAAGAATCAATATTTGTAATAGAAGATCCCATGGAATTCTGACGCAGGTGAGCCATAGACTACTTAGATACTCTGGGTTGACAGCAGAAGAGAAGACAGTACAAACAACTTAGGAAAGTTAAGAACAACTTAGGAAACTGACCTTAGAAGCTCCAGGGCGTGACTGATGAGTCTGCCTGTCTGCACCAAATTATTACACATATTACCTAGATTGTCTTCAGTTAAATTCCATTAATTTGAACTGAAAAGCCTTTTAAAAAAATCAATTACTTTTTTTGAGAATTAAGGTGATATTAATTGTAGATACTTGAGTAGGAACTGAAGAAAATAGGAAGTTTGGATTTATAGGGTGGCATGCCCACTTGCCTGGGGTGGGAAGCCTGACTAGATAGGGTGCCATAGTCCAGGGCTTAGGAAGAGAAGCATGAGTATACTGGCAGTCTGGAGAGTTGAACACTAAGAGGTTGCAGGAAGGTGGTTAGAAAGTGCTAGAGACAAACTAAAATCGTAATGCATTTGGAATTTAGTATTTTCATATTCCACTTTTGCTCCCTCTGCTTTCAAACCCTTCCCCCATATCAAAATTATTTGCTCACAATACATACATGTATGCCAGCTGTATTTTTTGGAATGCTATACTTGTGTTATTTCTATTTGGATTTAAAAAGCATTTGGATACCAGCTGAGGAATGGAATTTGGTCTTGATAGAGAATTGTAGGCAATAGCTCTCAGGCAGTAGAAGCGTTATCTTTCTAATAACTCTAAAATCACATGTCCATCTCTGTTTCTGAGATGGAGGAGAGCTGTTGATATTATTGTTTCTGATTAAATGGATTTTGATTACAAGTCTTGACAGTGTGTAAAAATTACCTGGGGAGCCTTTCTAGATGCAAATTCTCACCACCCTATTGATATAGAGTCCTTAGGGGATGAACCCCAGGCATTCATTTTTAAGTGTTTTGTCAGTGGTTCTAAAACTGAAAAGTTAAGGTATCTGAGAACTTAAGGTTAAAAGAGGAAGAAAATGATTAAAAGTTATGCAAATTAGTCATATATGTGAATTGTTTTTTTACCACTTGTGCCTTATTATGTGGTATCATAAAAAATATACATGCACAGTTCTATGTTGTGTTTTGTTGAGAAGAAAATGTTTTCTACATCCAGTATTTTCCATATAAAGCCTAACTAAAATAAAATCTCACTCAGGAAACAAGAAGACAAAAGAAAACATTGAAGAAAACACGCAAATTTGTTGTTGATGGTGTAGAAGTGAGTGTAACAACGTCAAAGATAGTTACAGATAGTGATTCCAAAACTGAAGAGTTGAGGTTTCTTAGGTGAGTAGAGAACATAATTAAAACTGGTTTTGAGACTTCCTTTCAGTTTCTGCAAAGTATGAAGAAATAGAAAAACAGGAGTTAAGTCTTGGCTAATTTTGGGTTATTTTTTTTACTTTGGCATTTGAAAATATTGTCAAAGTTTTTTTTTTAAAGCATTACTTCAAAGGTATAATTTTTCCTATCTTCTCCATTATTGCTGTTAAATTTTATCAGACGTCAGGAACTTCGGGAGTTAAGATTCCTTCAAAAAGAAGAGCAGAGGGCCCAACAACAGCTCAATAGCAAGCTACAACAACAGCGAGAACAGATTTTCCGGCGCTTTGAGCAAGAAATGATGGTAAAGTCTTAGATTTTGTGCCATTTTGTTAATACTGAAATTTAGTGCTTTAAAAAAAAACCCACCTTTAGAACTTGTTCTTTGATTATGAGATTTTTATCTGGCTTTGTTTCTGGACATTGTGTGTGTGTGTGTGTGTGTGTGTGTGTGTGTGTGTGTGTGTGTTTCTGGACTTTATTTCTTTGGTGTTCTAGTATGTCTTTTTTCCTTTTGCGTGAAAGGATCTTCTATCTCAGTCTTCCTGTCACTGCCTTACAGTGTGATGGGTGTCTTCCAGTTTTCTTTGATTAAAATTTATCATGAAAACCTGGAATCATAAAGCCAGTAGATGGTCTAGAAAGTTCTTAGGTATGGCTATTTCTGGATAATTTTTCTTTTCTTTTTTTTTTAAAGATTTTATTTATTTATTTTGACAGAGAGAGAGAGATCACAAGTAAGCAGAGAGGCAGGCAGAGAGAGAGAGGGAGAAGCAGGCTCACTGCTGAGCAGAGAGCCTGATGCAGGGCTCGATCCCAGGACCCTGAGATCATGACCTGAGCCGAAGGCAGAGGCTTTAACCCACTGAGCCACCCGGGCGCCCCTGGATAATTTTTCAGTGTTACAATTTGACCTCTCAGACTTAAGATCCAAGATTTTAAGGCAGTCTAGAATAGTTATCTTCAAGCCTGTCTGAGTATTAGAACTACTTGGGGCTTGTTCAAAACACACTTATATCTCTGGCTTCTACAGTTAAGCTTCCACCTCCCTATTCACAGCTGTTAGAGAAATTGGTGCTGACTAGCCAAGGGCACTTGTCATGGAGTCTTTCAGTTTTTACCTTGTGTCCAAAGTTAGAAAAGGAATAAGTAATGTGTTATAAAATTTTGGTAATTTATTGAGATATCTAGCTTAATGACGGTTAGAAAAAAGATCATTTCAAATGTGCAGGATTCATGTTTGAATATAGTTCTTTTGCTGTTCTTAAAAGTAGTAAGGATTGTTTTCTGTGAAATATAGCATTGTTGATTACATTTGTTGAATCATACCTGAGAATTCTTAAAAAAAATTTTTTTTTAAATTTTTTTTTTTTTTTTTTTTAAAGATTTTATTTATTTGACAGCGAGAAACACAGCGAGAGAGGGAACACAAGCAGAGGGAATGGTAGCGGGAGAAGCAGGCTTCCCGCCGAGCAAGGAGCCCGATGCGGGGCTCGATCCCAGGACTCTGGGATCATGACCTGAGCCGAAGGCAGGCGCTTAACGACTGAGCCACCCAGGCGCCCCTTTTTTTTAAATTTTTTAAAGATTTTATTTATTTGACACAGTGAGAGAGATATCACAAGTAGGCAGAGAGGCAGGTAGAGAGAGAGGGGGAAGCAGGCTCCCCGCCGAGCAGAGAGCCCGATGCGGGGCTTGATCCCAGGACCCTGAGACCACGACCTGAGCCAAAGGCAGAGGCTTTAACCCACTGAGCCACTCAGGTGCCCCTCATACCTGAGAATTCTTAAGAAAATAATGAACTTTTATTCTCATTGACTATTTTTATAGCATTCAACATTCTATTTTCAAGAACCTTATAAAAATTACATCTCTTTTCCCTCAAAATATTTTCTAAAATGTTTTGCTTTTTACCTTTTTTTTTTGGTCTTTTATTTTTAGTTTTTAGAGCTGGGGGAGGGGTAGGGGGCGAAGGAGAAAGAATCTTAAGCAGGCTCCATGCCCAACATGGAGCCTGATGGGGAGCTTAATTTCACAACTCAAAGATCATGACCTGTGCCGAAATAGAGTTTGGAAGGTTAAATAACTAAGCCTCCCAGGTGCCTCTTTACTTATTAAACTCTACCTATATTCAAAATTATATAATACTCAAGTATTAAATAATATTTGCAGAAATCTTTTGTTGAAAGAGTAGATTTATAATTTCAAAAGATTTTTCTCAGTGAAATAGGATGTTTAAGATTCTTAACGGGGGTGGGCACCTGGGTAGCTCAGTCAGTTAAGTGTTTGCCTTCAGTTTAGGTCATGTTCTCAGGGTCTTGGGATTGAGCCCTGTGTTGGGCTTACCTGCTCACCTGGGAGTCTGCTTCTCTCTCTGTGTCTTCCTCCCCCTCCTTGTGCTCTTGTATGGGCCTCTCTCTCTCTCGCAAATAAATAACTAAAATCTTAAAAAAAGAAGAATCGTAGGAAGAATAAATCTGAATATGACAAATAATGGTACATTATTAAAATAGACTTTGGATAAGACCTTTCATTTATCAAACATTTATTGGATAAATATTGAAATTTTTCTAACTGTAGTACTTCATAGCAACCGGATATCCTGGATGGTTTAAAAATTTTGAACATTCTACTCCTTGTATAATAGACAAAAATATTTTTTCTGTGTTAGAAAAAATGAAATGCTCTTTTTTTTTTTTTTTTTTTAAGATTTTATTTGGGAGAGAGAAGAGCGAGAGAGCATACGTGCGTGCATGCATGAGTCGGGGAGGGGCGGAGGGAAAGGGAGAAGCAGACTCCCTGCTGAGCGGGATGCCTGATGCGGGGCTTGATCCCAGGACTCTGGGATCATGACCTGAGCTGAAGGCAGACATTTAACCGACTGAGCCACCCAGGCACTCCAAAATTCTCACTTTTTAAAAAAATTCCTTAACGTATTTTAGTGCATTCAACTTTTTCAGTATTGCGAAAGTTATGTGTCACATCACTAAATTTTCTTTTTAAGTTTTATTAACATATAATGTATTATTTGTTTCAGGTCTGTGAATCATCAGTCTTACACAATTCACAGCACTCACCATAGCATATACCCTCCCCAGTGTCCATCACCCAGCCGCCCCATCCCTCCCACCCCCTTCCCTCCAGCAACCCTCAGTTTGTTTCCTGAGATTAAGAGTCTCTTATGGTTTGTCTCCCTCTCTGGTTTCATCTTATTTCATTTTTCTCTCCCTTCCCCTCTGATCTTCTGTCTTCTTTCTCAAATTCCTCCTGTCAGTGAGATCATATGATAATTATCTTTCTCTGATTGACTTATTTCACTTAGCATAATACCCTCTAGTTCCATCCATGTCATTGCAAATGTCAAGATTTCAGGTTTTTTGATGGCTGCATAATAGTCTATTGTGTATATATACATCACCTCTTCTTTATTCATTCATCTGTTGAGTCACATCACTAAATTTAAATGCTGGTTATGTACTCTTAGTAAACATCGTCATTATAATGAGTTAATATGAATGATAGAAAAGTTTAAATGATCTTGAGCAACATTGTTTTACAGAGCAAAAAGCGACAATATGATCAAGAAATTGAGAATCTAGAAAAACAGCAGAAACAAACAATTGAACGTCTAGAACAAGAACACACAAATCGCTTGCGAGATGAAGCCAAACGCATTAAAGGAGAACAAGAGAAAGAGTTGTCCAAATTTCAGAATATGTTAAAGAACCGAAAAAAGGAGGTAAGTGTAACTACTGCTTTTAATTACAAAAGCTGTTTTTTTAAATGTACACTTACGAGTACAGAATTAGGAATAATACTTGAGAGTTAAATAGTAGGCATTCATTCTTTATTTTTGGTCTTTCCAACAATTATGTAGGGTAGTAGTAAGGTCAGATGTTATCCCATTTTACTGTCAAGAAGACTGGAGGAGAGGAGGTTTTTAATGGTCTGTTCAAGTTCACAAACTACCATTAAATGTCCAGCTAAACCTTGAACCAAGTCTTCAAATTAAGTCTAATTCATTTTCCTTTCAGCTTATTGTTTTTCCTTTATTAGTGTAATAGTTAAGGCCTCTGTAGAAATTGGCTTTTAAGAACTATGTTTTCAGGTGGCAACAATAATTCATCTTACTTTTTATTTGTAATATTTAATTCATACTTAAAAGGTTTTTTCTTGAAAATTTTTTTTCTTGGTTAGCTTGCCTTTTTTAAACATTGTGCCAAAACAAGAGCTGAGTACCATGAACTTTCAAATTATATCTATAATTCCATCAAATTGAGAGATACTTTAAGAATCACATGTGGAAAATATCTGTGTAAAGTTGTTTCTTTACAATGAATTTTTAAATTTTTCCTGAAACTGTTCTATATTATTGTAGAGTCTATGCTGTTATTTACTATGAAAGATGGTCATTGATTCAGAAAGAGAATTTATATATTAATGTATTTTTCTTCCTCCAATTAAAAGAGTTTTACCTATTAGTAAAGGTGATTTTATGATTCATTCTTTACTAATACACTAAAGGTGTGGGGAAGAATTTACCTTTTCATGATATAAAAGACCCCAGGGACAATAATTATGGTTTAGTTCTATTAGGATTGGAATAAAAATCTCAACCAAACCTGCAAATGCATTTTCACTTTTGTTGTACATCTAATATACCAAGGTTTGTTGACATTTAATTGTGCATAAAACTGAACATAATACTGAGACTTTAAAAAGCATAGCATCTAAAAAAAAAGCATAGAATCTAACATTAATAAATATAATGCATTCTAATAGGTAAATAATGAAATGGTATATATAATTTTATTTGATGTAGCTACTGTTTCTAAAAATTAGTTTTCTTACTGTTTAGTATTTTATGTAAGGTTGCTCTGTATTCCATGATGCATGACTTGACTGAAGCTCCATGTCAGTTTTCTTGAAACTATGAATAGTTTTTATTGAGAGGTTGTTTTTTTAATATCAGATTAAATTTTAAAAAATGTATAGGTAAATATATGATTTAATCCTAAATATATGAAAGTCTAGTTATTCCTACTGTTTTGGGTTTGGAGATTTTTAGCTGGTGAACATGTTTGAGATCATGATATGCATATTTTAAATAATTAATGTATTTTCTTCCTTATCGCTAAATTTCTTGCATTTGGGGAGTCTCTTCCTTTTAATGGTGATTTGGTTTCATGAAGGATTACTGATGGGGAATTTTAAATACACTCTCTTCAATCAAAATCCATCTCTTTCACAGACCATTAGTAGCATGTGGTGATTTGGAATCTGATTGCTTTTGGTGCTTCTACTTGTAAACACATGATTGTTTTTCATAGTTAGATTACAGGTCTGCTGTTAGGTGGGATACATATCTAGGATTTTGAAATGATTAAAAGAAAGAGCTTTAAATTATACTTCATCTTATATTTTAGTTGGTGTAGTAAATCATAGCATACAAACTATTATTTTGTGAGTGCTTATAATACTGACATTGACAATTAAGTTTGGCTTAAATTGTCAGCAAAGGAGAATGTTATTCTAATCCAACACAAAATCATCAAATATGTTCATTTTTATCACACCATATATAAAATGGTGTTTTGTGAAAAAAGAAAACATAGTGTTCATTTATTTCTCCTTTTGTTTTTTGTTTTTTGTTTTTTGTTTTTTTGGTCTCATTAAATGAATTTAATTTAGAGTTATTTCTTTGGTTTTATCAAGCCAATTATGAAATTTTTCACTTTCATAAGTGGCATTAACTTTCTTATTTTCAACATCTCAAACAATGTACGTTTATAGTTTTACGATCTTTCAAGAAGGCCAGTTGAATTTATCATCTTTAGTTCAGAATCAGTGCTGCTAGTAATCCTTTACTGATTATTTTGGATCTTTAAGAGAGAATAATATGTAGGGATAATTAAGCATCTGATTAACCTTTATGTGGTGTGATGTCCCTTTCTGCACTGAGATTAAGCATGTTCTATCCTTTCATTCTTTTTCACTGAACTAACACCTATGTTATTGCATGTTGAAAGGAACTTTTTAACAGCTTTAATCTTTGACTTGTAGCTTGTCTGCTCACATAAATGCTTGCTGTGGAGAAAGTATTATTTCCCCACCTCCTGCATGCTTATACACTGTAGGTTATAAATGAAGTGGAGAAAGCACCCAAAGAGCTGAGAAAAGAGCTCATGAAACGCAGGAAAGAGGAGCTTGCACAAAGCCAGCATGCTCAGGTAACAGCAGCAGCTTAATGCTACTAAAAACAGAAAGAAGAATTATTCTCACAGCTCAGTAAACCATGGTTGTAAGGGCAAACTCTTACTGTACTTATAGGATGTTGACTTCTGCTCAAAGGTTCTCGGAGCATTCTTTATATAGAAATAATATCACACTAATGGTGACATTTTAATGTTCCTAATAAATTAAGTGGAATGTTTGGAAAGCTGACTCCAAATGAACAAGTATGTTAATGTGTAATCCACTGTATTCTTATTATCATGGTGGAAGCTTGTATTTTAAGTAGTCAGTATTTGATAGAAGACTTTTATGACAAAATATAGAGGATTAGTGAATAGGCTTTGTGCATATGAAAAGAATGCCTATTTAAAAGACCATTATTTTTATAAAGTTGGAACTTAAAAGAACAGTGGTGAATGGTAATGGTAAATGGAGATCTAATGTTTATTGCTATTCAACTCAACAGCATAAGCACCTTAGAATCAGATTTTGAATATTTAAGTACATTGTTTTTCTTTTTGATTCAGAATCAAGCAGTTAAAAAATACTGCCTGTATGAACTTGATTCTAGGTTATGATAAAGCTGGGCCTATAAGGAAGGATGAATTATTTACAAAACTAAACAAGATAGTATTTTAAACAGATTTTTCTAGAATTATCTCATATGACTCTATAAGGTCTTTTTTACTAGGAATCATTTTTCTTTTAATTAAGTTTACACTCAGCCTGGAAGCAAACAGAGAAGTGAGGTCAATTTGTAGTTACATATGTCAATTAAAGGAAGAAGAGACATGGATTATATGTTAATGACTGTTTTCCATTATCATTTTAGTGTGGTTTTATGTGATTTAAAAAGTGGTTCCCAAACTTGTACAGACCCATGAAAAAAGATTGAAGAAACAAAAACCGCTGGGGACCATGACAAATGGAATGACATTTAAAAATCTTTTTGCCCAGAAGTATTTTTTTTTTAAAAGATTTTATTTATTTATTTATTTATTTATTTATTTATTTAATTTATTTATTTATTTGACAGAGAGAGTGAGAGTGAGAGACACTGAGAGAGGGAACACAAGCAGGGGGAGTGGGAGAGGGAGAAGCAGGCTTGCCACTGAGTGGGGAGCCTGATGCAGGACTTAATCCCAGGACCCTGGGATCATGACTTGAGCCGAAGGCAGATGCTTAACGACTGAGCCACCTAGGTACCCCCAGAAGGATATTTTTATTTTATGTTGAGAAGGGTATTTTAAACTGCCGTTTACTTGTCACCATCATTTTAAAAAAGAGAATATTTTAACACCATGAAAAATAAGGAAAATATTTTAGAATTTAAAATTTTAATAAAACTAGCTTATTTTAATAAATTCGATACTTTAAAAAATTTTTTCTTGATTTGAGCCAGTGAAATATTTTGTCTTGGCCTAGTGTGGGAATTACTAGTTAAAGTAAGGGGTTCTTGGGTGGCTCAGTTGGTTAGGTGTCTGTCTTCAGCTCAGATCATGATTCCAGGGTCCTGTGTTGAGCCCCCTGCTCAGCGGGGAGTCTCCTTCTCCCGCACTCTCTCTGTCAAATAAATAAAATCTTTAAAAAAATAAAAAAATAAAGTCATAATAGCAAACATAGCATTTACTATGTTGTAAAGCACTATTCTAAGTATTTTCACCTGCATGAACTCATTGAACATCACAACATATGAGGTACTCTTGACTACACCTCTGTTCTGCAGGGGAGGAGATGAGAGCACATGTGAACCACCACACTGTACTGCCTCTCATGTCTAAACTGTTATTTCTGTGTCTAATCTAAACTCCTGTCGGCTTAGTCCAGTGATCGTTGGTCATGTTGTGAGTAGTTGAAGAGGAAGTCCTTGCTTGCCACACATCTAATTCTGGATAATTGGGATTTCAAACAAGAACAATATGATTTTTCCTCCTAAAGGAATATAGACTTTTTAAGTTCCAAAAGGTAATGCTTCAGATGCTAGAGTTGAAATTGAGAATTTAGTGTTGAAGGAGTTAGGTGACCCTATGCTTTACTAAACCTTTGTTAGTGATATTTCATCAACTTTGGGGGGTTAGCCTACGTTTTCAACTAAAGCTGAAAGCAATAGTGAATTCCTTTTTGTAAATTTAATGAAGAATTTAGTAATCTAACAAATTTAAAAATATTTCTCTTTTGCTGCTGCTTTTCAAAATGAAGGTGCCAAAACAGTAACTTTGCAGAGTCTGTTTTAAACTTTTTGAGAATTTGTGAATAATAGTTATATAGTCATGGAGCCAGAATGTATTTGATCATCCAGTTCAGTGGTTTTTAAACTGTACTCCCAGGAGCTCTTAAGTTTGGAAGAAGCACCTCAAGAATCCTTCAAAAAGAGAGACTTCCAAGCTCTGGTCCCTGCTTCCGCTTCATGTAACGCAGCACTGCTTCATCTATTTCATACATTTTATGGTACATTTTTTAAAAGAGAATTTGGTTTAAAAAACAATATAAACTAGAGCTTAGAAACCACTGATCTTCCTTTTACAGATGAGAAAGAGACCTCTCTGTAAGTAACTTGTTCTACACTTCCTGAAACTCAACATTTGTGTAATTATTCTTTCCGTTTACAAGAAGTCATCAGCTATATCTCACCTGGGAGGTGCATTGTATTCTAATCCACAGGGTGTTGCTCAGGTCATGATTCAGTCTTTTCAGTTGTCATCTTGTGCAGTCTTCAAGGCCCAGTTGCAGGACGTAAGTCCCACGTGTCTGTGGGAGGATGCCTTCTCTTGTTTTATCTGCTTTTTCTTCAGCTCACATGTGCCTTTTCATTGTTCACTTCGTTTGTTAAAATCTAGAAGACTGATAGATGATAATGTCAGTAATGACAATAATAGTAATAACCTGAAACAAACTTTATAGTATTCTTCGAAGAGTTTTCACATTTGATTCTCACTGCTACCACCCTAATACAGGGATGGAGTGTATCCATTTTACAGATAAGGAAATCAAGGCACAGAAGACTAAGTGGTCTGTTTAAAGTCAGAAAAGACATTAATGGTAGAGCTGGAATTAGAACACTCATAATAGTGTTCATTTTTCTGTCTACCCTCACCACAAATTTTGAGATTTTCATCTTTTTCAAGAAATACCTTCGCAGTAGTATTTTATAAGCTTTGCACATGTGAGAAATTGAATGCTGTGAGTAGATTTTTATCTTTGTGTGAAGTGACATTTTGATTGCATTTATGTTTACATATGTGTTTTAATTATGGATATGGTCAGAAAAGCCATATTAAAAGTGGTGATTGTAGTTCCATTTAACTCTAGTTTTCACTATTCAAATTGTCTATAATGAATAGTGAGTCTGTTCTCCTTGCTGTAGTTTTAAATTAAGTCTAGAATTCCAGGCTGTATTCTTTCTCACAGTTTCTATAGGGAAGTGACTAGCTTATTTAACTCTGTAATTTTTGTTTGTGATGTTTGATACACACAACTGGAGTAGATAGAATACAGCTTGATTTCAACTCCTCCCTTCCCCTCTCCTGAAATTAGACTTGGTTTTTCTTTTTATTGGCAGCTGCTGTGCTCTATAGTTTTCTAAAGGGTAGGCAAAACATTAATTTTTTTTAACGAGAGGGAGAAAGTATGAATTACGATTACTTTTCTGATCATTACCATTTTTAGCTTTTCTTTTGAGTTAGAATCAAATTCTGTACAAATAGCTCAATATATCATAACCCTTTCCTATAGTTTTCTAGAACCCAAAGTTGTATTTTTAATGTTTATAGTTATCTGATTAATATGATAAAATTTCTTATCAGCATTTAAATTTGTACTTTGAAAGGGTGTTCATTTTACAGTTTATGTGTTCATTTACAATTATTTATTACTTTTAGTGAACAACTCCCATCTTTTTTTTTTTTTTTAGGGTAAATGTAATTTGTTTTATTTTAAATTTTAATTTTTTTTTAAGATCTTTATTTATTTATTCCTTTGACATAGAGAGATCACAAGTAGGCAGAGAGGGGGCGGGGGAAGCAGGCTCCCTGCTGAGCAGAGAGCCTGATGTGGGGCTCAGTCTCAGGACCCTGAGATCATGACCTGAGCCGAAGGCAGAGGCTTTAACCCACTGAGCCACCTAGGCACCCCTGGAAATGTAGGAAATTTAATGAAAGCTCAATAATATTAAAATTTCATTTCATGGGGCCCCTGGGTGGCTCAGTCATTAAGTGTCTGCCTTCAGCTCAGGTCATGATCCTAGGGTTCTGGGATTGAGCCCCACATCAGGCTCCCTGCTCTGTGAGAAGCCTGTTCTCCCTCTCACATTCCCCCTGCTTGTGTTCTCTCTCTCACTGTGTTTCTTTCTGTCAAAAAAAAAAAAAAGTCTAAAAAAATAAAATAAAAATAAAGTTTCTTTTGAGGTGTAATAAAATATATGAATTAGTCTGTGAGGGACCTGGACCTTTCAGGTAAATTTTAACTTTAATATAGAAAATTATTTAAGGCACCTCGCTGGCTGTTGAAAGAGTGTGTAACTCCTGATCTTGAGGTCATGAATTTGAGCCCCATGTTTGGTGTAGAGATTACTTAAAACGAATAAATGAGTAAGTGAAGGAAAGAGGGAGAGAGAAAGAAAATTATTTGCATAGTATTCTTGACTACGTAATTATCCAGACTCTGCTTAATTATTTAAGTCCATGACTCTGTAAGACAACTGGTGTCTTTGCTAACTCTCACGATCAGAAGCACTTGCATACATAGCCTACCTTGACTCTTAACCTGTTAATCCTTATTTTACCTTCTGGAGCAGTTCTAGCCACAATGCTAGTTCTGCCTCCTTCTATATAACAGTCTTAGCTTTTCTTTTCCCCTTATGTATTAGCTGCTTCAGGGCATACTTGTATAGTTGTTCCTGTCGTTCACTGTGTAGCGTGGTTTCTAGACCCTGTATTCCAGCTTTTGGTTTTCTGTGGTTTACTTTTGAACTTTTGAAAATGTGATGCTAGAGGAAAGGGCCCACTGCTCTCTATATGGACAGACAAAACCAATTTGGAACCACTAGAGTAGAAGGAGCTCCTTAAGGGCAATATTGTCTTTTTCTAATTTTAGTAACCCCATAAATAGTACAGTGTCCAACATTTATTAAGTACTTAGTAAAGATTTTCTTTGAACTGAACTCTCATCTTGCTTAATCTAGACATAACTATATTACAGTAATATAACCAAGAATTGAATTGACAAGAAATTGCATTCCCTTTTTTAGTGGCACTGGCTTATATTTACTCTTCTTAATTTTCACATAAATATTAGTTCATCCCCATCTTAAACTTCTGCATTTGAGTCTAAATGTAAAGTTTATAGGGGCACTTGGGTGGCTCAGTGGGTTAAAGCCTCTGCCTTCGGCTCAGGTCAGATCTCAGGGTCCTGGGGTTGAGCCCCGCATTGAGCTCTCTGCTCAGCGAGGAGCCTGCTTTCCCCTCTCTCTCTACCTGCCTCTTTGCCTACTTGTGATCTCTCTCATCTCTGTCAAATAAATAAATCTTTAAAAAAAAAAATGTAATGTTTATATTTAGAATAGTAAATACTGAGCCCATTGTTTCTGTCTACACATATTTTTTAAAAGTCCTTTATGCAAATTAACAGTACAAATGTTGGGCAAAAGAAAACCCTTTGATATAGCTGCAGATTGTATTAAGTTTATTATATAAGTTTACATACAGAAATTTTACAATGAAATTAGAGAAACTGTAATTTTTATTATAAGTGTTATTTATTGTAGGAAAATGTAAAGCTTAAACAACCTTATAATTGCTTAAAAGATAGGCATAGAGATTTTGCATCTCTTTAAAAACTCAAAAGGCCTTATTCTAAATAATTGAAATTAAATATTGTGGATTTTTTTTTTCTGTGATAAAGTGTTGTAGGTGACCATAGTCAGTTCACAGTTATATATATATATATATATATATATATATATATTTTTTTTTTTTTTTTTTTTTTTTTTTTAAAGATTCTATTTATTTATATGACAGAGAGAGATCACAAGTAGACAGAGAGGCAGACAGAGAGAGAGGGAGAAGCATGCTCCCCGCTGAGCAGAGAGCCTGATGCGGGGCTCGATCCCAGGACCCTGAGATCATGACCTGAGCCGAAGGCAGAGGCTTTAACCCACTGAGCCACCCAGGCGCCCCTCACAGTTGTATTTTATAGAGGCAGTTCATTAGTCTTTCTGCTAGTGTGTATTTGTATTTATGCTAAAGTACAAATTTTGACACAGATGAGACGGCAGTATTTATAACTCTGTATGACTTTTAATGGGATGTTACGAATGGTACGACCTAATTCTCACCTCCAAAGACAGAGTAGTAATGCACACACCTTGAGGAACACTGCTAGACTCACTCGTGTATTGAACACCCAGCTGGTAGTGATCCAGATCCTGTCAGACTGTCCAAGGCATAAAGAATAAATCCAAATAAATCTTTGGGTTTTATCTTCTCTAGGATGTGCACGGGGAGGGATTATAGATGGAGTGCTGCTTCAATCCTAAATTTCTAAATCCACACTCAAATTGATCAGAATATCCCTTTTGCTTGTCACAGACTGCTATAACTGCCAAGAGATGGATGGAGAGCTGAACATTTACTGGCAAAACTTACATTTCTTCAATTTGGATAGTATTTCTTCCTTCTGTAAATGTGTAATCTAGCACAAAGACCTAAGTCGTTTTAACATTTCCTTTTCTTACACAGTTATTGAAGGATTTTTTTTTTTAAGCATACATTTGGCATTTGGGCAAAATAGTATGTACTCAATAAATATTTGTTGAATAAATGAGTGAATCTCAAACATGTTGGGAGAATTCTCTGATTATAAGGAATTTTGTATATATATTTATAAAACATAACTCACTTTTCATTTTTCTCTAGCAGTGTACTATTTCTCATTGTCTACAAACTATTTTTCTTTTTAGGCAACTACTATAGATATAGTAACTTTCTTTCTCTGTTAGTGTAGCCATGATGTTTATTCCTCTTTATTTCTTGGAAAAATAGAGATATTTAAAATTCTGATATGTGTTTGACTTATTTGCTCTTTACCCTCTTTTTACAAAAAGGCATTTCTTGTTTATATTCTTGTTTTATTCACACCATACTGTAATGAATAGTCAGTTTTGAAGCTCTAAATTTATTATTTTCCTAAAGCTGTTCATGTAATAGGGCATTTTAATTATGAGTGAATTATAGACCTCTTTTGTATATATATTTTTTCCTCTGGTGGGCAGCAAAGCAAAGTTTATTGAGAGTTTAGTAAGGTTTATTGAGTGATAGTACAAAGCTCCTGAAGAGGGAGGGGACCCGAGAGGGTTGCCTGTGTGTATTATTTTTAATAGTTTAGAATATTATGTTTTCTAGTACTTTTTTCTGGGCTTGAGTTGAGTGACTAATACATTTATATTATATATGCTATATACTTGGTGATTTTTAAATCCAGTTAACTTTAGAAACTTGGCTTAGAAATCTTATTAGCCACTAATATAGTCATACAGATAAACAGATATTTCACTCAGTACGTGCTTATTAACTGATGGTTAACTGTGTCTAATAGGAACAGGAATTTGTTCAGAAGCAACAACAAGAATTAGATGGGTCTCTGAAAAAGATCATCCAACAGCAGAAGGCAGAGCTAGCCAATATTGAAAGAGAGTGCCTGAATAACAAACAACAACTCATGAGAGGTATATGAAATTATACAGCATATGTGTGTACATATATGTATAATGTATATTATATGTATCTTCAGATGATACCTGAAGAACATTGCTGAGATGTATGGATATATCTAATATCCGTAATATCAAATAATTGGAAATTATTTGATTGCTCTCCTTTGAGTGGTGAAAGATAAAATTGAGGTTAATAGGAGGAAAACTTTGTTAAATTTTAAGAATTTAAAAATTTAAAATTCTTTATAAAGTTATATACCATAAGACATCGAATAAATGCCTTTATGACAGGAGAAGTAAACAACAGACATATAATTTTTAAAACATTTTTTTTGTTCCAATCATGCTAGAACTTTACCTGAATAGTTCTGTATACTCGTTATGCCTTAACAGTTGTTGGTATACTTAATGGCTACATAATAGGATGGAATTTTTTTTTTTTTTTAATAGGATGGAATTTTAAGCACTTATTTCACTTAATAAAAAGTTGAGATTTTTAAAATTTCTCATTAAGATGATTAAAAGGAATTTTGGTGTTAGTGGTGGGACATTCTCTGTTTATAGGATGTTAGAACAGAATGATAGGTGGTGATAAATAATTACCTGTACTCTGGCAATATTTCATTTATAGTTCAGAATGTCATTGTGTGTATAAGTTAGTGTTTATAAAACACTTTTATGTGAATATTAAAATGAAGACCAAAGTACATGTGTAAAAAGAACAAAGTGACATTTTGAAAATTGCTTTCTTCTTCTAGCTCGAGAAGCTGCAATTTGGGAGCTTGAAGAAAGACACTTACAAGAAAAACACCAGCTGCTCAAACAGCAACTTAAAGATCAGTATTTCATGCAAAGACATCAGCTGCTTAAGCGCCATGAGAAGGTTAATGAAAGGAAAATTGGTTTACTTTTTGTTCATTTGAAGTTTACAGAGTTATTTCTGAAACTTCTACTTCTTAGAGAATGAATTTTAGATTTCTTTCTTTTTTTTAATCCTAAAATGTATTTGGTGAGGTTTAAAGTAGTTAGTTATCATGATTGCAAACTTCTTTCTATGAATTTCACCGAAGGTCACTAGTATAGTGCTTTAAGTCCTCTTCTACGTTACGATCTTCATCCTCTCAGAGGTAGCTGTTGTGGCTCCATTTATGGTCCAAGTATCTTAAAAATGTGGACTCCCTGACTTAGTAAAAGAATTTCAATGTAAGACTCATTAGGGGTTCCTGGGTGGCATAGTTGGTTGGGTGTCCCAACTTGGTTTCAGTCAGGTCGCGATCTTGGGGTTGTGGGATTAAGCCCCATGTCAGGCTCCTGCACTTAGCGTGGAGTTTGCTTGAGATTCTCCCGCCTTCTCCCTCTGCCCCTCCTACGTGTGCCCTCTTTCTGTCTCTAATATAGGTAGATAAATAAAAAAAAAAAAAAAAAAAAAAAAAAGATTATTATTACCAAAAGCTTTATACTATACTTATTATAAATTTTATTATGAGTGAAAGTTTGCTAGTTGATAATGCAACAAAGGAAAGAGCGATTTTGAGAAACAACAAATGACATGTTTGAGCATACATGTGGGTACAGTAATAAGTTATATCTATATCACTGGACTCTGTTTGATACTTTCTTAGGAAACAGAACAAATGCAGCGTTATAATCAACGACTTATTGAGGAATTAAAAAACAGACAGACTCAAGAAAGAGCAAGACTGCCTAAGATACAGCGCAGTGAAGCCAAGACTCGAATGGCCATGTTTAAGAAAAGCTTGAGAATTAACTCAACGGCCACGCCAGATCAGGACCGTGACAAAATTAAACAGGTAAATAAGCCAGTTACTCTCTTCTTTTTTTAGATTTAAAAAATTTGAATGTCCTTTAGAGGTGTCACATAATTATGTTGTAAACATTTCGAGCCACCTTGGGCTTGTTGATGTTCTCTTTGGCTTTATGAGTTGGGGCTAGATATGTGGCATATACCAACTTAGTGTTCCTATATTGGTGGCCACAGAGGGCAAAGCCCTCCGCCCCATGCCCCACAGCAGACATTGGGCTAGACTGGTCCTAAGAGGACCTAAGGAATCAGGTGACTTGGACAACTTTTGAAGTTAAAACATAGGGCTTTACTTTGCTTCTGTAGTTATAGGTCCCACACAAAAATGAACTGAGGCCACTAAGCAGATAGGAGGAACAAGGTTTTAATCAGAAGTAACCCCTCTCCCCACCAAAGCCATAATGTAGACTCCAGCTCAAGTCACAGCATATTATTATTACTTGCAACTTTAGTTTATTGTACTTTAAGTCTTGTTAAATTCCTTAATTACTCCTTTGAAAGATGTAGAAATTACATTGCTTGTTAACCATTTTTCTTTTTCTTATTTATAGTTTGCTGCTCAAGAAGAAAAGAGGCAGAAAAATGAGAGAATGGCTCAGCATCAAAAACATGAAAATCAAATGCGGGATCTTCAGTTGCAGTGTGAAGCCAATGTCCGAGAGCTGCATCAGCTGCAGGTCAGATACAGGAGCATGAAACTGAGCTGGTGGGAATGGGGCAGCACAGGTGGCTGGTTTGGAGAAAACGGTAGCTGACCAGAATAGACTGTACTTGACTCATGAAAATGCTGGGATTGAGAGGTTTTGTTTTCTGTACAGACCCAAATAAAGATCAGGTTAGTATCATAGGCACTTATTTAGCTCTTATGTAACCATGATTAATATAAACATGAGCCTAAATTATAACCTAAGAAGTTGAGTCTTTCAAAAGCAGTACTGAGTATTTTTAGTCTATTTTGCAAAGAAAATGAACAAAGTTTTCAAAATGAGATAGGTGGTTTTGTTATCAGGTTCTGAATTTAAAATTTCCTTTAGGGAGAAATAGTTCATTTTCTTCTAGGTGTTTGAAAATGATAAACTAAAGAAATGAGAATTTTTCCCCTAAGAAATTTAAAGGTTACTTAGGGGGACTGTTTTGGGCCTTGCATGGAGTATGCAGCCCATCTAGTATATAGCCTAAAATGTTTAAAATTTCAGAATAGTGTGTACATTATGGATACTCTACATATTTGCTTAATTTACTACAGTAGAATAGTTCGTAATCCCACATTCTGGTACCAGTGGGTAAAATCCATATAAGGTGTCAATTTTATGAGCACACCTTCTTAGAAAGGAAAAACAGGATCAAACTAATTCTATTTAAGTTCTTCTCATATGGTAAATATTAGATCTAGCTTGTAAACTTGTAGAAATGAAGCTATGACTCTTTCATAGTTCTTAGTCCTTGGTTTTCAAAGGAGAGCCTGAATGTCTGTGATAGTTTGATGTTTAATAAATACTTTATTATTTGAAGATAATTACATTTGTAAAAAGTTGCTTAGTTGATATGAAAATTTTTAATACAGATTTTATTTTCAGAATGAAAAATGCCACCTATTGGTTGAACATGAGACTCAGAAACTGAAGGAGTTAGATGAGGAACACAGCCAAGAATTAAAGGAATGGAGAGAGAAATTGAGACCCAGGAAAAAGGTAATTTTAAAAGCTTTAGATAAAATATGTTTGTGTTCATCCATTTATCTACCCAGTTACTAGCTGTTTAATAATATGTGTCAGGTACAGTATCAGGGGCAGGAGATATAGAGATGAAGAGACAAAGTTCCTGTCCCCCAAATGTTCAGAATGTAGTGACAATGACAAACAATTACAGTTCAGCGGGATCATTGCTGTGAAGTAAGCACAGGAGACAGGAGCACAGTGTCAAGGCCAAGGATGAGGAGTGCCTCAGTCTGCTTGGGAAGTTAGGGAGGCTTTACAGAGAAGATGCCTTATAAGCCAAGTGAGACTTCAGGATGAGTAAGAGCTTGCTAGGCATACAGACAGGTTGGGGTGTGATGGGCATCGTAAGTACAGAGAAGAGAATGGGTGAAAATGATGTGTATAGTGATCCCAAGTTACTCTCTGCCATTGGGGCACTAGGGGAGTGTACCTGTGTATAGGCATTAAGGAGGGAGAGAAGGAAGGAAGGGAGGATAGCTTAGTCTGAACAAGTTGACAGGATCCTAATTATAAGGCCCTCGTATAATAATAAATTCATGATCTAGTACAATAGGAAAGGCTCCCCTTCCCCCATCCAGCTATCAGCCATCTTTCCATTTTGTACTTCCTTTTTGACTCCTTGCTGGCGTGGTCCGATTGGTCAACCACTTCAACTCATTTTTTTCTGTAACTATGTGATCCTCTCCCTTTGCTAGCTCTCAAACTGAAACCTTTGTTTTCTCTTGGCCTTCTTGCCTACTCTACCTATCAGCTATTATTCCTTTCTTCCATTTTTCCAATTAATCTGTTAATCAAGAAAAATCTGCATTTAGGGGCACCAGGGTGGCTCAGTGGGTTAAAAGCCTCTGCCTTCAGCTCAGGTCATGATCTCAGGGTCCTAGGATTGAGCCCTGCATCATCCGGCTCTCTGATCAGCAGGAAGCCTGCTTCCCCCTCTCTCTCTGCCTGCCTCTATGCCTACTTGTAATCTCTCTCTCTCTCTGTCAGATAAATAAAATCTTTAAAAAAAAAAAAAAATCTGCGTTTAGCACCTACTGTGTGCTAAATGTTTCTAGAAGAAGCAAAATGACCAAGTCAGTTGATAGTGAAGCTTTTTAATTTAAATTTTATGTATTGTTAAATTTTTGAAGAGGTAATGCATTCATTTGGATCGGAATTCAAAAGTACAGAAGGGCCTTTTTTCCAGTTTCTTTAATTTTCTGTAGTCTAGCTTTCACCTGACTTCCCAATTGAACTCATTGTCAGTAGTCATGAGTGAGTTGCTAAGAGCCAAATCATATGGTATTATTTCACTTGTTTCTTAAAATTCTCTTCTCGGGGTGCCTAGGTGGCTCAGTTGGTTAAGCATCTGCCTTTGGCTCAGGTCATGAATGTGGGATCCTAGGATCGAGCACCGCATTGGGCTCTCTGCTCACTGGGGAGTATGCTTCTCCCGTTGCCCCTCCCACTGCTTGTTCTCTCTCTTTCTCTCTCAAATAAATAAAATCTTAAAAAAATTCTTGGGGCGCCTGGGTGGCTCAGTCGTTAAGCGTCTGCCTTTGGCTCAGGTCATGATCCCGGGGTTCTGGGATCAAGCCCGGCATCGGGCTCTTTGCTCAGCCGGGAGCCTGCTTCTTTCGCTACCATTCCCTCTGCTTGTGTTCCCTCTCTCGCTGTGTTTCTCTCTGTCAAATAAATAAAATATTTTTAAAAAAAATTCTCTTCTCATCTGACTTTTATGACCTAACTCTTTTCTTTCTCTGTGCTCTTTATCACTTTTTCTTTGTCTTCTAGTCACCTGAAACAGACATCTTGCAGCTTTCCACCCTTGATGATCCTGTGCCTAGTCATGGCTTCATCTGCTGCATATTTAAGGACAGTCCCAGCACTTGTATAGTAGGGGTTGTATAAAGTACAAATTCTGAAGTCCTATAGATCTGGATTCAGATCTCAGGGATGACATGATTAATTTTGTCACTTAACATTCCTACGCCCAGTTTTACTCATTTGTTAAACAAAGATGACACTATGTACGTAATTGGGATTGTTAAGACCTAAAAGAAGTGATATGTGTGTACAGCACTTCCTAATACCTGAGCTGTAGTCAGGGTTCCATAAATAGTTACCATTAGTGTTACTGTTTCTTGATTTGTTACTATTGGTTCATGCTCTAAGCACTCATTTCCCGCCTGGATGTTCCATTCCTTCTTATTTCACTCAGGGCTCTGTTGCAACATCATCTCACCGAAGGTTTCTTTTTCTGATGACTATGCATGAAAGAGCCTCCATGCCTACCTCAGACATTCCCTATCCCCTCACCTCTGTTTTCCTTCATAACATTCTTCACCACCAGACACAATTATTTCGTCGTCTTTTCCCACAAGAATGCATGCTCTTTGAAAGCAGGAGCATTATCTCTTGGTTCACTGGTATATATCAGCTTCTAGAATAGTTGCTGGCATATTGTAATGATTAAATCATACCTATTGAACGTTGGCTAAAGATTGTAAGCTCAGTGGAGATAAAACTGAACTTAACAGTCTTTCTGCGTCCCCATCTCACTATGTCCCCCCCAGCATCAGTGTGCTTCCTCACATCCCTGTCCTCTTGACATCCAGTCTGACAACCTGAATTGTCCTTCATTTCTATCAAATCTCATTTCAATGAGATGACAAGTAATTTTAACTCTCTTTTTATAATATTTCTCTTTCCCATTGCTATCATTCTACTGCTTAAAAATGTTCAGTAATGTCCTAATGGGCCTTCTGGTCTCAAGTTCCTTTTCCTTTCTTCCTATTTGTCTGCTATCAGAGTAGTTATATTCAGGAACATCTCTGGTAGTAGCATTGTGGTGTTGATAAATCTTTAGCTCTATCAGAATAAAATAGAAATGCCTCAGTTTGACTTTGTAGCTGTCATAGTGCCATACATTGGCCACCATCAAACTTTTCTAGTGTTAATCTCCCACAAGCCACTTTGTTCCCTGTTTATATTCTGGTATTTGGTATAATCACCATTACTCATACCACATCTGTGGTTTCCAGCCTGTGTGCATTGTTTCAGGCCCCTCTGTAGGCATACCTTCCACATCCTATCAAATTCTTTCCTTTAAGACTGAACTCGTGTTTCACCTCTTGTGAGAAATGCTCCTGCCTCTTTCTGTCTTCTGCTCTATTTTGTGCCTCTGCCGCAGCATGTATCCCTGAACCACTTGTCTGCAAGATCGCTGATACCTCAAATGTTTATCCAGCCCTTACTATATACGCTCTGTATTGTGGGGATGTAAAGATGATCTGGCCTAGGGCTTACTTCAAACAGCTTAAAGTTGAGTGTGGAAGAAAAGACATGCACATCAAAAATCAAAATAAAAACCAGAAAATGGAAAGTGCCATGTGGGAGAGAAAGGTAGTAGTTAATACTAGGTGCCATCTATTGAGTGTCTGCTATGTGTTGAGTACATCGTGATCACATTTAATCCTCATATAACAACCCAGTGAGGTAGGTGACACTCTCCCTATTTTACAACAGAAGGATGAGATGATCCTGTAATATAAGTTATACATTCGTATGGCTGAGCCAGAGGCTTCAACCTAGGACTGTGCACAGCCTAACCTAACAGTTGAGCACTCTGGTCTTCCTTAGGATAGGTCTTCCTAGCCTTAGGATAAGATACAGAGAGAGTGTTTTGAGCAAATAGTTTTATTCTTGGCTGTCAGAGTAAATTCTGTTTGTAATACCAGTGCATAATTTCTTTTTCCCTTCCTTTTTAAGACACTGGAAGAAGAGTTTGCCAGGAAACTGCAGGAACAGGAGGTGTTCTTTAAAATGACTGGGGAGTCTGAATGCCTTAACCCATCAACACAGAGCCGGATATCCAAGTTCTATCCTATTCCTAGCTTGCATTCCACTGGGTCATAACAACAGGAAGCATTCTGTGCTTGGGTTTGGCTTTTTAAATATGTCATTCTGTTCTCTTCATCTTCTGCCATAATCTATATCAGAGAGCTTATGAAGACAATCACCTGCCTCGCCTTCTAGGTGTTTTTGTTTGTTTGTTTTGTTTGTTTATTTAGCAAAGATGAAGGGAAAGGAACCCAGACAGATGCTGGGCCATGTTGGCAAAGTGGCATCTTGCAGTAATTCCCTAAGGTGATTTTGTATATTAATCTTAAAAATTGTGTTCTTTAGACACTGTTACCTGAAAAACTGTTAGTATTGATGTTTGAAGTTTTTTTTTTTTTAAAAAGGTATTAGGCCATTGAGTATTAGTGAGTATCTTTTCACTTGGCCGAACTTCTCAGAGATGCCTAAATTCTATAGCTGCAACTCTGCTGTAGAGAGTTGAAATAATTTTCTTTTCGTGAATCAGCTCTCAATGACAAAGCTATGAGTTGCTCAAAATACCGTATTGATTGAATAAATAAATCTATTTTGTCTTTAAATAGCAAAAGACTCTTTTAAAAAAGAAACATTATTGAAATAATTTGTCTAAAATAATTACCTGTTTAGTCATGAGCTAATAATTAAGGGTGCTAATTTTATTAAAATAGTGCCTAAAACATTGAATTTCAATTGAGTCTGAAGTATGATTTCTTTTTTTGATTCAACAGGGACAGACATCCTTAGCATTAAGCATTATTGTTTTTTAAATCTTGGTCCTATTACCATTTGATAGAAAATTTCATCCTCAAATATATATTGTGCAAAGTTGGAAAGATTAAAAAAAGGTAGCTTTTAGATATTAAAATTGGAAATATAACACTCACCAAATTAAAAGAAGTATAGACTTAGGGTCCTAGCTTATTGCCTACAATAATCTGTGAGCTGGTTAAGTGACCTTGCCCATCCTAGCACATTTTGTTCATTGAAAACTCTACCTGAGGCCTGTAGGCTCTGAGTTACACTTATAAATGTATTTTCTGAAATTAATTGTAAAAGAGGCATTTGTTCAGAATACTTTTTTTTCTTCAAAAAAGCATTTAAATAAAATATTTAGGCAATGTCAGAAATGACTTTGTTGAGAGAAAGTCATTTGTTTTTTGGTTTTATTTAGTTTCATGTTTAAATTATTTACTTTGGGAAAAGCCTGAAACCTTTATCATGTGGTTGCTGATACATGTAATTATTAATGAAATGTTCACTCTTGATCCCTCTTGTGACTCAGAATTCCAAGCCCAAGTCAGGTCAAACAGTATTATGCAGTGTACTTTGGCAGCTGAGATGGCCCATTTGTAAATGATGCTTGCCATTTGCCATTTTCTACCTATTCATTTTCAGGAGTACTAAGTACCAAATTGCAGATGTTTCAGTTTTTAGTTAAATGACATTTGAGGCTGGTGAAAAATTTAAGTGTAATTTTGTGGGAACACTGATTCATAATAAGAAAATGTAAATATCCGTAGCACTTTCTTACACTTAATTTGAAAACTTTGAATGCTGAACCTTATTTTGTCAGTGATTTAGATGATTTGAAAATGCATGTGATTTTAATTTTTAATTGTTTTGACAAGCATAATTTCTTGGACAACTTTGTAGGTAGCCTTAACTTCTGGCCAAGTTTGTTTTTTATATAAATATATATACATATACATATATATATATATATATATATATTATGTATGGTTGTAAATTCATACACTTATCACATTGAATGTGTTACTGTATACAAAACTCTTTTAATGCTTTATTCTCAAATGCTGGGTTGAAAATATTTTGAAAGCCTTTTAAAGTATATATCTTTATAAAGTAATATTCAGGATGATGGAAATTGTTTATATTGTTATGCTAAAAATGACAGTATAATGTTACCCAGTGTATTTAATGATTTATTTGCAGAGGAAGAGAGGAGGAAGGTTCTCATACCATTCTCTCCTTTGAAATTGTCAGTTTATTGGCTTTATAAAAAAATTAATATTTCAGGTAGTGTACACTTTTTCAGTATTATTTTTAAGAATAATCCTGTGTCTTAAATAGTTTGTGGCACATAATTAATTTGGTCTGAATATTTGATTCTTTTTATTCCTTTCAACTTGACATGAGAGTATTGAATAAAGAGGCTCAGAGTAGAACGGTTGACACTCTGGTAAGTTTATTAGCAAATTTTGTAAAACCCTTAAAACTGCCTTTTGGATTCAGTGTTCGTATTGGGGTTCTCTTTCAAATATGACCATATTCATGTGGGGGCAGGACTGCAAAATGATACATGTGTAGAGGTGGAACGTTCTTTTTAATGCTTAAAGTTACATAAATCTTTTCCAAAAAGATATTTTGTTACAGAATATGCTGTTCTTACCCTTCCCTGCTCACTTCTTGTCGGGCCCTATATTCAAATAGATAATAGTAATCATTTGTGGAGTTTTTTGTGGTTTTTTGTTTTTTTTTTTTAATAGTGATTGTTCTTGCATGAAGTGTAGGTGGGGAGTTGGGGAGGGGCACAGACTTCTTTGAAAGAGTACAATCAGATCCATTCCTGACTTGGTGGTTTTGTTGCTGTAGCAGAATGTGTATGACGCGCATGACAGAAATTGGCCGCGTGCGCCCCGACGACAGCAGCCCCCTTCTCCCCGTGCGCTGTGGACGTGCCCCACACTGCACTTCTGCAGGCCTCGCTTGCAGAGCTGGTCGCACCGGGTTGCCTTTCCTTGTCCTGTCAGTCGTAGTTGGGTGTGAATTGCTGAATTAGCTGCTATTCTTTATGGAGTCACAATTAAGCTTTTTCCTACCCTTTTCAGTGGGGAAGCTTTGGGGGGGGTGGGGATAAAGAGGAAATCAAGAGTGCTTATACTTTGTTGAAAATATTAGAACTTTCCTGTGACAGGATACAGCAAATTGTAATTAAATATAAACCAGAACCAGAGCTACCTCTAAGTAGTGTTTCCTCAAGCACAAAGCTCTCAGGCATATGAGACCCTCTTTAATGGAGGGTCTCTGATTTCTTGAGCATCAGCGAGTTCAAAAGTGACTGTCTTTTGTATTCTGTTACTTCCCTGGTAACTACACACTTTCTCCCATTCCACACTGTGCGTAAATGGCAAAGACTCTTCTGAGAAGCCAAATTCTGTCCAGGATGAGCTCTAGATATTGTTGATTAAAGGAAAGCCTGGAACTGGGTGAAGAGGAGAGTTACTTACCAGTTCTGAGAGTCTTCCAGTGAAATAAATCACTTCTTTTTGGGGAGATGATCTTTTATAGAAAATGGGATATTTTAAGTGCTTTTCTTGAAGGCACAACAGTTAATGCCTCTATTGTTGCTAGTCTGTGGCTGACATGGTTTTGATATGACTTTAAAATTTCTGCTAAGCTTGAGTCGGATGTTACACCAGTTCTAAATGTTGGCTGCAGCTTTGTGATTCTTTGCTGATGTTTGCAGTGTAGTAACTTCGTGAGCTGAATTTGCAGGAAGAATTTTGTTTCCGATTATGCCTCTTGTCTATTTGGGAGCAACATGTCTTTTCAATCATGGGATTGACAAATGAAAAATAAAGTTATTTCTTAATCTACTGTGGGATGCAGTCTTTTATTAAGAATCTGTGATACTGGGTTGTCCTTCATGAGAACATTTTGCTGCATTTTTTGGTCCCAGTTTTATTTTTAACCTTCACAGTCCTCCAGGCCTTTAGACCCTTCCAGACTTACCTGTGTTCCTACCTGACTCATCACTACACATAACAATGTACTTTTTACAAGTAACTCAAAGGAGGGTGTCTTTCAGCATATAAACCCCTCCTTTGGGTGGTGCTTAAAATAGTTCCATATGTATACATACTTTTGTATGTATATATACATACTTCAAATTTTTCTTCCCTTGGGATGGATGATTTTTCTCACCAAACATTTCACTTAACCATATGACCTCACTTCTCCTAAAAATAACCGCTTTTCACCATTGAAAACATATGATATGAAAACATCAATGATGCAAGATTCAATCAAAGCAAGATTCATGCAAGATTTAGGCGCCGTCATTTGGCAAGTGTTCAGCTTGGCTGGAGGGAGGCACGCTGTGTCCTTTTCTAACCCAGGAGCATCACACACTATCAAGCTCATTCTTGACCTTTTTTTTTTTTTTTCTTTTTTTAAGTGAAACAAGAGGCTCAGATCCACCTTCATCCAGCTGAGGATAATATCTCATGTCTGTCCATCTTCTGATTCTGTCCAGAGAAGGTAGCAGCAGATTTGGACTCTTACCCTATTTTAATTGTGCATAGGACCCTGAAGTTTTAGATAACTTGGAAAGATAAATGAAGTAACTAGGAACACTCTGATCAAGTGTGATTAATATAAAGGTAAGAATCTATTAAAGGGGATCTAACACTTGAGCCCCCAAAGCTACTATTACAAAAATAACTTGATCCATCCTTTAGGTTAATCAGTTAAAAAGGTGTGACGCAGTCATTCATTTATACACAAGAACTTTCCATTACGTAGTGAAAAGCTTGAAATTCCGAAGGTCTTATGAACTCGTTTTTTAGAATTCCCACGATGATTTGTAGCAGGTAGCTGTCATGTCGTGATAAAGCTGGTCAGCGGACCACCAGAATGGTGCCTCACCAGGTGTTGCTGCTGGCAGTTGTTCAACGCACAACTAAGTGGTATGTTGTTTTCCCAGAATAATACATGAGGTACTCGGGAAAGACCACACGGGAAGTAAACTATCCAGACTTGTAGAAGGTAGACCAAGAGAAGTCGATTCCTTTTAATCCCATGTTTAATGATCCAGCAGTGGAGAGTTACAGCTGATAACATTTCACAAGTTGGTTTAGTGTAGCCTTCTCTGAAGTTGAGTGATTTTACTGTGCATTTCTGTGAAGCTTTTGATATTTGTGCATTTTTCCTTTTAGGGAGTTTTGGTCTTCCATACGTTGTTACGTGCACCTTGCGATCATAACTTTTTTGTTCCAGGAGAAATCACTCCATTAATTGCAAATAATCTGTTGCTCATCTGTTGCGTATGTGTTTATTTTAAATAGTTTATGTTCAGGGAAAACCTTCAGATGCTTTTTAATATGTTTAGGTTGAGTTAGTAGTTGATCAAGGTCTCCCTTTAAAATCTCAGTGATTAAACAAAATGCCAGAATCTGTGTTCCAAACACAAGAGTTTTGTTTTCTTGTGTGTAGTAGTGTGAAGAGTTGATAGTATATGGCTGCCCCCAAACTTTTTCCCGCCTTTATCTTTCCTTTCCTTGCCCTTTGTCTTTCCCTCTTTTTCAATCTTACTCCTTGTCTTTTTTCATTCTTGTCTCTTTGTCTCCCTCTCCCTTTTCCACCTTTGTCTCTTCCTCATTCTCCTTTTCTCTTTCCTTTTTTCCATTTTATTCCCTTTTTCATTCCTTCTGTCCTCCCTCTATTTCTGTCTCCCCTACATCCTGCACTTCTCTTTCCTACTTTGTCTCCCACCCCCTTCCTCCCCTTTTTCATTCTATTTCTTTCACTTTGGTTAGATGGATCACACTAAACATATTAAGAAAAAAACTTTAATTGGAAATTTTGCGATTGAAGTGACTTTTCATCTAACAGACCACATACTTGTTTTAGATACTGAAAAGTGCTTAAAAAACAACTGTGCCCAGTCCCCTGTGCCATTTCCCAGCATCGAGTTTTCTGTTTCCTTCTTTCCGCACTGCCCTTCCTACCCCCCACCCCAGGTCTAGTTCAGTAGAACACCTCTCTAAATGCTAGCATGCCCCTATACAAACAAACTGTAGCTACAATCAGACTGACTTTCTAAGCAAGTGGGAATAGGAAAAATGGTGAGAAATGACTATTAGAAACCCTGTCACTACTTCAGGGGAAGTGAATTTCTTAATTTTTTCAGTTGCAAGATTTGCTTCTTAGCCAAGTCCTTTCTATGACTAGAGAATGCAGAACAAACAGGGAGGAAGGAGCAGACAGCACAGCCTTGCAGCGATAACCAGAACACACCCCATCCCTGTCTTCCCTTTTCTGGCTCATTCTTAGGCAAAGCTCAAGGACTCCTAAGCCAACTTCTGGGTGCTGGGCTTCCCTGGGTTGTGGCTGAAACTAAGAGCTAACGCAGCCCGGGACTCAGGTCGAGGGAGCCGAGCAGCCAGGCTTGAGTTCTGCAGCTGCGGCTGCTATGGCGTCACGCTGTGGAATGGTTCAGGTTTCCATTGGATGATACGTCTACACAGAGAATGTGCCAGACTAAACCAGGTGTTCTCTTTAACTGGCTGTGCTGTCACAGTAGGAAGTGAGCCTCCAGCTTCCAGCCTCTGGAGAGACGCTGACTTGAGTGCCATAAGCCGTTGCAGGAACTGGTGCCAGGGTCTGCTCACCCAAGCTCACGGCTTGATGGCGATGCTTCTCTTCCTCCGCCCCACATAGACTTGGTCACCTGCAAGTTAGAAGAGGAGGAAGTTAAGTATCTTGTGGCCTATGGGCCTTCAGATTGGGCAATTATATAGCAACTGTGACAACTGCAAAACGGGCCTGAAAGATGAACTCTTTTGTAAGACCCAGTGTATTTAAATTGTTTATCCTATTTCATCACCGAGTGGTTGAGTGGTTTTCTTTTCCTGCTGGCATTGGCAGTCTCTTTCCTTTCTCCCTAGCCGTTCATTTCATTGTTATGCAAATAATCCCAATGGCAGCCTCTGCCTGTAGTAATTGGTATTTGCCTTAATTTTTCAGGCTTGCTCTGGAACAGACTGCCTGCTACTCTGAGCATCAGCTTCCCAGCACCGCAGAAACTGGCAGGCAAGGCTTACCTTTGTCTCCTTTTTCTCCCTTGTGCCCTCGAGGCCCGGGTGGTCCAGGCCGACCTGGCGGTCCTGCGGGACCCCTCTCACCTGGAAGTACAGAGAGGGCTGTGCTTAGTCAAGTGGGAGCTTGGGGTCTGGAGGGGCCCCACACACAGGATCCTAGACAGCACTGGCAAGGAGGTGGCTTCCCAGCAAGAGGGGGTGTTTACACAGGATCCTGGTGGCTTTTTCCCTGCCACCACTTACCTTTGGGTCCTGACGTGCCCACCTCTCCTTTCTGCCCAGGGGGGCCTGGAATGGCTCCATAAGCTGCAGGGGGAGAACACTGGCCTCAGACAAGAGGTTACTCTAGAGCTTGGGAGGTGAAGGGAGTGGCAGAGTTGGGACCCAAAGAAAACAAAGTAAATCAGAATTTATCAGATTTTTCAGCCTCTCAAGTGTTAATAGGGCGAGGTTTTTTGGGAGACTGGTTTCTCCCATGTGAAACTTGCAGCAAATAAGTGTCAGGAAAGCAACCAAGGAGCTGCCCTTACTTCGGAAAAAGTCCATGAGGTCCTCGGTCACATTGCTGTAGGCAGAGAAGACCTTGCTGATGCCGGGGGGGCCTTGGGGCCCTGGGCGGCCCGGCGGGCCCTGGACAGTGTAGGCCATCCCTTGCAGTAGCCCCTGACCTGTGAAGCACCAGAGTGTGGGCACAGGCAGCAGCATCCCTCAGTCCCCCTCCCCCCCAGAACAGAGCCCTCAGACTGCCCACGTCCCACTAGACGAGGTGGCAGCAAGGGAGAAGCCCTGCTGGCCTCTTTCGTCGGCCTCCCCCTCGCCCCCCACACTGTGGACTGGCCCGGGCCTCTGCTGCCACGGCCTTTCATCAGAGGCTTGCTGACAGCAACGTTGTGCTGAGAAGGTACAGAGAGAGAGGACTTCTTAACCAAACAACCTTCCCTCAGCCCCACCAGAAACCATCCTTGTCATAAAGACTACTCAGACCCACCACTAGTTGGCTGGGGAAGCAAGTCCAAAGACCCCAACACGCCCTGTTCCCCGCAGCACAGGCCCTGTCCTGACTGGGGCTCCTGAACCAGGCTGGCTGTGAATTGGGTCTGGGCATCTTGTCTTCAGTCCCTGCCCATCTGATTCTAGAAGTGCTATCCCCCCAGCCTAGGCATTCCGAAAATGAGAGGGTGAGTTTCTGGAGCCTATACTTTCAGCTGCTCACAGACTCACCTCCACCCTCCCACAGCACCAAGACCTGAGGGTCAGGACTTACGCTGCAAGCTCTCAGACACCCGAACAGCCAGCTCATTGTAGTCCAGACCTCCGGCGAAGCCAGCCCCGAACGGTCCACCTTCACCACCGTACATGCCACCTTCTGCTGCTCCCCCATAGCCTCGGTCCAGGCCCATGTCCAGGCCAAAGGCCCCCCCTTCACCAAGGGAGCCTCCACTGGATCCTCCTATGCCCATGGAAGAGCTGTAAGAGGAGCCCCGACTGACCGACGCGCTGTGAGAGGAGGACCTGCTGCCCCGGCTGTAGGAGCCATCCATGGACACAAGGCGGCTGTCCCCAGGCGGCCCCTGGGGTCCTGGAGGGCCCGGTGGGCCCACAATGAAGCTCCGCACATCCGGGCCTGTAGGAAGGAGGCCGCATTAGTTGGGGCTCAGGTCTGGGGATGGAGAGGAAGGGAGTTAAGAGGCCTCTCCCAAGGTCTCATGGTCCCAAAGCAGGATGTGAACCTCAAGGCACTTGCAGTGGAGTAGGAGTGCCGACAAGGGAGAATGTGGGCTCTCCCCACTAGTGGCGCTCACGCATTTGGCCTCCTGGGTTCGTTCAAGCACCAGCTGCCCTCTCCCAGGGAGGAGCCAGGTCTGGGAAGGGGGCACCTACTTGTTAGGTAGCTGATCAGTTCACTCCGGAAGCTGTCACTGTTTTCGGCCGCGTAGGTTGCCAGAGCTCCCGAGACCCCTGGAGGCCCTCGAGGGCCTGGAGGACCAGGAGGGCCTGGAGGGCCAGGGATGGAGGACACACCAGCAGCTGAACGGGAGGCCAGAGAAAAAGAGGTCAGGGATGGCCTACTGGGGAAGCTGAGTTCCCAGCCTGTGCTCGGGCTGGGATGAGGGGACGAGGGCCTACTGGGGGCCCAGCTCCTGGCATTAGCCTGGAGCCAGTGCTCAGACCTGCCTCTCCATTCCCGGGTTGGAGCCTCACTCGACCCAAATCCCACCCCCTTCCCCCGTTCTCCTGCCACACCATCACACACTGTTCATGACTTCTCTAAGGGCTGCACTTGGGAGAAGGTCTCTCCCAACCAGTCCCGTCATAGCTGAAAGCACCTCAGAAGCGAGGGTGTTGCTCTCCAGGACCTAGCCCTGTATGTGCTTCAGGAGGACTGGGTTACTGGTCCGACAGTTTAACTCTCCCTGGCTGCCTCCTCCCTGGGCCTTACTGTGCAGGTAGGAAGAGAGGTCCTCCACGCTGATGCTGGACCACACGTTGCCTGGGATCCCTGGGGGCCCAGGGGGACCGGGGGGCCCAATGATGCCTCTGTATTCAGACCCTAAGACACCAAAGAAGAGGTGGGGGGGGTGTGGGCCGAGGGCCTCTGCCTTCTACCCCAAGTCACGTGGACAGATGGCCCCTGACCAATCTTACCCTGAAGCAAGGAGAGGAGCTCCTCATAGGATGTTCCTGGCAAACCAGGGGGTCCCGGGGGGCCAGGAAGCCCAATGCTGATTCCAGAGCCTGAGGAACAAGACCCCAAGTTGTGACAGATTGACACCGCATGGGTGTATGCAAGTTGTGTGTGAACTCCATACGGGCCAGTGCCCCAGACACTCCTGGCTTCCCTGGCCAGGCTCGGCAACCTGCTCCGGGGCCACAGATGTGAATGGCTCTGAACACGGCTCAGTCCCTCTGGGCTTGGTGCCACGTGGCAGGGGAACATCGGGGGCCACTGCAGGCAAGTTCAGCTCCCCCCTCCCCCCGCCACCAGGGCCCTGCTGACTGTCTACCTGCAGTGGGCAGACACTCACTGGACATGTAGCTGAGAAGGCGACTGCTCAGCTCGGCGTAGTCCAAAGACTGGAGGGACCAATCTCCAACCAGATACTGACGCAGATACTGCCTCACGTCATCCCCTGCAAGGACAGGATGCACCGGTGTGGGTCCCCCCAGGCCACAGGGCTCCCGCACTACCACGCAGCCATACCTAGGTCTGCCCCCACGGGCTGGCCCCCGAGTTCTGGGGTCTCAGTCCACAGGGGCGAGTACCCGATGAGACACCTGCCAGTTACCTGGCACCGGGGATGGGGAGATCTGCCCCCATTCCCTTGAGTACGGACTCACAAGTGGCCGGGACCGAGGAGGGGCGCCTCCTCCCTGCAGCCCTCACTGGGCTCAGATCCGGACCAGTGGTGCCTCCAGAGCCCCCACCCTCCGGCCCGCACCGCGGGCACTCACGTTTCAGCACAGCCACGATGTCCTCAGAAGAGATGGAGGCGGAGCTGATGCTGTACCCCGAGGCTGTGGGGAAGGAGACTCGTGTTACCCCCCTCTCCGCTGCAGGCCCACCAGGATGGGGCCAGCCAGCTGTTCATTTGCAGAAATGAACCACTGGGGGGGCGCAAGGGGCTATTGGGAATGTGTGGGAAAAAATGTGTTTTGTTGCATAAGAAATGCAGTTCGTCTTCCAGAGCATGGTTTGGCCCCACTCCTGCCAGATCCCACCAGTCTCGTTCCCTTTTCACACCCTTAGGACATGTCCATGACAAAAAGGCTGTTCAAATGGCTCTGCAGTGCAGCCTCGCCTTAATCTGAGCAACCCCTTCTCGAAGCTCGATCCCGGTGGCTGGAGAGCCATGAATTCAGAACTGAACTCCACATCCCGAAGGGCAAAGTAAGTGCGGGCGCTCTGGAAGAAAGTGACCGCGGGCAGAAGGGGTCCTTACAGGGGTGGGGCGAGGCTTACTCTGCAAGTAGCTCCCGACACGGCTTGCCAGCTCTGAGTAGTCGAAAGTCTCCCCCGCAATGGTGGTGACAGGCCCTGGGGGACCAGGAGGTCCAGGGGGACCCTGAACTCCAGAGAGATAGGCCCGAATGCTGTCACCTGCCAACAAAGAAAGCAAAGTCAAGCCTGTTCCCAAGAGGGCATGTCCTCTCCACAGAGATGACCTGAAGCACTTGGTGAGATGTCTTCCCCGTCACATACATGGCCCAAGACCAGACCAGCAGGGAGCCTAGACTCCTGGTTACAGATAGAGAAACTGAGGCCAAGGCTGGCACCAGGTCTGGTGCTACTTGAAGACAGGACCAATGAAGCTCTGGTCAGCCACCCATCTGACAAAGCTCCTTGCCCACATTCTTGGACATCACAGCCTCACATACATGGGGAGTACAGGGATAAGGCTGGGGGTGTACACTTGTGTGCAAGTCTATGTGTGGCTGTGTGCGCACGTGGATAAGCGTGTGGGTAAGAACCAACCTGTTCGGGAAACTGAGAAGGCAGGTGTCAGGGGAGTGCGTGAACACGCAGTCCTGGCTCCAGGGGGGATTTCTGACCTAGGCCCGGCCTACACACTGCTGTCCTCTGCCACACGCATGCACGCACACAGGCACAACCCTCTGGCCCTGCTTGCTGCCTCTGGCTCCCACCCACTCCCCGAGCTGCCCCCACCACCCCACACTGGGACTGGCCGTAGATCAGTCATGTTTGTTTATGTGAGGAGGAGGAGAGCAGAGGACTCCTGAAATAGCCGGGCTCCAGAAAGCACTAGAAATGCCCCAGCCAGAGGAGACACACACATGTGCACACACACTGGGACCCCGGCACTCACTCTGCATGTACTCAGAGATGTACTGCTGGATCTCCCGGCCAGAGCTGCTGATGGAGCCTGGAGGCCCTGGGGGGCCTGGGGGGCCTGGGGGGCCTGGCATGAACATGGTGCTTGACGACGATCCCCCTGCAGGAAGGAAAGCCTTCTGAATCTACCAAGAAAAGCCCACCTGACGGTCAAAGAAGGGCCCAGACACTGCTTCCAC
Source organism: Procyon lotor (assembly GCA_028646535.1). Taxonomy (NCBI): domain Eukaryota; kingdom Metazoa; phylum Chordata; class Mammalia; order Carnivora; family Procyonidae; genus Procyon; species Procyon lotor. Next base: position 49,637,953 of record CM053617.1, read on the forward strand.
AGCCCAAGGAGGGAGGATCTTTCTTAGTGGGAGAAAGAAGATGGTGGCAAAGAGGAGGGTCCCTCCAAAAAGAGAAGTAGGGAGTGCCCGGGGCAGCCACTGTCAGAAAGGGGCTCCGAGTTGGGCCTGCCCTGGCCAGACCCTCCCTTTGGCAACCTGCTCACGACCCTCACCTCTGCACACCCCTGGTGCCCACGTCTGTTCTGTTCATCACTTGCCATCGTTAGCTACCTTTACTTGGCAGGGTCCTCCCCTCCCAGCCCCACCAATTTAGAACCACTGTAAAAGCAGCACAGAGGCCTAGCATGTGGAGAAACGACCTGATCAACACTGAATCGTGGGTGGGTTTGGGGGGACTGAGTGAATCCGTGTCCTTGCTTTAATTAGGGGGAAAGAACTCTGGTCACCTTTGGTTCTTACCTTGAGAGAGACCACCAGGAATGCCAGGAGCCCCTGGGACCCCAGGATCACCTGGAATCCAAACCGAGAAGCGCTGCTGGCATCACCTCCTCCAGGAACCCTGCCCTGGTTAAGCCCAACCACATTTCTCCGCACGTGACTCCATGGCTGTCCCATGTCTCTCCGTTTCTGCTGCGCTACTGCGAGCTCGGTTCAGGCAGAGTCTGTCCTCATCCCCTTCTCCCTCCAGCCTCTCCTTCCTCCCAAGCCTTTAGCACAAGCACTCCCTGCCTTCTATTCTGACTCTGGGAGCCATTCTTGCTCTCAGGCCTGTCTTCTTAGCTGTTCCCCTCACTGACCTTTGTCCCCCTTGGGTCCCTGGGGGCCAGGTGGTCCCTGCAAGTTGAGTCCGAGGGAACTGGAACCTGGAAGCCAACAACACACAGAGCCGTCAGCCAGGGCCGAGGGGCTCCGGCCAGAGCCAGCAGTGGGGGCGCGGGCCTAGCACTTACCGGAGGCGGAGAACCCTGGGAGGCCTTGCTCGCCTAGGGGACACACCCGAGAGGGGTCAGTCAGCGGTGCTCCTCCCCCTCCTCCCCAGGCCCAGCCCTCACCCCACCCTCCCTCCCAAGGCTCCTCAACCTGGAGCAGCCTTGGGCACATTCACCTGCACGCATGAGTTCCCAGACACCCACATATCCACCCACATTCACAAACACATTCATTCACAGGAAGCTCAAGGCTCTCAAAGGGTCAGCTTTTGCCACTCCCGACCCTACCCCACCCCACCCCACATTTCGTCTGATGCCAGCTCTACTGTACCTTGGTGTCCTCGGGGGCCTGGGGGGCCTGAGGGAAGGAGACAAACAGTTGTGAGATGCACACCTACTGGGTGCTGTGGCTTCAAGGGGCCCATGGGGGGGAGGGCTGGGGCTCTGGGCTGGACAGACACGGGGCGCGGGGCTTCTCATGCTTCTACTCCCAGCAGGCCAGCACTGAGGCGGGGGTTCCTTGTGGAGCTTCTAGCCCCCGTGCCCCCACCCCACACTCCCGACAGCCGAGTCCCTCAGGGCATACAGGAGAGGACACACGTGCCCCAGGTTGTCCCACCTCGTCCCGCTTCTCCTGGCCCCCTTGAGCAAGCAGGGGCACACAGCCTTCAGTGCCCTAAGACATGACTCACCTTGGTCTCCCTTGGGGCCAGGGGGGCCAGGGGGTCCTGGGGGGCCCGAGAAGAAGGTCTCTGCAGAGGAGAAAGAGTTTGGAGTGTGGACACGGTGGTATTTGTGAGACAGCAGCACCCGGCACGGAGCCTGGCACACCACAGATGCTCCATCCACGCTTGTCAGAGGCATGGATAAATAAATGGAGAACCGGAAGGTTGCGTAGAAATGTAAATGAGAGAAAAAAAACTAACAAATAGGACGGTCAGATAAATGGGTGGGTGTATTTTGCACAAGGGACACGTTCTGGGCTAATATTTGCTCTAAAGTTATTTCCATATGTTTCCATGTCGTACTGTGAACATTTATCTCCTTTCGTGTGTGTATCTTGTCTACTTATCAGACCCGGGCTTCCCAAGAACAGGAACCAGGTGCCCAGTCACAAACCAGTCAGCCCAGAAGCTCCCAACTGCAGAACTGGTTCTCTCCGCCCAACTAGGTTAGTGGGAGTGCTCAGGGTGGATGGGCTGGTAGGGGTCCCTGTTCGCTCTGCAGAACTCCTGCTCTACAGAATTGATGCAAACAGCCTGTGGTAGAAGGTCCAAAGAAGGAAGTGTGGCGAGCAGGTCAGGAGCACCACATGCCTGTGACCACAGCATTTTCTGGAGCTAGAGCTGAGGTGCAAAACAGGGGGGGCTTGACTCTGTAACATTACCTGAGTTGGTCAGGAAAGATCCCGGTGGGCCTGGTGGGCCTGGCAGGCCTTCTCCTAGATAAAAGAACCACCAAGACTTTGTAAAGCCAAGCCATGGGCCAAGACTCCTCTGCCCAGAAGTGGCAGGGAAGCTCTTTCCGGAGAGCCAGGCCTGGGCTTTGGGTGCCATAGTCTTGTGTCTTTCACTTAGGAGCTCAGCTCTCACCTGCTGGGCCTCGGGGTCCTGGCGGGCCTGGAATGGAAGGTCCTGTAGAAGAGAACAAGCAAGAGGCCATGCTGAACTCGGGGAGCTGACCTACCCTGTGAGCAGCATCTCGGCTTCCTAAGTGCCATGTGTCCCACAGTTCCCCACCTTCCAGTGATCTCAGAGATGCTCACCTGGAGGGCCAGGTGGGCCAGGTGGGCCAGGGGGACCTCGTAAATCAAGACCTTCTGTGGAGGGAAAAAAACCAGAAATGAGCAAAAACCCTAATGAGGCTCTCTGCCAGCCTCACCCCTCACTAGGATCATCAGTGCCAGGGCCCCGGGCCACACTCACTCCCCAGAGGCCAGCTCTAGGTCAAGGCACAGGGCCCTCCCGGACCCCTCTACTAGGGGTGCCCTCGCTCACAAGCGAGGCAGGGCAGGGCTGCCCACAGACTCCCTGAGAGCTAAGTGTGGCTTTGGGGTCAGTCCAAGTTCAAACTCCTGCTTGGCTCCTTCCAGCTGGTGACTCTGGGTGAGTTTTTGATCTCTTTTGGCCTCTGTTTGCTCTTCTCTCAACCAGAGGCATAAGATCTACATCACAGGAGCACCGTGCAGACCCAGGAGGTCCCATGACACATGTCTAGCACGCGGTGACTATTGGGCCAGGCTCGGCAGTGGTCTTTGCTCTATTCAGGTGTCTAAGCGGGAGGCCCAGTGCATGTCTGCAGGGGCTCTTTAAAGGACTCTGGGAATAGAAGAACCCAGAACTCACCCTCCCAGGCCGGGCCTATGGCCAAGAACCCACAGACCCTGGTCCCTGCCCTGAGTGGGGGATGCAGGACCCCTGCCAGCCATTCTCCTAGCACCCAGCTCACTTCAGAGGCCCTACATGACCCCAGCCCCGCCAGAATCCCAACAACCTCTGACAGCTGCCCCATCCCAGTGACTCACCCCCCAGAGCTGACAAAAGCCCTGCTGTTGCTTCAAGGCCAGCATCGCCTTTCGGAGCCACTTGTCATCCCCGTTCCCATCGGGGCCCGGGATGACACACTGGTCCAGCTGCTACGGCCTCCAGTGCAGCGCCATCCGTCCCGCTCCCACCCTGGCGTCACCTTGCCCCAGAGAACACAGGGGCACTCACGAGCGGAAAGGACCTCAGAGATGGAGCTGCTGCTGCCCACGAATGATTCACCAGCAAGTCCTCGCTCCCCGCGTGGGCCTGTGTGAAGGACAAAGAGTCACGTGGGCACCGACAGCGGCGGCCCCACCCTGTTTTCTGTCCAGAGGGCCTGGAGCCGCGCAGGGGTGTGGGCCCGGGGCTGGAGAGCCGGCTGAGAACATTCCTGTTTGCAGCCCCAACAGCCTGGGAGCAACTGGACCAATTTTTCCAATAAGCCCATTTTTTGGTGTTTGTATAAATCGCTTGACAGTGGCACAATGATCGGGGTCTGGTCACAAGAGGTGTGACACTTTGAAGTAGCCAAGCTTGTCCCTGACCAGGGGACCACAGAGGCTTGGCCCCCTGTCTGGAGGACCCCACCTTATCAGAAACACAGGAAGAAGAGTGTTGTTTCCCCTTGCAGTCGAGGCCTTGTGAGGCCCTGTGAGGCCCTTCGGGAAGCACCGGGTCGCCCCCCACCCCCCTTCCCCAAATATAGATCTGTCACTTGACTTAAAGATGGGGTCCCAAGTCCAGCCTGGGAAGAAAGGCTTCCCCACTGAGCCCACAGTCCTACATTCTTGTGGGACTGACATACCTTGCTGTCCAGGGAGACCAGCTGGGCCCACAGGACCTAGAGATGGAGTTGGGAAGAAAAGGCTTTACCACACCTCTAGGGTTACAGTTCTAGAAAGAACTGAAGAAAGGGCAGGTCCCTGGAGAGACATGTAGCTACCTCTCTACAAAGGGAGGGTACGAGTGGCCCAAAAAGGTCAGCTTGCTTGAGAGCAATAAGCAATTTGATACCAGCTCTGTGGTCCAACCCACGAGAGTTCCTCTCCTGAACCGCAGGGCTCTGTGTCAGGCAAGGCCGCCCTCTCTGCCCGCCCCGCCCCCCCATGGTTAGGGACTTCTCAGCACCCTCAGTATCGTCCTCTCATGGCAGTGTATCGGGACAGAAGGCTGATCCATACTTGTGTTGGTTCTATTAAGTCATCTACATCGCTTACACGTAAAATTTTTTAAATTAAAAAATAGCTAGGGGCGCCTGGGTGGCTCAGTGGGTTAAAACCTCTGCCTTTGGCTCAGGTCATGATCTCGGGGTCCTGGGATCGAGCCCCACGTTAGACTCTGCTCAGCAGGGAGCCTGCTTCTCTCTCTGCCTGCCTCTCTGCCTGCTTGTGATCTCTGTGTGTCAAATAAATAAATAAATTCTTAAAAAAAAAATAGTGAGGGGTGCCTAGATGGCTCAGTCGGAAAAGCATGTGACTCTTGATCTCGGGGTCATGAGTTCCAGCTTCATGTTGGGTGTAGAGATTATGTAATTTTAAAAAAACTTAAAAAATAGATATAACAAAATCACAGGTATTTTGGAAAGGTAGGAAAAAATATCCTTTGGTAAGCATTTCATGTGTTTTTTTTTTTAATTTTATTTATTTATTTGACAGAGAGAGAGATCACAGGTAGGCAGAGAGGCAGGCAGAGAGAGAGGGGGAAGCGGCTTGATCCCAGGACCCTGAGATCATGATCTGAGCCAGAGGCTTTAACCCACTGAGCCACCCAGGCGCCCCGGCATTTTCTTACAGCATTGTTTTCCTCATCTTGTAAAAACAGCCCCAGAGGACACATGCTTCTCAGTAACGGCTCAAAGACTCGGTGGTTGTGTCGCGATCCCACTGTGGCTGGACAATGTGGAAACGGTTTCTCTGGATTCCTAGCATTTTTGTCGCCCTTAATGCATTTTATCATATTGTTTTCCAAAAAAAACAACAAACCGAAGTCACACACAGGCTCCAGTGGGGAAAGGACCGGGGCCAAACTGTGCCTCTGCTGCTTCTCAACAGAGTGACCCCAGGTGAGTCCCGCACCTGCAGAACGGCCACGAGTGTGTGGAGCCTGGTGAAGCAATGCCTGCTGAGCGCTTGGGGTACCTGCTGCGGGGTGACGGGCGCTCACTAGGCCGGGCCGGAGTGGGCTCCTTACTCTTCCTGGGGTTCCTCCCTGGGGCTCAGGATTTGAGCAAACACTGCTGTCCTTCAATGCAACCTCAGAATAAAGCGAGAAAATGACTGACCTGGGGCACCTGGAGGTCCTGGTGGTCCCATGGCTCCAGGAGGCCCTGGCGGGCCCGGGACAGTGATCGTCGATGACCCCTCTGAAAACAGAAAGCACATGGAGCAGGGACCTTCACTCTTCTTGCTCAGAGGTGCTGGGACCCAGGCCAGGCTAGGGGCGGGTCAGGCTGGGGTCTCCTGCCCCCATGACCTCTGACTCGAGAGCCCTCCCCCCGCCCCCAGCAGCCCCGACTGGCAGTGCCCAAGGGTGCCAAGGCAGTGCCAGGGCAGATGCCCAGGACAAGAGAAAGAGGAGGACCACCCTCCTGGGCCTGCCCACCTGAGGTCATGATCCTGCCTGCAGCTCCAGGTTCACCTGGGAGGGAAGGAGAAGGTGAACAGTTATTCCTAGGATCAATTAGTGGCTCCATAAATCATTTCCAAGGTTTTTTTTTTTTTTTTTTAAAGGTTTTATTTACTTGACAGAGAGAAACACAGTGACAGATGGAATACAAGCTGAGGGAATGGGAAAAGGAGAAGCAGGCTTCCCACTGAGCAAGGAGCCCCATGTGGGGCTCAATCCCAGGACTCTGGGATCATGACGGGAGCTGAAGGCAGATGCCCAAGGACTGAGCTACCCAGGTGCCCCTCCAAGGCTTCTGACTGAGTTTGAGAGCCACTTCTGTGCCTCCAATCCTTGGGCTAAAGGCATTTTAATGACCCGCACAGGAGCATGCGGGATGCATTAAGCACCAATCTCCGGGCCAGAGACCCTGGGGCCCACAGCCGCTCTTGGAAGCATCAGGCCTCCGAGGAGGGGCTTCCTCAGAGGAGGTGGGAGAGTCTCCCCTTCCTCCAGGCCGGAAGGAGGCTGATGCTCTTGCCGGGAGCTGCCTCAGATGGAAGAGGCCCAGAAGGCCAAAGGACAGAGGTGGAGAGCCTGAGAGGTAGAGCCTGGTCCTTAGAGTGCGCCCCAGGACACTAATTCCTGCGACAGTCGTAGTAGAGGCTGTGCACAGTAGAAAGGGGGCTGTGGCTGTAAGCGGGGGGAGCTTGAGTTACACGGGGGTTGACAGAGTTCTCTCCTGCCTGTGGCTGAGAGGGTCGGAAATGCAAATGTGGGTGGAGGACTTCAACAAGGGCATTCAGGTTCCCACTTTCCCAAACTTATGGATCACCGGACACTGTCTCCTTGAGGCACCTCTCGGGACTGGAAATGGACGGACTCAGGGAACTGAGTGAACAGAGTGCAGGATAGAGAAGCCCTCCCCTGGGGGCTCCTTGGGGGCCTCTTCTGTCATTTCCCATGGTCTGTGGGCAAGCCCATCACCCGCACCACGATGGAGAGGACGACGCCCCTTGGAGGAAGTAGGGGGTAGTTCTCTGCTTTCTATCTGCCATTCCCTGGGATCAAGGTCAAGAGGAGAACCTGAAATCCCTCTTGGACAGGAAGTCAGAGGCCCTCGAGAAGGACAGGGTCTGGTATCCTCAGGGATCCCCAAACCTAGGAGTCTCTTCCTAAAGGTGCTATCAATCCACGAACAGATCTATAGCCCCCAAGGTTAGTCTGACTGGGATGCAGAAACTCAACTGTTAATCATTTTGGAATTACATTAATTTTTCCCAGAAGAACTTCCTGGCCCAAGTAGTCATTGGCTATAGTTTCTGGAAAGTAGTAATTTCATTCCTAGGGTCTCCCCAAGATGACAGTGACTGCTCATGACAGCATAGCTCCACAGAATGTCAGGATTCAGGAATGCGGAGTCACAGGGACAGGAGAACGACTCCCTGAGCACTGTTTGCCTCGGGGCTGGCTAGGGGCCGGCAACTAGGGGTCGCAGAACTGGGCAATAGCAGAGGAGCGGAGCAGGAGGAGAGTGTTCCCTGTGTGTGAGGTTAGCACGATGGCCCCGGTCAGGCCCCTGCAGAGGACTTCCCCTCTCAGAACTGAGACCTTGCCCTCTAAGGGGCATCGAGGTGCTGCTCCCCACCTGCATCAAAGCCCCTGCTAGAAAAAGTCATGGGGTGCACAGGCACATGGAGGCCTGTGTGAATGAAAAGGACGAACGAGGTCCCCGTCCCAGGGAAGGGTCACACTGTGGGGGACCAGGGCTAAGCCAGGGAGACAGAGCATGAGCAAGGAAAATTCGGAGGCAAGCCAGGAGATGCAAAGGCTCTGAGAGGCAGCACCCTTCCAGCTCCTGCTGTGATAACAGCCTGGAGACCCCTGGTAGCAGGCAGAGCACAGGCCGGAGGCAGGAGGTGTGGGGGTGGGGCGGGGCTCGAGGATTCAGGACTCAGTGGATCAGCACGAGTCCCTGGCTCCCCAGTTTCACTGCCTTCTGCAAAAACCACTAGATGCCACTGTTGATCCAGACTGGCCAGAGAGGGGCTCCCTCCCGCCCAGCTCTCCCCTCCTGCAAAAATGACTAATAAAAAGAAGGAATATCTGAATTGGAAAACACTTACCTTTAGCTCCTGGTCGGCCGGGGGTACCAGGAAGGCCTGATAAGAGGAAAACAAGTCAGTGGAGATGCTTAAGGGCCCGCAGTTCCAACCCCCTGTGGTGGTAAAGGCCATGGGGCTGTGCCCGTGACACCTGCAGGGCCACCTGCCTTTGCCTTGGGCTTAAGCCTGGGGAGCTCTCGGGGACTCCTGCTCTGAGCCCTTCTCCCATTTTGGGAAATGGGGCTGCCGCTAGGATTGAGGGAGGCAGAGGCCCATGGACACGGCTTTGAGGGACCCCAGTCGGTCTGGGCTGTGAGCACCCCCCATAGCCTGCAAGGCAGCCATAGTGCCCACGCCCCCAGCTGTGGGGGGCAGTAAGGCCGGGCTGTTGTCTACCGAGCTCTACCAGGCAGCATCTGAAAGAGCCCCGTGCGCTCAGCTGGTCCGGGAGACCCGCTGCTTGATTTCACCTCACATCTTTACCTAATCTCCTCTAGCAGTTAGGGCTGGGGATGGTGACAACTTCTCAAATCCAAACAGGTAAACGCCGTGCAACTGTAGGCCACACTGCCATTGAAGCTGTCCCGGGGACACCGGGCCTGTGCGTGCAGGGAGCCCTCTTTCCTACCCTGCCAGCGAGACGGGGCCTCCGTGGGCCAGTGCAACCCCAGTGCCTGGAGCTTCCTCTCGGGGCTCCTGCAGCCCGCACCAGGCACACCAAATGGGCCTGTGGTTTAACTCTGCTTCTCCACGAGGGCTTTCTAGATGGTTCTGTGTTTCCTTCCTCAATGTTTAAGACTCACGGTGAAAGGACCTGAACCAGTCTGTGTGGGGAGCAGGGGTCGCAGGGAGGAGAGGAAACCCGAGGCTGACTGCTGAGGCATTTGCCAAAAGCTAGAAGCAGAAGGCTGGGCAGGTTTCGTCTGGACGTGGGAGGGGCCCGTGACTCACCCTGAGGTCCCTGGGGTCCTGTGAGACCTATGGAAAAGAACACGACAGACAGACAGACACGGATGAAGGGCTGAGGAGCCACCCCCTCGGCCGAGGGAGGACAGACTCCAGAATCCTCCAGGACTGGACAAAGAGTTCTTTGGACTTGGCTCCATCAGGCGATGGTTCTTAGGCTGCTCGGGGTCACACCCTTTGGCGTCTGAGAGGCAGGAACCCAGCAAGCTCATACACTCATGCTGTCCCCCAAGACTCCTCCCTGGGTGCTCCGTATCTGAGCACCCACCGAAGGAGCCAGGAGGCCCCCGGCTCAGAGCAGGCGCCTTGACGAATGCCGCCCTGCCCCTGCGGCTCTCTCGGCTTGCTTTGGTCTGACCTCCCGTGACCCCGTGCCCTTGCTCCTGCTGGGCTTTGAGTGGAAGCCCTAACCATGGCCCCTCTTCTCAGACTGGGGGGGCATCTGGTGGGGACCCAGGGATGGCCAGAGGGGAGATGGATGGGGGTGCTCAGAGGAGCAAGGTATGGAAATGGCCTTAAACTTTAAGACACTCCTCGCTCCTGTCTAGAACTCATTTTCTGTTCATCTGTTAACTGTCCATCCCTGTCGCCCAGATCGCCAGAGCTGGTGACTCAGGGGCGTCAAAACCTGCAGTTACTGCATGCAGCACAGGCCGGCTGCCGCGACAGCTGAGATGCTGGAGGAAGACGGGATAAGGCACGCGCATTGGCGTGTACACACGCAGACATGCACGCGCACACACGCGCACACGGCTGTGGCTCCCTCTTCCCACTCTGTTACCTGGCTTTCCTGGGTCTCCAGGAGGCCCTTGCGGTCCTCGGGTTCCAGGCATCCCCATTAGACCTTGTTCACCTGCAGAGAGCATGAGCAGCACAGAAAGATTTTCCTCTTAGGAAAGCTGACTCAGCCAGCACATCTGAGCCTCTGGCTTCTTGGGGTTTTACCGAGGAACTTGCTGGCAGGTGGATAGGAGAAGGGGAGTAAGATCTGGGCCTCACAGGGTCCACGGGACGCGTGCCCTGCTGGCATGATGATTTGGGGGACTGGGCGCGGCCTGCTGGGATGTGAGGAAAGCAGGGCAGTGACCTACCTCTGGGGCCTTGGTGTCCATCGGGGCCAGCGGGTCCTAGGAAAGCAGAACCCGGGCTCATTAGTTGCCCTAGGAGCGACTTCGGGCCTCCCTCCCTCCCTCGAATGCCCTGCGGCCTCTTGGCAGGTTATCTCCCAGGCGGGAGCCGTGCGGCCCCTCCCACAGCCGACAACCAAGGAAGAAGGCTCGTGTTTGGGACCCCCCTGGATGCCACTTTCGCCCTGGCCTCTTCCCCTCAACCGGGAATTGTATATTTTCCTGCCGGGGACTAACAGGTCGCCAACTCCCCGCTGCATCCCCGGGGCCTATTGTGAGACTCCGCTCACACCAGATGCTCGGTGCGTGTCTGCTTCATTCGCTCAAGGTCCTGGGAGTCAAGGTCCTCCGAGCTCTCCTCTCCTCTGCACTAACCTCTGTCCAAAGGGCCGTCCTCCTGGGACCATGTCTTCTTTCTACCCCCTCCACCTTTGTCCTTCCTCACTCATGTTGCCTCTGCATGGAATTTTCCAAACCGACCACGACGCAATCTTCCTTACTGTCTAAAGCTGTGTGAAATGCCCCCTCCTGGGAGGACCCTCTCTGCTGTGTCCTCACAGCACTCTGTACCTCTCAGGGCACCTGTCACCGTCGGGGGAGGTAAAGCATCTGACGTGCCCCACGCGGCAGCCTGTGGACATCCAGAGCTTCCTCGCTTTGTTAAATGAACGAGAAAGTGAACATACCACATCCCCCACTGGTGAAGCTTAGACCCTTTTGGGACTTCGTACTAAAGGCTCGACCCTCGGAGGGTCTGTGCCCAGTTTCCACGTCCTGGTTGACAAGCACTTTGCTAAGCGCCAGCAGAATGCTTAAACCGGGGATCTGGCTGGGACGCCCACTCTGGAGGACCAGGGCTGGGCCTGGAAGGCTGCGGGTCCTGGAGGACCTCCATACTTGTCTGTCCTCCCCAGCGACCTGAGAGGCTTAGAGGCAGGGACCCGCGTGCATGGGCCACCCTCCTCCCCGCCCCCCAGCGGTGAAAAACCCAGAGACGACTGCCCGGGCCCAGCAGCGCCCTACACACGGGCCCTCTGCCAGGGGCCGGCAGACTGGGGAACAGGAGAGGCAGCTCTAGAAGCAGGCTCTCAGCTCTGCGGCCGTGAGGACCGGCAGGACAGAACCACGGCATCTGTTTGTCTGAGACACTCACCTACTGCTCCTTTGGCTCCAGGCTCACCCACAGCACCGGGCAGGCCTCTCAAGCCCGGCTCCCCTGTGAAGGAAACGGGCTAAGCTGCCTGGGGGGACCTCCGATATGTGTGCTGGACACACAGAGGACAGTTCTCCCTCCCCGCCCACCCCCTGCCCAGCCAGGGGGCTTGAGGTGACCAACAGGGGTTGGGGACACAGCCTCTGCTTAGAGCGACAGCCAGGGTCCCAGAGCCACGCAGGAGCTGAAAGGGTGCAGGGACGAATCTTGCTCCCTGACCCCCTCCGGCTGCCCCGGTGGCCACAGTGTGGTTGCTCAGGGTTCCGTTTCCAGTCATTCGAGGTGGCAGGAGGGTAAGTGGACAAGAGGCTCAAAAATCTCTGCTACTTTGACAAGAGTTTCATTGTCCCGACTGGATCCCCCCATATCACCCAAAACAATAAAAAACTCCCTCTTCTGTTCAACATTTACCGTCTGGACCACACATACATTTAGATGCTGGCTTCCACTCCCTTCACTATTTTATCTTTTGTTCTTGTTTTTTTGTTTGTCTGTTAGCTTTTTAGATTAAAAGTTTTCTGGAGGTTTTTGGACAGAGATTCTGTCTCACGCCTCTGTAATTCTTTCCGCCTCCGGGGCCCAATAGATTTACTAGAAGTCTTTAATGGATCACAGCAGATGTCCGTGCAGGACTGACCTGTGAGGCCGCGGGGTCCCTTCTCTCCCTGGTCACCTGAAACAAACACGGGGCAGGGCGAGGAAGCATCAGTCGGGAGCCGGGAAAACCCCCTCATTCAGCGGGAGGGGTCCTGGCATCGAGCAGTTCTGTGTCCGCGGGCCGCAGTCAGGAGGACGTTGGCGAGGACTGGGCACTGGTGAACCGAGGAGCACGCCTGCCCTCCCCCAGGGACACCCACAGACCACCCCCAGCCCCGCTGTCACTCAAGTGGGTGCCACGGGTGCAAGGAGGACCAGACCAGAGGGGACATGCCCCAACCCCGTGTCCCACCCCCTGGGGGCCACCCGACCACAGCGCTGTCACGGGCGGCTGTTGCCCCTCTTCCTGCCTCAGTGTCCTTAGGTGAGAGGCTGGGCTAGAATGAGCCCTCACAAACCCCCCCAGACTCTGAGGCAGGGGTCCCTTCTGGGTTCCTAGGAGTCAGGCAATGGGGCTGTCTGAGCAGCAGCAACGTACCTTTGGGTCCTGGTGACCCCAGAGGTCCTTTGTCACCTGAAAAGGTAATAGACAACTCTGTATAAAGAGCCCTGGGGGGTGGTGGCAGATGACCAAGAAAGGGCAGTGTGTGTGCAGACAGGCTCTCCCTCCATCCTGACCTCCCCTCTGCTCATGCACCTGTCAGCCTGCACCGGCCACTGGTCACAGCTGCCAGCCCCTCCCGGCCCCCCGGACCTCCTCCTTGAGCAAGTGGCATCTACAGGGCGACATCCCCTCCCCCCCGGGCCCTCTCCCAAGCTTACCTTTGATACCAGGGAGTCCGACTTCCCCTCGGAGCCCTTGGGGACCTATCGGGCCTACAAGCAAAGGAAACCGCAGAAGCAGATGAGCGGCCCCAGCTCTGGGGCTGCGGGGTGTGCACACGGGCACGGAGGGTCACGGACGTGCACGCGCACAGGGGCACACGCACTCTGGGGCAACACGGAGGGCTGCTTTCTCCACAGCCGCCTCCCCACGTCCCTAATCCCTTGTCCCGGGCCAGCTCCCTGCCGTGTTACCAGGCCCGGGGGGGAGGACACTGAGTGGGACCCAGGCAGAAGCAGTGGCCTGCAGTACGGTGCGGGCTGCCGCTACAGATTCCTGCGGCGGCAGAGGGGCGCTGGTCCCCAGGGAGCAGGTGGCACAGGGACTTGCTCAGGGGCAGCAGGAGGGGACTGCCTGCTGCTGGAGCCAGGCCGGACCGGATCTCACTGGAACCGCTGGGACCTTGGCTTCAGGGGATGCACACACGGGCAGGAATTTTGGGTCTCTCACAGGCTCACTTTACAACTACTTCTTTTGCTTTAAAAAAGGTTTTCCCTTAGGTAGGCCCTTCTTTTCCCCAGAAGCAGCATCTGTTTCTGTAAGCAGCACACTCACCTGGCAGACCCCGTGGGCCAGGGGAACCGCTGGAACCTGAAAAGGACAAAACCCCCGCCATCAGGGGCAAGGCGCGGGCCAGGAAGGCCCGACCCCACGGTGAAGGGCGGGGCGGTGCTCACGCCCAGGTGACCCCACGTCAGTGGGTCTGACGGTGACCCCAGTGCGAAGTTCTCCTTAGGGAGGCAGCTGCAGCCGGTGGGACCGAGGGAGCCCTGCTCCTTCCCGGTCAGAGTGGAACATCTGGGCCCGGGGGCAGTAGGGAGGACAGGTGGCCAGGCGGGCGTCCAACTGAGACGGCCCCATTCGCCCTGAGCTGCCCACACATGTCGCTTCTGAACAAGTGCGTCTGGGCACCCAGCAGATGAGGAACTTGTCCGACTGTGGACTTCTTGGCCCATCCACCCAGTTAGGGGCCACATAATGGGGCCACTGGAGAGATGGAAACACGGTCCCAAATTTCCACGGAGCCAAAAATAGAGCCCCAGTCCTGACCCAAGACCCCTTTTTGGGGGACACTCTGGGCTGTCTCTGCGCAGGCCTGGGGCAACAGGTCCTGGCTGCCAGCATCCCAGTGTCTGGACCTCGGGGATCCACCCTGGTCCCAGATGTGGCGAATCTGGCTGACTTACCTTTAGGACCCACAGAACCCGGGACGCCAGGTGGGCCCTGAACACCGGGTTCACCAGCAGCCCCTGGGGAGAAAGGAGAGGCCCCTCAGTTTGGTTGTCCACCCAGCCGGGCAGTGTCATTTGGGGAAGAGGGGCGCACTCCCCAGGCTACTGGTGGTCTCTGAGCCATCCAATACCTCCTTGAGACCACCAATGTGCAAAACACTTTCAGTTTCTGCCCCCAGAGCCTGCCTTCACGTTCCATGAGGTGTGGCACCCAGTAGGTACACAATATTTGTTGCCTGGTTCAACAATATTTTTTAAGGGAAAGTGGAACTGAAAATAAAGCTTCTTGCTCATGATCTTTTGGCATTTTGAGCATTTCTGGTGTCTGTGCTTGGTTTCCCCCAATAAAAGCAGACTCGCAGTTAAGAATGTAATGTAAAATCTTCTGCGCCCCCCCACCCTCAGGGCTGGCCTGTGTCCCCTTCCCTGCCCAGTTCCAGCCATGAGAGGCTCAAGGACTTACACCCTAGTCGGCCTTCAGCCAGGCTGTGCTCTGTCCTGAGCTCTGCACCTCAGCCCCGACTCTATGCTGCCCACCCGGGCAGACCCTTTTTACACGTGACCATGTTCTTTGTGGATTCCACGCCCTGAAGGGGTCTTAGCTTCACACCTGAACCCACAGCCCAGCCCACATCCCCTTACAAGAGCACGGTTTTTGCAGAGCCCGGCACAGAGCCAGGCCTGAGGGAGGTGCTCAGCAAAGCCGAGTGAAAGTGAGGAGGAAAGAAGAGCCTCTTACCTCTGTCTCCTTTCTCTCCAAACCCAGGAGGCCCTGGTTCACCACGAGGTCCCATGGGGCCTTCTCGCCCTCTCTGGCCCATGGGTCCCTCCATGCCCGGCTCTCCTAAAGAAAGGACCAGCCATCTCAGAGTCTTGGCCCAGTGCCATGGCTCAGGGCTCCAGCGGCAGCATCTTGCAGGCAGAACACCCGCCTGGAGCCCCCACACTGCCCTCCCGGCTCTCCCCTTACCCCTGGAGCCCAGGCTCAACCCAGAAGCTACAGTGACCCTTAGGAAATCCAAGTGGATCACAAGCCACCTCTGCCCCAATGCAGATGGCTTGTTAACTCACTGGGAAGAAAAGCTCAAGGGTCACCACAGCCTCCAAGGCCCCGCCCGATCAAGAGCCTCCCGCTCTACCGCCCACTGGACCCTCAGTCCTCTGGTGGGCTCCAGCCAGATCACGGCACAGCCTTGTTCCAGGGCCCGGGAGAGTGTTTCCCCTATCTCTGCAACCCGCGTCCCTCACCCCCTTCAAGTCTGTCCAAATGGCACCTACTTCTCAGGGAGGCCTTCCCTTACAGCCTTATTTAAATTTACCCCCTTGGTGCTCCCAGGGCCCTGCCTGGCTCTGTCCTTCCCATTTCACGATCCACATCCGACCCTGCTCTGTACTTTACTCATTTGTCGGGTCTGTGGGCTTTCTCCCCAACCTGAAGATGAGCAGCTCCTAAAACACGGCCTGGCACACAACAGGCACTTAATAGATGTCTACTGAATCAACAAATGAGTAAGGACATGGAAGAACGGACAAAGAGGTTCTTACCCACACTGCCTTTTTGTCCCTTTGGTCCTTCTGGACCCGGATGGCCCAAGAGCCCACGGATGCCTGTGGAGATACAAGACTCCCTCAGCCCTGTTTTCCCCCTAGAACCAGAAGCCAGGGCTGAGCCACCCGCCACACTGGCCATGCCATCAGAAGTTACACACCTGGAGTCCCAGGGAGCCCTGGGTCACCTGTGGGGAAAGAGAGAAAAATGAGAAGTCAGAGGACCCGTGCTCGCTACCTCAAGAGCCACTGGTAGGACTCAGGTAGGATTGCCAAATCTAGTAAATATACAGGATGCAGATAAACATTGAGCACATTTGTAGTCTAAGTACATTTAATGCAGTATTTGGGACAGCAACAAATGATTTCTTTGCGCTTCAAATTTAACGTCTCATATCTTATGGCAACTAGAGAGTCAGGGACTCCAAGACCAACTGTCCTCACATCCAGCACGGTCAAGAGCAATGTGTGGCCTGCAGGCTGGAGCCCTCCGGAAGGGGGCTCATGCAGTGACTCAGGTGAGGGGTGGGGGGGCGCGGGGTCCGGAAGAGAAGTGGAAGGCCATCAGATGGAGGAATGCCCATTCCTGCACTGGGCTCTCTTGGGAAGGGAGGTGAAACTGGGGATGGCAGGCCGGCCCGGTCACCTTGAACAGTGGTTCTCAGAATGGACCGTGCACCCCTGGCCTCAAAACCACCTGGGTGAGCAAGACTCTAGACTCCCAGCGCTACCCACGCCTGCCAAATCAGAGGTTCTGGGGGCGGGGCCCAGCCTCTGCTGGCACTTATATCTTTTGCACCGAAGTTTGTGAACCCACTTAGCTAAATCAAGGGGTGTTGCTGTGGTCATTGGGTTCGGAAACCTCTTCCACCCACAGGCCTGTTCCACTGACTGTCAACCACGTTTCTGAGGAAATAGATACATTCCTTGGTAGCAGACCTATCCACAGAGACCTGGCAGGCCAGAAAGGACTGGCATGACATATTCACAGCACTAAATGAGAAAAATATGCAGCCGAGAATACTATATCCAGCTAGGCTGTCTCTGAAAATAGATGGAGAGATAAAAAGCTTCCAAGACAAACAAAAACTGAAAGAATTTGCAAACACCAAACCAGCCCTACAGGAAATATTGAAAGGGGTCCTCTAAGCAGAGAGATCCTAAAAGGAACATAGACAATATACAGTTAACAGTCACCTTACAGGCAATACAACGGCA